>CM063706.1:28550975-28964164 GCA_032441835.1 Slavum lentiscoides
ATGCCGACTAAGGGTTTTCGGTCGTGACCAAAAAAATAACCGGGCAATATAAAAGACGTCGGTGGAGAGGAGTAGAGTAGTAGTGGCGGTGCTGTAGCGGTAGCAGAGACCGAACGAGTCCATCAATTAATCGGAAGCACCACCATCGCAGAGAAATATTCACTTACCTCTCGTGTAGACCTTGCTCAAAATATACTATAATTTAGTGAGAATAATGATATTTATATTTTAATATTTGTTTCATTCGATATAAGGTAACTTTTTCTACAATAATAATAAGTATTACACCCCGAGGTCGTGTCCCCGAGACCTCGTACAAACTCCCCCTAGAGGAAAAAAGGGAGAGGAGACGTTACAATTCTTAGTGAAAAAAACAGCGTCAATCGAACTATTACATTTTCCTGCTTAATTCCACCAAATTCGTCAAAAACTTTACTCGTTTGGTATTTGAATAGATAAAATATAATTATATTAAATTATACTGAAATTAAAAATGTCTTGTATACCAATATATAACCGTCTACATTTAAACGGCTTAAACATTATCGAATTTAGTGTCTTCAATCCAATTTTTTTTTTAAATGTAACTATAAGCAGTTTATACTAAATTTATTTAACAATTTATTCTAAGATTTGTTACGGTGAAAATAAATGTAGTAAAATGAATAATAACTAAACGGTCGTTACGACAATAATAGGTATCTATTTGGTTTTCTAATTTTATTCGGTTGAGTTTACTTGTTGATTGGTCCAAAATTTTGTATAAATTAATCTTACCTTTTTTTACTAGCATTCAGATACATTTTTCGCGTCTTATCATCGATAATACTTCAAACGGCAAAGCAAAATCAAACATCATACTTTCATCGAGTCACGGGATACATTTTAAATCCATCTCCACTTGTATGACCTATGTCCAAACCTCAATCAAGATCAAAACTGCTTTTTTTGATACTTTTGAGCAACGTAACAAGTCTTTTCCGAAACACACAGACTGATCCCTAAAAAAATTAATTCGAATTAGCATTGTCCGGTATACCTATAATATGTTTTAAAAATATCTCACATCAAATTTTTGTTTTATATCGTCATACAATACCTATATATGGTTATATATAACACATTATACAATAAAAAAATTTAATGTTTTTATAATTTACCAGAAAATTGTTAAATATATTTTGTTTTGTTAATTATTCTAAGTTTTGAATGAAAGACATTGTACAATTTTTTATAATAAAACTGTTGTCACGGAAAAAACATGTATTTATCGGTCTCTTATAATATGAGGCCAGCAGTAAATGTTTGAGAACATAAAATGTGGCAATAATAATGTAAACTTAGGTCATAATTTATTAATGAGTTACATTAAATATGCTGTTTCGAGTTCCCTAAATATTATTATCACTGTTATTATTTTATTTTATTTATTAAATAATAAATTGATATTTTAAACAGAGTAGAAATAGTTAAAAGTGACGAAACACCCGTGCAGGTCTTAAACTAGTTTTAACTTAAGCACCAAATTCAGATATATTTCTAACAATAACGTCAACATATTTTTTTAAAATTTTTAACAATATATTGTTGGAAAATTACATGAAACAAATATATTGTGCTGAAATGTAATATTATAAAAGCTAATATTATCACTTTGATAAAATAGACTTTTTTGAACTTTAAAATTTGTGTTAAAGAATATAATATGTTTAATCATCTTTTAAGTACTTACATTTGAAATACAAAAGGAGACATTAAAAATAATAACAAAAATACTAAAACAATTATTATTAAAACTATTATTTCTATTTAAACAGTATATGATAAATTTACCTAATATAGAAATGTGAAATGGAAATCTTTGCCTGCATGTTCTCTGCAACTACTCATTCAATATTGTCTTCATATTTTTTTTTAAATGAAAGAGTACATCGTGGAGCAAGTTTTAGACTCAATTTCAATTTTATTATTATAATAATAATCGTTATTATTATTATTATTATTATTATCATTATTATCATTATCATTATCATTAATAATAATAATAATAATAATAATAATAATATTATTATTATTTTTTAATTATTTAAACAATGTGAATAGGTAAATCATGTATATCGCTTAACATATATACAATACATTATTAATAATTTTTAAAAATTTTCACTTGAGATGATTTGATTCGTTATTAGGACAAAAGTGATATAACTTTGTTATCATTAGTCTTACTTGATGCGTTGAATTCAGATAAATTCTTCTCATCCATGTATATTCCGTTATATATTATAATATAATATACTTCTACGACAATGAAATGGCTATATCGGTCCAGTACCATACGAAACCACAAGATAAATTAGATCCATTTGTATGAAATATAAGTACGAGCGATCCTCTTTGGATATTGTCGATCAATGAATATAGACGGCCCTCTATATATTTAGTTCTGATCCCTTACTCAAGTATAAAAATCAATCCGTCAGAGCCGTAGCCACCAGTAATTAAAATTGAATAGTCTTCGTCTATATTGTTGTTGGTTAAATTACTCTAATGTACACATTACTTGTGTAGAATGTAAATAAAAGATTTGTAAATTCAATAAAATAATACGAAGCAAAAAAAAGTATAGGAAAAAAGATAAATTTAAAGTCGTAGTTAAAACAGGAAGAGAAAGAATGACATCTTGTAATAAAACAATCGGTTTCATATCGGTTTTCCTTTAACCAAATTTAAATAGATAATTGTGCCTAGCCAGTGTAAATATCTCTATACATAAATAATGTTGACACATTAAAACGGTTGTCACGGAAAATGCGTATTTATTTATGTGTAGCCAGCAGGAAATATTTGAAGTAAATAAAATATACACAAATTGTTTTTATGATTAGTGTTATACTTCAATTAAAAGTTTTATTTCTCTCATTAAAAGCATATTTATGATAAATAAAAGAAAATCAAAACTAAATTGTAAATTAAACTTACAACTCTTATTGCATTTGTAAGCAAAAGAATGTAAACTTCGGTCATGTAAAAATTTAGTAGGAATTCCTTGAGTACATAATTATTATTATTATACTTCTTTTTTATTAAGTTTATTATTTTTATTATTATTACAGTTAATTGAAGCCAAAGTTAACTATGTTCTAAACACTTATTAGTAATTATATGTATCTATGATTTTGATTAGACAAAATATAAAAAGTGGTTAATTGGACAATTCATCAATTGATTTTTTTTTCAATACAGTTGATATTTATTAAGAACAGATACACATATACAATGCTTCAACAAGTCTTAATTAATGATTCGTTTAGAAAATATTTTAACAAAGCCTCAGAAATAGCAGTAGCTCATAAAGTGTATTTGCCTTTGGTTATATATTTATGTGGGAAATTCATATCGGAATATTTAAACTCATAAATAGAAAAGTATATTATCAATAAATATCTTTTCAATTTTTAGATTATAAATTCATCAATTTAAAATGTAAAAAAAAACAAAAAAAATTGGTTATCTACTGTTTTAATAATTATATATATTCTGTTTCGTCTTTTTCAATATCATTTGTAAGTAATATTATTCTATATGGAATAATTGAGATTTGTTTTGGTTTGGCTTTCAAAGACATTTAAAATTTTCAATTATTTATCTATATAATAATTATTGAGCTATAATGGTAACGATATAGTGATATTTATGTACAAAAACTAGTTTTTTTTTTTATAATTTTCCATTTTTCAAACAGTAAAGCAGTATTAAAAAAATATATATATTTTTTTAACGAAATATAATAATAATAATAATAATAATAATAATAATAATAATAATAATAATAATAATTATAATATTATTTTATTATTATTAATTTCAGAGAACGTAAACGTAGGCGGTGGACATTTCTGTTTGAAATGCCGTAACTATATTATATTTCAGCTATAAAATTGTCGCCCGGTATACCTTAGAGCTCAGCCACGGTTCGATCTAGTGAAGAATTATTATATATCGGTCGTCCGATTTCCTAAAGTTAAATTTAAAACGTTTGTTTTACGATCCGTTTAAAAAAAAAAGAGAAAAGTGCCCCGGCAATTGCCTTAAGAGGATGCTACATCTCAAATAAGAGACTAAAAACTGGTTTACGCGAACATAAAACAACACCGGGGCTACAATCAAAATAAAATGATCAAATTTTGGTACCACATAGAAGAGAACCTAATCGATGTCGTAGCGTTTTTATTGTTTTTTATAAAGCCATTTTAAATTAAGTAATTAACTGTTAAACTTTTATGATTTGTATTTTTTTTTTACATATATAATACAAAATTGAAACAAGTTATGAAAAAAATTAAAAAGCTACGACATAGATGAAGTTCTCTTCTCTGTAGCTCCAAAATGTGGTGTTTTTATTTTGATTTTAGCCCCGGTGTTTTATGTTCGCGCAAACTAGTTTTTATACAAAGTTCCAGTGAATTGCATCAGGGACGCCCGCAGAAGAATCCAGTGAATTGCATGTATTTTACTTTCAGTATAGCATCCTCTAAAGGAGCGTTAAACACTGTCGGTCCCCGGTCTCTCGGTTACGTGAAAGAACGGATCGTGTAGTAGAGCCCTATACCATCCGGTATACGCTTGCACACGGCCTCGAGCCCTCGGCCCCCGTTACCTGTTTAACGTCCGCCATCTCGTTGTCGCAAAATACAAACACAAAAAATAAGAAAAAAATTAGGAAAAAAAAATTAGAAAAAAAACTTATTGTATCAAAGTACAAAAACACTGTTGTTTAACGTAAAGAACGCGTATAAAACGTATAGAAATGGAACAACAATGTGTAGGATTAGAAAATTGACAACAATGCGCGTATATGTTTTTGTGTACGTCGTGTCCGGGTGATTGCTACTGGCGCAATGAGACCGGGCAACGGTGCGCGAGGTTTGTAGATTTCGGAACGCGCGGAAACCATGGTGAATTGTTGATTTCGGAAAAAAGCCAGAGTATTAAACAAAACAAAAGAAAAAAAACCAATTCGTAGACATTTTAACGGTAACGAGGGTGGACACAGAGAGTCTGTGAATATTTTTACTGGCGCACACAGGGGTAGGGGGAGGCACAACCCCCTCCTACACTGAAAAATATTTAAGAGTCGTTTCATTTTTTTTTTTTATCGTACACTACATTATAAAGACAATACGAGTGTTTTGCCTACAAATAACAATATTGGTTAAAAAGTGAAGGATTCATAATGTATGTTTTTGTAATGACTGCCCCCCACATGTTTTCTCGCCCGACAAAAAAAAAAATTCTCTGTGCGCAATACCGCGCGTACGTATTATGACGAACAGGCTGCAGAAGAGAACGCAAAGGGGTCATCCCCCCCCCCTAGCACAAAAATTTAGGATGTATAAACTACGTGATTTCGAATTATTTTACATGAATGTAATATGACCAACGAATATTTATACTGTTATTTATTCGTATTAACTCACTATTAAACGTTGGCACTTTACGAAATATTTTTTCATCTTTTATTAAATGTTATTCACTTTAAACGGGTTATTATCATCAGGCACGGAACCAGGAGCAGGGCTCAAGGGGCTGAAGCCCCCCTCTCTCAAAATTCCACAAATTCTAGCGAAGCTGTGCTTTTCTATGAAAGTCTTTTCTATTTATAACGAATGTGAATTTTTTATTGTCAGCAAGTTTATTATTCTTTAATTACGTACTTAATTACCAACGAACGTTTTGAATGAATATCGTATAACAGTCGAGAAACCTACATAGGTATATACTATATTGTAAAAATATATCTAAATGTTGTGAAGCACAACATTTAATATTTTAATCAATAAGTTTTTATGAATTGATATATTGCATTAAATTTATCCTTGTTTTAGGTTGAGAGTTAGGTTAGATTTGCTTAGACTCATATAAGGGAAAGCGGCCCAATTTTCTTCATGGCACACCCCATACAAAATTCCTGCGCACGCCTATGCAAATAAGTATCGATGAACAGTGGATGTGTGTATACATGTGCGACCCATTGCAAAGGACTTCATACAGACTTCACACTGATAAGGGTTTTATCCGGGGTGCGTTCCCATGTGTTTCGTCAAATTTCTATTACACGTAAATGGTTTTTAACAAACGTGACAAGGATATAGTTTTTTCTTCGAGTGACCTCTTGTCGTCCATTTTAGTGGATCTCTGAAGTCACGTTGTCGAGTTCACTACGCACGACTATCGGACTATGTCATATTCGTAATGTCCAACGCAGTTTACAATCCACAAATCAATATTATTATCATCATCCGAGCGCCTCTTTACCTCGCGAATTCACAATAATGATATTCTTTTCAGTTCATACGTCATTTCAATGCACACAACAATCGCAGAAATCCATAGTTTTATTTCTTTTATTTATTTCGCATCGTAATATTATATAGGTACTATAATAATATTATCACTTGTTGTCGTTTATTAATATAAAATATTTATAAATATAAAATTTAATTTGTATATACATATATAATATTTATATTAAATGACTATAAGCTAGAGTCCGTTTTTATAGTTTATGAATAGATAAGCCATGATTAGATCGGGTGAAGTTTATGGATCAACTTGAACGCGATATATAAATATTATTTAGTAAATTAATATATATATATATTTTTTTTTGTACATGTTATTATTTTAGCACATAATACTGAATATTACTTTTATTGAATAATATATTATGTATTTAATTTATTATTTCTTTTTTTATTACACTTAATAAAACGAAATATATCTAAACAATAAAAATCACCAAGTGTAGATTGAATATGGCTGTTTAAGTAATTTTTTTAAAGATTATGATTAACCTTATAATTTTTAAATAAATATTGTTACTTTTGTTTTTTTCGGTACTCAATAAATTGTTATGAAAAATCATATATTTCCAAAAAAGAATATTTATGCGCATATATAAAAGATTATTTTGATGAAATCATAGATCACAAAAACGCCTTATTTTTAGGATTTTATAAATCCGGATTCAGTTATAAATATCGTGTTACACTCTCAGAGAGAAAATTCGTCTAATCTGCAGTACCTATAGTGTATATAATACATAGGCACCTGCTATAATTCTGATGTATATATTATATTATAATCATTGTTATATGTGTATCTAATCAAAATGATTAACATTGACCCGTCGAGTACTCGCCACATACCGCGTTACAATTTTTTGTTCCTCGTATCTCAAGCTCATCCCCTCCATCCACGAATTTAGACGGTCTATCTAAATTCGTGCCTCCATCCAACGCGTATCTCCATGCGACTCGTCCACGGCGCCACGGTCGGAGCTACGCGTTCTTTCTCTCCGCACGTCTTCCGAACCAATCACGCGGTCCTGTGGTTTTGCGGTCCGTAAAGGATATAGTCTCCTCTTCTTATTTGTGTATAACTGCACCCGCATTATTAATAATTTTTAAAATTTTCACTTGAGATGATTTGATTCGTTATTAGGACAAAAGTGATATAACTTTGTTATCATTAGTCTTACTTGATGCGTTGAATTCAGATAAATTCTTCTCATCCATGTATATTCCGTTATATATTATAATATAATATACTTCTACGACAATGAAATGGCTATATCGGTCCAGTACCATACGAAACCACAAGATAAATTAGATCCATTTGTATGAAATATAAGTACGAGCGATCCTCTTTGGATATTGTCGATCAATGAATATAGACGGCCCTCTATATATTTAGTTCTGATCCCTTACTCAAGTATAAAAATCAATCCGTCAGAGCCGTAGCCACCAGTAATTAAAATTGAATAGTCTTCGTCTATATTGTTGTTGGTTAAATTACTCTAATGTACACATTACTTGTGTAGAATGTAAATAAAAGGTTTGTAAATTCAATAAAATAATACGAAGCAAAAAAAAGTATAGGAAAAAAGATAAATTTAAAGTCGTAGTTAAAACAGGAAGAGAAAGAATGACATCTTGTAATAAAACAATCGGTTTCATATCGGTTTTCCTTTAACCAAATTTAAATAGATAATTGTGCCTAGCCAGTGTAAATATCTCTATACATAAATAATGTTGACACATTAAAACGGTTGTCACGGAAAAATGCGTATTTATTTATGTGTAGCCAGCAGGAAATATTTGAAGTAAATAAAAATATACACAAATTGTTTTTATGATTAGTGTTATACTTCAATTAAAAGTTTTATTTCTCTCATTAAAAGCATATTTATGATAAATAAAAGAAAATCAAAACTAAATTGTAAATTAAACTTACAACTCTTATTGCATTTGTAAGCAAAAGAATGTAAACTTCGGTCATGTAAAAAATTTAGTAGGAATTCCTTGAGTACATAATTATTATTATTATACTTCTTTTTTATTAAGTTTATTATTTTTATTATTATTACAGTTATTTGAAGCCAAAGTTAACTAAGTTCTAAACCCTTATTAGTAATTATATGTACCTATGATTTTAATTAGACAAAATATAAAAAGTGGTTAATTGGACAATTCATAAATTAATTTTTTTTCAATACAGTTGATATTTATTAAGAACAAATACACATATACAATGCTTCAACAGGTCTTAATAAATGATTCGTTTAGAAAATATTTTAACAAAGCCTCGGAAATAACAGTAGCTCATAAAGTGTATCTGCCTTTGGTTAAATATTTATGTGGGAAATTCATATCGGAATATTTAAACTCATAAATAGAAAAGTATATTATCAATAAATATCTTTTCAATTTTTAGATTATAAATTCATCAATTTAAAATGTAAAAAAACAAAAAATAAATTGGTTATCTACTGTTTTAATAATTATATATATTCTGTTTCGTCTTTTTTCAATATCATTTGTAAGTAATATTATTCTATACTAGCTGACCCGACAGACTTCGTCCTGTCAAAAAGATTTGTAATGTGGCAGTTTTTGTGCCTACGTATTTTAAAAATATTCTCCTGAACAGAACCGTCACCCTGGTGATAGGGCGTTGTGAATAAAAAATAATTAAATAAAACATATATAATGATTTAAAAGTAAGTAATCGCTTTATTGTTAATCATGTGAATCATAATTATTATTATTATCATTGTAGTGCTTTGTGGTATACGATGTTTTTTGTTTGATTACCTGGCGCATAGATAAACAAATCTGATGGTTTTCCAACACGGAACAGGCAACATACAATTGACCATGTGAGAAACATGGGTTTTCTAGATTAATACCACAAACACTTAATGATTGCCCCTGGGACTTGTTTATAGTCATAGCAAAAGCAAGACGCACTGGAAACTGTAGTCGTTTAAACTCAAATGGCACATCAGTCTGAATCATTGGGATGCGCGGTATGAGAACATCTTCTCCTTTATACTTTCCTTTGAGTATAGTTGCTTCTATCACATTGTTTAGTAATTTTTTTATCGCTAACCGTGTACCGTTGCAAAGACGCGGTTGGTTGATATTTCGCAACATTATAACCACCGATCCAACCTTTAATTGAAGATTGTGAGGTGGCAATCCTGGCAAATCCAGCGAGTTTAAAAATTCCGGTGGATAGTTGACTACATCATCTTGATTAGTAGCCGAATCAACTGATTTATATATCCTCAATTCGCCTGTAATTTGTTCTTGAATTTTGAAATTTAATTCATTTACATCTATGTTTTTGCAGCCAGTATAGCTCGTTCGCTCAACCAATCATGGTTTCTGTAATTTTGAGAAACATCTGGAAACACCTTCTGAATAAGTTCATCTTTTGATCGAGTTAACTGACAAAACTTTGAGGAAAGTTAATGCAGCCAGTCAACATGTCTATAGGAAATTTGCCATTACCAATGTCAATGAGTTGTTTAGAGAATATGTTTCCAGATTGGTCATTTTGCAACTCGACACGCATATTCTTGCTTAAATGAAGTACTTTGACATGTTTCCACAAACTGGAGGACTTTAGACATGCATTGAGTTCATCAGCTGGCGTTGATCGTGGAATCACCGGCAATGTTTGACGAAAATCTCCTGCTAATAAAATCATTGCACCACCAAATCGGTTATTATTGCTCCGTAGATCTTTTAAGGTTCTGTCCAAAGCCTCCAAAGATTTTTATGTGCCATCGTGCATTCATCCCAAACAATCAATTTACATTGCTGCAAAACCTTTGCCATTGCAGAGTTCTTCGAAACGTTGCAGGTTGGAGTTTCATTGCTTTGCATATTTAATGGCAATTTTAGTGCTGAATGGGCTGTTCGACCACCTTCAAGCAAAGTTGCTGCGATTCCGACGAAGCGAGTGCAAGTGCAATTTTATTTTGTGAGCGATTGCACGGCCTCGAGCCCTCGGCCCCGTTACCTGTTTAACGTCCGCCATCTCGTTGTCGCAAAATACAAACACAAAAATAAGAAAAAATTAGGAAAAAAATTAGAAAAAAACTTATTGTATCAAAGTACAAAAACACTGTTGTTTAACGTAAAGAACGCGTATAAAACGTATAGAAATGGAACAACAATGTAGGATTAGAAAATTGACAACAATGCGCGTATATGTTTTTGTGTACGTCGTGTCCGGGTGATTGCTACTGGCGCAATGAGACCGGGCAACGGTGCGCGAGGTTTGTAGATTTCGGAACGCGCGGAAACCATGGTGAATTGTTGATTTCGGAAAAAAGCCAGAGTATTAAACAAAACAAAAAAAAAACCAATTCGTAGACATTTTAACGGTAACGAGGGTGGACACAGAGAGTCTGTGAATATTTTTACTGGCGCACACAGGGGTAGGGGGAGGCACAACCCCCTCCTACACTGAAAAATATTTAAGAGTCGTTTCATTTTTTTTTTTTGATCGTACACTACATTATAAAGACAATACGAGTGTTTTGCCTACAAATAACAATATTGGTTAAAAAGTGAAGGATTCATAATGTATGTTTTTGTAATGACTGCCCCCACATGTTTTCTCGCCCGACAAAAAAATTCTCTGTGCGCAATACCGCGCGTACGTATTATGACGAACAGGCTGCAGAAGAGAACGCAAAGGGTCATCCCCTCCTAGCACAAAAATTTAGGATGTATAAACTACGTGATTTCGAATTATTTTACATGAATGTAATATGACCAACGAATATTTATACTGTTATTTATTCGTATTAACTCACTATTAAACGTTGGCACTTTACGAAATATTTTTCATCTTTTATTAAATGTTATTCACTTTAAACGGGTTATTATCATCAGGCACGGAACCAGGAGCAGGGCTCAAGGGCTGAAGCCCCCTCTCAAAATTCCACAAATTTCTAGCGAAGCTGTGCTTTTCTATGAAAGTCTTTATTGTTGCTAATATTAATGAAATCAAAAAGTTTTCCTGTACCACCAGGTGCATCTAAAAGTAAATCCTCCAGTTTCATCATTTGTTACTTTCATAAGAGTTTCAAATACATACTTCTGTTGTTCATTTAACAGTGGAAGATTTGTTTGAATTAATTCTTTCAAAGCGTTGAGATCATACAGTCTTTCTCGATGCAACTCTTGGTTAAAAGCGTCATGCATTGGACGATTGGGCGCGGTCAGGCCTAATTGAATTAATAGTTTGTTTGACATTATCAAGCACATGTCCTCAATTGAAATCAATGCTTCATTGTAAATTTCTTCACTGATTTGTATATTTGGATTTCCCATTCTATTCTGTATTTGATACAAAATATCATCACAAATATAATCTTTGTATTTGATCCACAAATCAATTGGGTTTGATGGGAAGCATGTAGATATGATTATAGAAAACAATGTTCGTATTTGATGAGCGTGTGATGATATTACAGCATCATTGAGAGTTTGATCCCAATGAGCGTCATTTTCAAGCAATTGCAAACGTTGACAGGCTTCTCTGTAGGATCCACATTCACCATCAACAGTTCGTAACTGTTGGAATGATGTTAGCCACGTACATTGACTAATAGCAGTCGTAGTAAAAACATTCATCATTGCTTGGATGTACTGAATAAATCCGGCCAATCGCATCGGTGGAATATACATCTGTATATCCTGGAACTGGTTTTCCTTGTTTCCGTCGTATAAATCTCCTTGAGGATTGATTCCAGGTATAATATTTTGGCATTTCAGAATATAGCAATGTTTGTGCGAAATCATCGTTTTGGCATGTCTCAAAAAACTGGTTAATGTAGTAGATGGTGGCTGAGCAGCTCTTTGTACTGCGTTCTGTGCTGTAAAATACACTCTTTGTCCATTTTCTAAATGCACAGCTAAGTGAACAACAGAAGGTGTCTCTCATGAATAGGAAAAGAAAATATTCGCCAAACTGCTTCATTACTACTGACATAGCGGCCCATTTGGTATTGGGTAACTTCATCATTGGAATTCTCTGCACCAATTCCAATCACAGCCATATCACTCCCTTTGGTTACATATTTGCAAATGTATTTAATAGATTTCACTGAATGGCAAGATTCAACGTTGATGTGTGCTTTGAATGTCTTTGATAAAATGGGTGATCTATTTCAATATCTTGTTGATTTAATTTGACAATTGTTGATTTTCCATTGTCTGCTGTCGATCTATTCTATATGGAATAATTGAGATTTGTTTTGATTAAGAGTTCCACAGGGACCATTGGCTTTCAAAGACATTTAAAATTTTCAATTATTTATCTATATAATAATTATTGAGCCATAATGGTAACGATATAGTGATATTTATGTACAAAAACTAGTTTTTTTTTCTATAATTTTTCCATTTTTCAAACAATAAAGCAGTATTAAAAAAATTTAAAATATATATATATTTTTTAACGAAATATAATAATAATAATAATAATAATAATAATAATAATAATAATAATAATAATAATAATAATAATAATAATAATTTTTAATATTATTTTATTATTATTAATTTCAGAGAACGTAAACGTAGGCGGTGGACATTTCTGTTTGAAATGCCGTAACTATATTATATTTCAGCTATAAAATTGTCGCCCGGTATACCTTAGAGCTCAGCCACGGTTCGATCTAGTGAAGAATTATTATATATCGGTCGTCCGATTTCCTAAAGTTAAATTTAAAACGTTTGTTTTTACGATCCGTGTAAAAAAATAAAGAGAGAAAAGTGCCCCGGCAATTGCCTTAAGAGGATGCTACACATCTCAAATAAGAGACTAAAAACTGGTTTACGCGAACATAAAACAACACCGGGGCTACAATCAAAATAAAATGATCAAATTTTGGTACCACATAGAAGAGAACCTAATCGATGTCGTAGCGTTTTTATTGTTTTTTATAAAGCCATTTTAAATTAAGTAATTAACTGTTAAACTTTTATGATTTGTATTTTTTTTTACATATATAATACAAAATTGAAACAAGTTATGAAAAAAATTAAAAAGCTACGACATAGATGAAGTTCTCTTCTCTGTAGCTCCAAAATGTGGTGTTTTTATTTTGATTTTAGCCCCGGTGTTTTATGTTCGCGCAAACTAGTTTTTATACAAAGTTCCAGTGAATTGCATGTATTTTACTTTCAGTATAGCATCCTCTAAAGGAGCGTTAAACACTGTCGGTCCCCGGTCTCTCGGTTACGTGAAAGAACGGATCGTGTAGTAGAGCCCTATACCATCCGGTATACGCTTGCACACGGCCTCGAGCCCTCGGCCCCCGTTACCTGTTTAACGTCCGCCATCTCGTTGTCGCAAAATACAAACACAAAAAATAAGAAAAAAATTAGGAAAAAAAAATTAGAAAAAAAACTTATTGTATCAAAGTACAAAAACACTGTTGTTTAACGTAAAGAACGCGTATAAAACGTATAGAAATGGAACAACAATGTAGGATTAGAAAATTGACAACAATGCGCGTATATGTTTTGTGTACGTCGTGTCCGGGTGATTGCTACTGGCGCAATGAGACCGGGCAACGGTGCGCGAGGTTTGTAGATTTCGGAACGCGCGGAAACCATGGTGAATTGTTGATTTCGGAAAAAAGCCAGAGTATTAAACAAAACAAAAAAAAAAAAAACCAATTCGTAGACATTTTAACGGTAACGAGGGTGGACACAGAGAGTCTGTGAATATTTTTACTGGCGCACACAGGGGTAGGGGGAGGCACAACCCCCTCCTACACTGAAAAATATTTAAGAGTCGTTTCATTTTTTTTTTTGATCGTACACTACATTATAAAGACAATACGAGTGTTTTGCCTACAAATAACAATATTGGTTAAAAGTGAAGGATTCATAATGTATGTTTTTGTAATGACTGCCCCCCACATGTTTTCTCGCCCGACAAAAAAAAAAATTCTCTGTGCGCAATACCGCGCGTACGTATTATGACGAACAGGCTGCAGAAGAGAACGCAAAGGGGTCATCCCCCCCTCCTAGCACAAAAATTTAGGATGTATAAACTACGTGATTTCGAATTATTTTACATGAATGTAATATGACCAACGAATATTTATATTGTTATTTATTCGTATTAACTCACTATTAAACGTTGGCACTTTACGAAATATTTTTTCATCTTTTATTAAATGTTATTCACTTTAAACGGGTTATTATCATCAGGCACGGAACCAGGAGCAGGGCTCAAGGGCTGAAGCCCCCTCTCAAAATTCCACAAATTCTAGCGAAGCTGTGCTTTTCTATGAAAGTCTTTTCTATTTATAACGAATGTGAATTTTTTATTGTCAGCAAGTTTATTATTCTTTAATTACGTACTTAATTATCAACGAACGTTTTGAATGAATATCGTATAACAGTCGAGAAACCTACATAGGTATATACTATATTGTAAAAATATATCTAAATGTTGTGAAGCACAACATTTAATATTTTAATCAATAAGTTTTTATGAATTGATATATTGCATTAAATTTATCCTTGTTTTAGGTTGAGAGTTAGGTTAGATTTGCTTAGACTCATATAAGGAAAGCGGCCCAATTTTCTTCATGGCACACCCATACAAAATTCCTGCGCACGCCTATGCAAATAAGTATCGATGAACAGTGGATGTGTGTATACATGTGCGACCCATTGCAAAGGACTTCATACAGACTTCACACTGATAAGGGTTTTATCCGGGGTGCGTTCCCATGTGTTTCGTCAAATTTCTATTACACGTAAATGGTTTTTAACAAACGTGACAAGGATATAGTTTTTTCTTCGAGTGACCTCTTGTCGTCCATTTTAGTGGATCTCTGAAGTCACGTTGTCGAGTTCACTACGCACGACTATCGGACTATGTCATATTCGTAATGTCCAACGCAGTTTACAATCCACAAATCAATATTATTATCATCATCCGAGCGCCTCTTTACCTCGCGAATTCACAATAATGATATTCTTTTCAGTTCATACGTCATTTCAATGCACACAACAATCGCAGAAATCCATAGTTTTATTTCTTTTATTTATTTCGCATCGTAATATTATATAGGTACTATAATAATATTATCACTTGTTGTCGTTTATTAATATAAAATATTTATAAATATAAAATATAATTTGTATATACATATATAATATTTATATTAAATGACTATAAGCTAGAGTCCGTTTTTATAGTTTATGAATAGATAAGCCATGATTAGATCGGGTGAAGTTTATGGATCAACTTGAACGCGATATATAAATATTATTTAGTAAATTAATATATATATATATTTTTTTTTGTACATGTTATTATTTTTAGCACATAATACTGAATATTACTTTTATTGAATAATATATTATGTATTTAATTTATTATTTCTTTTTTTATTACACTTAATAAAACGAAATATATCTAAACAATAAAAATCACCAAGTGTAGATTGAATATGGCTGTTTAAGTAATTTTTTAAAGATTATGATTAATTTAGCTACCTTATAATTTTTAAATAAATATTGTTACTTTTGTTTTTTCGGTACTCAATAAATTGTTATGAAAAATCATATATTTCCAAAAAGAATATTTATGCGCATATATAAAAGATTATTTTGATGAAATCATAGATCACAAAAACGCCTTATTTTTAGGATTTTATAAATCCGGATTCAGTTATAAATATCGTGTTACACTCTCAGAGAAAATTCGTCTAATCTGCAGTACCTATAGTGTATATAATACATAGGCACCTGCTATAATTCTGATGTATATATTATATTATAATCATTGTTATATGTGTATCTAATCAAAATGATTAACATTGACCCGTCGAGTACTCGCCACATACCGCGTTACAATTTTTTGTTCCTCGTATCTCAAGCTCATCCCCTCCATCCACGAATTTAGACGGTCTATCTAAATTCGTGCCTCCATCCAACGCGTATCTCCATGCGACTCGTCCACGGCGCCACGGTCGGAGCTACGCGTTCTTTCTCTCCGCACGTCTTCCGAACCAATCACGCGGTCCTGTGGTTTTGCGGTCCGTAAAGGATATAGTCTCCTCTTCTTATTTGTGTATAACTGCACCCGCCGCACAGCAATTGCGCGTGTTATCTATTACCGTAAAATTCATGAAAAAAAAAATATATTATTAATTAAACGTTAATTCTAATTCGGGAAACGTAGTCATAACATTATACTACATCTTTTTTTTTTTTTTGGCCACGGAAATAATGTTACTATACTCCGGCCCACGAGAGATCATTACCGTGTCACGACCAAAATATATTTATTAATTTGTCACCCTGTATAGTATAAACACGCATTTACGACACTCTGTATACACGCCGTATCGCGTAACTGTCGTGGTGGCACATGGCGGGCGAAGTATAGCCTCGGGCCTGTCATTGCCGTCAGTCTACATGCGCGAAACGGTAATGATCTCTCGTGGGCCGGAGTATAGATACAATAACAATAGTTTGTATCATGTTCTATATGTGTAACATAATAATTGTATAAATATATTTACTATAATATTGTAACATGTAACGTATAAAATGTGCGTACAATATCACAAAACATTTTTTTATAAAAAAAATATATTGTAACGCTATTATTAAATATGAGTTATTATAATGACGGTTGAAACGTATTTTAACAATATTAATAACAATATAAAATGTTACAGTATAACATTAATTTTAGATTTAAACACAATACATTAACATTTATAAAATATTATAAACATTTTAATATCGACAAAATAATATTATATATATATATATTTTTTTTTTAAATACCATCACCCACAGTCAAAACAAAAATCTTATTGGAACGTTATAGTATTATACCGAATATCGCTGCGCGTGGGTAGGCCGCGGATTCTTGTTAACACGACGGCGTCGTTCACGCTGCTGTTACCATAATATATATATTATTATATAATAATAGTGTATAAAGGGCGTGGTTTAATAAAAAAGTAGTGTGTACAATCACGCGAACGACAAGTCTGGTGCAACTTCATTGTTACTCGTTAACAGCACCAATTGAATAGAAATAATATTCGTGAGAATAGTCGCTTTACGTGCACGGGTGCGTGCAGACGTGTATACTCGTATTATAGCCGCGTGTTGGACGAGCAATTGAATTTTTATTGAAATCGATTGACTACTACGTACAGTAGAACGTAATCTCGTTTGTTTTTTTTTAGTAAATCTTATACATTATAAAATAAGTCACGACGGCTATAAGACAAAATGACGGACATAACGGAAGACGTATGTGCGGCGACGAACGAGGAGCTGGTCACGGAAGTTTTGAAAAACGATTACGGCTTCGTCGATGGAAAAATTCGAAAACTGGACGGTTACGACGATAGAAACTACCACGTAACGGTACCCATACACAATATAATATAATAATCGCAAATGAATCATTTTTACGGCATATAATAATAATAATATTCGCAGTAATAATATAACTTTAATATATATTAAAGGTATAAGTTTTTTTGGGGGGGGGGCGCCCCATTCGCTCCCCCTGGATCCGCGCCTGCCCGTATATTTATAATAAATAAATAAATACGTATACTGCATTTTACGTAATATACGATATATGCCATATGGAACGCTTAAAACAATATAGGGTTATTAGTCCCCCCTAGAATTTTTTTCCACTTTAAGCCCGGGTTTTAATATATTTGTAAAGAAAATAACCGATAACACCTGTATTTCCAAATATTGGCTCCAGTTTTGAATAAAATGGAATTAGGGTTACGGTTAGGTTTCGGTTCCAACATTTTCAAAGGGTTTTGGTTCTAAACCGGTTCTTTTCGGTTAGGTTTCAGTTCAGTTACCATCCTTAACGTTTATTGCGAATATGTGTTATTTTGTATGATTTTTTTGTGTATATCGTCTTTGATTAGTTCTAGCACGAAGTCAAACTGTTCAACAGATAAACGGAAAAATTCGGAGAACTTTTTCTTGTCTTCACGCAGATGGGTACTGATCAATTTTTGATACAGTCCCTCTTCATTTTTTAGCTCAAACATACTGTGTTTTTTGGCTCTTTGCGTCCCATACGTTTGGCGAAGTATTTCGTCATCTTCCATCTCCTCAGTTAAAAGATATTTAATAAATAATTTTTTACGATTACTCAAAGTCATTTTAAATCTTAAACCTTTCTCCACAATGGTGTGACTGCGAATAAAAACACGTGACTAGTGAAAAATCAATAATCGCAGACGCTCCGAGCAAAATGGTAACCAACGATTATCGTTCAACGTTTACTTGTTGCACGATGATCGTTGAACGATGATCGTGATAGTCGCACCGAGGAAAACGTACCTTTAGTTCCAAATTCTTCTATCGTCCAGAATCGTTGCATTACGTCTTCTAATGTTGGTTTACTCACAACAGTGAAAAAAGTACTACTCGAAGTGGGTTCCTCTTGCGATATTTTATTCGACGATATCGATCCCGCGACGATCCATCCAAATTCGGTTTTTCGAAAAATTGGTCCTGGTGACACTGGTCGAATTTGTTCGTCTCGTATGATGTCAAAAAAATGAGCTGCTCCGATTAACATATCTACCCTTTGCGATCTATTAAACGCTGGATCGGCTAGTTGTATATCGTTTGGTATTCGACACTTTTCCGTTATAATATTTCGTGCGGGTAATTGACCTGTTATTTTTGGCACTACCACCGTCTGAAGCGTTATCTTATATTCGTTTACGCGTGAATTTATTTGTACCGATACCATAGATTAGATGAATACAGATGGATCACTCGGCCCGAGAACAAAAGAATTGCAAATACGCTCTTCTCATTGGTCCCCCGCATATCAATGTAGGCACACACGACGATATAAATTATTGTGTTGGTATTTTACAATATTATAGTACAATTTCTTTATTATCTCAAATAATGTTATCATAATAATGGTTATCACGTGTCGGTAAAAATTTAACGCAGATTAAGCACAGATTTTTTTTCAACTGTGTGTATAAAACGAGTATATTTAACATGAGACATTATACGACACGATCGCCGGACCAGAATCACTATGTAAACAACACAAATAGATTACCTCACGGGAGTAATGTTTAAATTTTAGGTAAATATATTGTGCTACCATGCGGTCACATTGATATAGGGGGGATTCGAATGACGTAATTTTTTTTGTTTACATCGCGAGTGATCCATCTGTATTCATCTAATCTGTGCCGATACGGACGACGACGCGTATTGTATATTGTCGCCGATGCGGTTGATTACGTGTCTTATCTTTTCTCTTTTCAAGTGCAACGTTTGTACTAACTCTTCGGTAATGAAATTCGTTTGTGATCCTGAATCTAATAAAACGCGACATGGAACTGATTTTACGATTGGGCCACAGATTAGATGAATACAGATGGATCACTCGGCCCGAGAACAAAAGAATTGCAAATACGTTCTTCTGATTGGTCCCCCGCATATCAATGTAGGCACACACGACGATATAAATTATTGTGTTGGTATTTTACAATATTATAGTACAATTTCTTTATTATCTCAAATAATGTTATCATAATAATGGTTATCACGTGTCGGTAAAAATTTAACGCAGATTAAGCACAGATTTTTTTTCAACTGTGTGTATAAAACGAGTATATTTAACATGAGACATTATACGACACGATCGCCGGACCAGAATCACTATGTAAACAACACAAATAGATTACCTCACGGGAGTAATGTTTAAATTTTAGGTAAATATATTGTGCTACCATGCGGTCACACTGATATAGGGGGGATTCGAATGACGTAATTTTTTTTGTTTACATCGCGAGTGATCCATCTGTATTCATCTAATCTGTGATTGGGCCGTCGGCCAGCACTAATGCCGTGGATAATAAAACTCGTTCGCGTGGTACGGTTACGTGTGCGCTGGTCACCGCTGTTACCATCGTCGTTTCGTTAATAATCGCACCCTTTTTATTTTGTTCAACCCCTTCTGAAGACGATTTGTTTATCGTACCGAGTTTAAATGTAACACAGTATTATGCGGTTTTGCACACTTAAAACAATATCGTGCTAAACAGCTTTTCTTATCGTGTCGGCGTAGACATATTTTACATAGATCGAGCTCGTTACTTTTCTTTATTCGATCGATTACTGTTAATGCCGTAAACGTTGGACATTTATAAATCGTGTGCGCTAAATTGCAAACAAAACACTTGAGCTCGGTTGTACTAATTAAAGATGTAGTAGTCGTGTAATTTTTGTTAAATTTGCTTCGATTGTTAAACGCCTTTTTACCTTCGTATGTTGATTTTGAATCGTTTGATATATTTCTTGCCGATTCGACCGCCTCTAGTACGTGAAAACGTTCTTCTAAAAATAATATTAATTCTTCTACGTTTGGCACTTTGTTTTTGGATGCTTTCGATTCCCATTCGTTTATTGTATTTGTGTCCAGTTTTGTACATAATTATTAGGTGTGACAATAACGGACCCCACTCGGTTGGACGTTGTTTTAGTGTTTCCAATTCTGATATGTGACCCCGTAAGTTGTCCGAAAACTTTCGCAAAACTTCCCGACGAGCCTTCGCTTACTGTCTCCAACTCGAAAATCCCTTTTATATGCGATTGTACTAATAACTTTTCATTACTATATCGAGATATTAACGCTTTCCACGCATATTCATAATTATCTGCAGCAGTCTCGAGATTTTTAATGCATTGGCTCGCGTCTCCGCTCAATGACGAACGCAAATAAAAAAATTTTTGTATCGGCGATAAATTATCATTGGTGTGAATTAACGCTACGGAATAGGTCGTAAAATGTCGCCCAATTGGCGTAAACACCTGTAAACGTTGGTATATTTATCGCGGCTAGTTTTACTAGCGGTGCCGATGATCTGCTATAATCACTCATTTCTCGCTTTTCCGTCGCTGAAACCGTTTGATCTGAAATTCTATTTCCTGATTCCGAATATTTTAATCTTTCGTTAGCTTTCGTGATAGCAGCGTAATACAAATCCTCAAAATCTACCCTGTATTGGCATTCGTCTTCATTGCTCTCACCCTCCTCTTCGATTTCTATTTGAGCTTGGACCTGTTGAAATTCTTGCCACAATTCTTCTAACTTCGTTTGTCGGATGATAACCTGGTTGACGTCATTTTCTTCTGTATTTACGCGTAATTCCAAAATCTCGTTAAACTTCCTTTCAATTGGCCACGACGAGTTTTCAGTGCATTCATTCCGAATTATATCGATTGATACGTTTGGTGATTTATCGGTTGCGATTGTGCGACGATTTTTCGTTTATAAGATAGAAAATTCTTTGTCTTACGAACTATTATCGTACTTTCTGTATTTCCACCGTTTATCGAAGTTAAACTATTGTTAAGACTAAACGCGCGCGTGAGAACTGTAGACCTTGGATATCCCGGAAATAAAATTAAAGAAAAGAGAAAAGAAGACTCTCTTACCTTGAATTCTGATCTATACTTATACCAATTTTCGCAAAGAAAAAAAATGAAGAAATTTGCCTGTTCGCCGTCCGATTGTTGAGCTCGCTTGCCCCCCGATGATACTTCTTTGATGTACAATCCCCAGTCAAGTCGACCACTGAGAATACACCGAACTTTGCGCGAATTACGATAAACGAACTGTAGATACTTTTACGCTGTTCGCGAGTACCGACGTTATTACGATTGTTCGTTATTATACGAATACGATTAACGTTATTACGAATACGATTGGCGTTATTACGAAAAAATAAAATAAAACGCACTCCGATTTTGTCATGAACTAATTATACGATTTAAGACCTTACGATCTGTTACGGATTTAGCCATGATCTATTGAAAAAAATAAACGCTCGCGACCGCCGACAATACTTTTACGATTATACCGATTCGAATCCGTCCCGAATGGACCAAATGTACGATAGCTCCGATTACGTTGCGATAAGATAAACAAGAATCTTTTAAATTGTGGACTGTATAATATATTTACGATTAATACGAAACGGATATATATAAATAATAAATTATACCTAATTATAATAAAATACGGTGGTCGGATCGGTCGTCACTTATATCGTGTAAAACGCATTCGCCGAAATGTATTGCGAGACTGACTGACGACCACAGATATATAATATAATAACCACAGATTAGATGAATAATTATTCATCTAATCTGTGTAATAACTAGATAGCGAACGGTGGTATAATAAACGTTATAAACAGTGTGTCAGTGGCGGCCATTTGCCAGCACGGCAATGTTTACATTATTGATAACAGTCATGACGTTCAAATTGAACGGTTCTGTTTTTAATGCGAATTGTAAAATGTGTTATTACACATTTTTTTTTTTAATTGTTATTATATTGTTATTAAAAATGGTATTTTCATGTTCGGCTCATGGTTGTTCAAATCGACAAAAAACTGGTTCGAATATCCATTTTTTTTCGTGAGTTAATATATTTCATTATGGTTTCATTGCTATAATATATATTTAATAATTATAACTATTACTATAGATTTCCATTGAAAAATCCGGAAAGAAATCAGCTTTGGTTGAAAGCAGTCGCTCGCAAAGGATTTGTTGCTAATAAATATAGTAAGCTGTGTAGTGTTCACTTTGAAAGAAATTGTTTTTATTCACAACCAGGAGGAAGCTACTGTCTTCGCTTAAATAACAACGCCGTACCTACTCTTTTCCCAAAATCGTTTTCTATGACTAAGCAACCACTATTAAAACGACCATTACATACACCATGTCCTAGTACATCGATAAAAGAGAAATGCGAGAAAGAAATTGACAATAATTATGAAGGTAAGTTCATTGAAATTTAAGTTACCCCATAAAATGGTTATAATATTAACTATATAAATAATAAATATCTATAAGACATTACTAAGCAAAATGATAATATCATATATATATATATATATATATATATATATATATATATATATATAATGGGTTTTTGTAAAAAGTAATTAATTATTTTAATAGTGTTGTAATTAATACTTTTGTAACTCTATGCCTCCGCCACAAGCCCAGCTTAAAGGAGGTATTCATATTTTCATTCTTATATTATATTGTTAACATTTTGTATAATGTTATATAAGTATATTGAAATTGATAAAAAAAATAAATCATATATGCGCATTGTAATAAATATTTAGACTCTAATTAAAAATGTAAAGGTACAAAATACGTTTTATCTGGTTACAGGTCCATTACATACACAATTAATACAATGTAGTCCTAATACATCAATAAAAGAGAAATGTGAGGAAGAAGTTGACAATAATTATGAAAGTAAGTTCGTTGAAATTTGAATTACACTATAATGTGGTTTATAATTCTAGTTCATATTATAAATATTCCCCGAAATATCTGACATAACGTAATAATATGTTTATTTAATTATAGGTCCATTACTTATCACTCCATCAAAAAGTAAAGAGTCTTGTTTTTCTTTTTCATCGCCTAAAAAAAAATTAAAACTGTTTTCTCCTTCTAAATTTGATTTAAAAGTCAAAATTAGAAAATTAAATAGAGAAAACAGAACCTTGAAACAACGAATCAGAAGGAAAAGTAATACAATTCGCAATCTTAAGTATCTATTAAAACAACTTAAGGATAAAAACTTGATTGAAACAAATTCAGAAATGCTATTATTAAATAAATTTGATGGCCTCCCTCAAGAAATTGTAAATAATATGTTAAAAAATAAAAATATAAATGCAACTAACAGAAGATATAGCAAAGTTATGAAAAAATTTGCTTTGACGCTTTATTTCTATTCGCCTAAAGCTTATGAGTTTGCACGGTATAAATTTGTTTTTACACTTATCATAACAAATATTTTATTGCACTATGCTTACACTATGCTAAGACACTTACTGTTACATATTATGAAATAAAAAGTAAATTTAGTATTTTTTTAATATTTTTAGTTCAATTTTGATTCTTCCACATCAAAAATCAATAAGAAATTGGACATCGTCAGTTGATGGCGAACCTGGTTTCCTTTTTGAAGTTCTGAATTCACTTAGTACTTTAGATCCAAACGACAAACATTGTAATCTGACGTTTGACTCTATGTCAATAAAAAGAGATGTATTATGGAGTGTAAAAGAAGGCAAATTTATTGGTTTTTGTGATCTCGGAAATGATTTGGACATCGAAGGAACGGAAACATTACAGATCATGATTACTGTTATAGACTTTCATATACAAAATTTGTTGATTTCAAAAATAATGGTGGTTTAATTTATGGTTCAGAAAGTGCATTTAAAATCATCCAAGAAACTGAAAATTGTCTATTAGCTTTTACATCAAATTTAAAAATCCTTAATGTACAAAATTTAGAAACAAAAATTGTATATAACTCTGTTAATAAATTCTCACTAAATTCGTCCATTTTTTCATCATTAAATTGTCCAAACATTACAATCCTTGATAAACCCCATAAAATTATTCTTATTACATTATTAGTCAAAAGATATCTTAGTATTAGACTAATATCATATGGTAAAATGTTTTCTTGTAACTCATTAAATCCAGATAGCAAAAGGCACAAACATAATAAAATTGTTCTATTTTCTCACCAATAAAACAATAAAAGATTTATTAATCATTATAATAGGTTGAATATTGTATATTTAAGGTTTATTTCTGTATTAAATTTATATGTACATTTTACAATTTAAGTGTATTAGTATTTATTTGTACATTTTTCCAATTCATGTATATTAATATTTGAATGTATATAATACAATTTTATAAATAAAAAAACATGCAATGTATTGAATTTATTATATGTACAATTTTACAATATATGTGTATTTATATTTATATATGTATTTTCAACTTATTCTGGGATGGGTCCAAAAATATTGAAATCCAACAATTTATATAACCTTCATATAACCACCTCATTAATAGAAAAACAAAACGTATCTATTGTGGTGATAGAGGGCTATGTATCCCCAATTTTTGGTAAATAACAATTTTAAAAACCAGAGTTATTTTTATTCTAGGTATATTTTGGTAATTTTCTATGCTATAACTAAATTCATAAATTATAATGACATCATAAATATATCTTTTAGTTTAATAAGTCTTTATTTTTACTTTTACTTTTTTTACTGTAAAAATATATACTTAAGAAATTTCTAAAACACAAAAAAAAAAAAAAAATACTACCAAAAATTTAAAACCAAAACATTATCATTATTATTTATAAAACGTTTTCCTTTTAATAAAATGATTAGATCCAGTTTTCTCGTTAAAAAAATGTTTATAAAAAAAGATAAGCACTAGTATTTTTACAATCAAAAGATTTGCTCTGTTTTAAAATTAAATCAATATTTGGTTCTGGGGGGTTACAGTACCCCTGACCCCCTTCCCCATAAATACGCTACTATACAATTCAATTTTATATAATTACATAAAAAAATAATATTAGCATCTACAATTCTACAGTACTTGATAATTGATGGTATAATAAAATTATTTATCAACGTTATCATTGTTCCTTATCAGTTATTATTTGTAAACATTGCCGTGTTTGCATATGGCGGATACTGACCACAGATATATATAATAGCTAGATACCCGATGGGGAAAAAATAGTGTTATTATATGTATCTGTGATTATACCACCGTTCGCTATCTAGTTATTATATATATCTGTGATACTGACACACTATTTTTTCCCCATCGGGTATCTAGTTATTATATATATCTGTGGTGATAACAGATTTAATTGATGTGGTTATCAGTGATAATTTCTAACTGATAACGATAATTGTTCATTCTGTGTATAACATAATGTGATACGAACTAATACGAACTTTTAGTAAAATGTAAACGAACATTCAGAATTTACCATATGGCAACACTGGTGGACTGCGTTAGGTTTGACAACTGATCGGCCGATTGGTTTGACCAGATCGTTCCGTGTATGGGCCGCTTAAAACAGCTCTTATAACTAATAAGTTGTTTTCTGCAGGTCGGCAAAAAAGACAATGGGGGGGATGTAACCCCTAACATCCCCCCCCTGAGCACGCCACTGTATGTAGTATCCAGGAAGAAGTTTTTGCAAAAATTCACCTTCTTTGTGCTGTATAGTTTTCATAATGAATTCATCGTCTCACGTAAGGTAAAATATCGAATAAGTCTCTAAAATAGCGGAATACAATCGAAGCGTACGTATTGAAAATGAACTTGGGATAATGGTGAGCTGGAGTATGGTTAGTGCCGTCACTGGGAAATACAGTCGTCGTGACGGTCATAAAATCTTGTATAAGCAAAGGCTTAGAGGCAAGGCCTCCTACATCGTGTTGTATTCCCAGCTGTATGGAACCCATGATTTGATAATCAATGGTTATATCTATGGTCATAATAGCGCGTACATAGCCGCCCACCTTGAAATATTGATTTCAACTAAATAACAAAATAAATAATAAATAATAAACCAATATTAAATTAACAATTGAATCGCATAAACGTGTACAAATTAAACAAAATACGTAATACATATAAATACTGAAAATAACAAATCGAATTATTATGAAAAATATGAAAATAAAAATACATTTTTTTTTTTACATCAAAAATTCACGTTAGTACCTCGTTTTTTACATTTTACGTTTACTTTGGCACTCTATTTCCCTCAAATGGCAGAGGACAAAGCAATCGCACTGCTCTCTGAAGCTCACCATCCTTGGTTTGAACTGATGCCGAACGTATCACTCCATCACTACCAACCTGGACCTTGACTACTCGACCAAGACGCCATTGTAATGGTGGTAAACCCGAGTCACGAATTAACACGATTGATCCCACTCCCATCCTCGGTCCTTTACTACCAGCCCATCTGGTTCGCTCCTGTAGTTGGCCAAGATACTCCGTATTCCACCGCTTCCACAAAGTTTGCGAGTACTTGGTCACCCTTCTCCACCTATCCAAACGGTTATCAGGTGTGGTTGTCTCGTCGCGTTCCGGTACAGAAGTCAATGCGTCACCAATCAAAAAATGGCCGGGCATTAAATAAGAAAGATCGGATGGATCGGAAGATATAGGAGTGATAGGACGTGAATTTAAACAGGATTCTACCCGAGTCAACACACTGCTTAATTCCTCAAACGTGAGGCGCGCTTCTCCTAAAACTCTATATAATAAATTCTTCATGGATTTTACCGCCGCCTCCCACAAACCGCCAAAATGAGGTGACCGTGGCTGTATAAATTTCCACTCTACTCCTTTGTCAGCGAGATTTGCAGATACCACGTTTTGATGATCCGCCGATTGCAACGATTGATATATCTCTCGAAGATGTCTTTGAGCGCCCACGAAGTTTGTCGCGTTATCTGAGTAAATCGTTGAGCTTTTACCTCGATCTCAAAACATAGATTTTTATAAGCTAAATTTAATATTACACTGAAATAATGAATACTCCACCGTAAATTACCTACTCCACTTATATTAAAAAAATAATATAATTAATTGCAGAGTTTTCGATAATAAAATAAGGAATATTGAACACTCCCAGTATCATATGATAGGTATTTAATTCATAAAAAGGGTTAATTTTTGTTAAATACTCAAAGTATTATACCAAAATTCCGCTCAGAATCGTTTTATCGAATGCAATGGATTATCATTGATTTCAAATTTATAGTGATAAAAATACACTCTAAAATCTTTCCCCAAGTAATTCACTTGAGCGACATTCACAACACCCCGCGGCTCGTTATCTTTTTAAATCACAATTTTTTCACTTTGTTTAAGTAGATTTTTAAAGTATTTTAGGTCACCTACCACTTAACTAATTTAACAGTTACTTAAAACAGAATATAAAACTCAAATAGCCACAGCTTTACACTAACCCTAATTTCAATTTTATAATTAAATTACCTTTTTTGTTTGTTAGATTATACAATATAGGCATTACTTGTCATTGGATAATCAAAGAGGATTTAATTAGAAAATCATGTGTATTGACAGTAAAACGATTGGAAGGGAAGCATACATTCAATGTGTTAGCCAAAGAAATGGAATCTGTGTACATGAAATATAATATTGGCAACAAAATCATTTATACAACTACAGACAATGGTTCAAATTTTGTTAAAAGTTTTAAGTAAGTAATAATTTAAATCTATTATAAATTGTAGTATTCACTTGTCAGCTCAAAAACAATTTGTATTTTTAAATAATTCTGTTGTCAAATATAGTACCTACTTAAATTATATGCCAATACTTACTATTAAACATTTTTTAGAATTTTTGGAAGAGAAAATGATATTGACCACCACACTGATAATATAACTATTACTGATGATATTTAAGAAGAGATGTTGAAATGGTACACATAACTGATATTTTTGATGAAAATGTTTTTTTTGATGACTTTAATTACAGTTTACCCAAACACCAAAGATGCACTGCCCTTACATTGAATTTAGTTGCAACAAATGTAAATATCTGAAACATATTTTCTATGACTTAAATCTAAAAGGGCCAATGTCACTTTATAAATTTCGGACATTCAAACTCCCGAGCTTATTTGCAATTAAAAACTTTGTAAATATTTTATTTTCAATATATCAGATTTTAAAATTTTAAGTGAGATTGGACCTTTTAAATCAAGCCACAAGTTTATTTTACTGTTCTATAAAATTATTACACATACTGTTATTAAATTAATCTTATAGAATAAAGTAATCTTCGCTTATTAAGTTTTGAATTAATACATTTTTGATTAATGGAGATAATAATTAATAGTTTTGTTTATAACGTGTTTCAGGATATTGAAAATGCGCTGGTTAAAGGTGGTACAGGAAGTGAAACTTTTCAATCAATTAGATATAGTGATTTGTTACTTTTAAAAAAACAAAGAAATCTGACTACAGCCAAATGCTTTGGAATAAACAAAATCGGTTTACAACTCTTTTTTTGATTCAAACAAACATTTATTCTTACATTTTAAAAAAAATCCTGGTTTATTTATGAGAATGTGTGATGATTTAAACATCAGTCGTTTCAACAAATCTGACACAGAATGGTTAGAAGAAGATTATGTTTTTTAATTATAATTAATAGATACCTACATTATAATTTTAAATATACAAATAGTTTTAATAGTTATGTAAATAAATTTTTGTTACATTTTAATAACATCACTTTTTCAAAATTTTTGGTCGCTCATTCGACCACGTTTTTTGTCAACACTGCCCTACGAACACTAAAAATTCTTTCTACAGAGGCACTACTTGGAAGAGGAGTGTTATATTTGTTGAAAACATTTTTAATTGATGGTGTTTCATTTAATGATAAAAGTAATTTATTAGGACTTTTTGATAAGTATGTAGATATTTCGTTTTCAGTTAGAACATCTATTGAATTTTTATTTGACCATGGAAAAAATTTATTTTCACTTATCTCAAAGTTTTCATCACATTCACTAGTTTCACAAGATATGGTGTTTTGAACATTAGATGAATTTACATGCATTTCTACAACAGCATTTGTAAATTTTTTTATAGCAAAATCTTTGTTTCATTGCACCACTGCGTTTTATAGAAAGGATGAGAAACTGCTGCAACTACTAAGAACAGATCACTAAGCATTACAGAAAATCTTTTAATTAAACTATTTTTAATAATATCTATTAAAGGACCATTAACATTAAAACCTCTACTTTTTTTCATGTTTGAATACTTAGTAATAAGTTGTGAAATTGAAGGAGCTAAAAATTCAAAATACATATTTTTGTCACCCTGTAAAATATCAAGACAAATAGCTAGAGGTTCAATAATAAAAACATAATCTTCTAACCATTCTGTGTCAGATTTTTTGAAACGGCTGACGTTTAAATCATCACACATTCTCAAAAATAAACCAGGATTTTTTAAAAATGTAACAAATGTTTGGTTGAATCAAAAAAAGATATATCAAAATATAATGTGTAGGCCAAATATATTATATGCTCATACAAAAAAAAAATATGTCTCAACCAACTAAATATGCAATTATATGCGAATTACAGTTTGATCTATAGAATCAGTTCGATTTGAAACGTTGACATTTGATATGGAAATGTTTATAATTCCGATCACTATTAATAACAAATACTATTCACATATGTTTCTTACAATAAAAAAAAAAAAACTACAACTGTTAATTGTTACAGCGTCTAATATAGGTAATAATGATGATAAAATAACATTCAATATCGTAATTGTCCATTTATTTGAGTAAATATTTTATTATTAAAACGGCAGCAATAGTCACTGCGTGATAAGATTTCTTTCCGTAATCGTTAGTCTATGATGGTTGATTATGTGTAACATAATCTTTTTCTCACAGCCATTAATGATGACAAAAATACATGTTATTTTGTAGTATGATTTTTATTTCAAAGTCCATTTTTAATTTAGTCAGTGTTGATGAAACCTTAAAATACGCCCGGGGATAAATTCCCGCCTTCGCCCCCTCCCTCCCAGTTCCGGCCCTGGGTATATCGGATACTCGCATGTTCATTATGAAGGTATCCGTAAAGTCGTAAATCGAACAAAAAACGAACAGTCTCTAACACGGACCAAGATATGTATATATTTTAGTCCGCGGTGTTGAATATCGAAAGGAAACTTATTGATTGAACATTTTGATTGATTTTTTTAATTGACAATTCCTAATTATATAACATTAAAAATGATGTACCTAGTCTTAATATATTTAAAAATTATGTCACAATTTAAAAAAAGTTCAAGGGGGGGTGACCACTACGTCGCCCCCCTTAAATCCGCCCCTGAGCTGTTCCCATTTCGCTCAAACGTAGAATCACTAAAAACAGGAAAAACGGCCGATTGAGTGCGCGACGATCGCGGCTCACTTTTCGCCTCGCGTTCTATAATATAGATAAAAGGATATGATTCTACAACCAGGCACAATATTATTATCATTTATTTTTTCAATAAAATCATAAGTATTTCGTATTGATGTTTTATTAGTAAACTTTAATTTTTGTTTTATTAGTTGATCTAAATATTTAGCTAAATTATATGAAGGGGCTGTTCTGAAATTAATTAATGGTCTGATTGGATGATTGTCTCTATGTTATTTTATAAAAATAATAAAATTAATGAAGTACTTGGAGCGACAATCGACTCGTTCGACTTCCCTTGAGGATACTGCAATCGACACTCGTACCGACCTGATAATCGGCATACACTTTATCGAAGACTATTATAATATTATCTCATATCTGTACAATATACTCGTATTACGCGGCGATTACGACTCGGTTGCCACTCGTTGCACCCAACACTATTCATTTTCACTACAAATACAATAATTTAAATTCTAACACATTTCTTATTAATTATCTTATATTTTTTTTGTTCTTTTACATATTTAAATAGTACCGACCAAGACAAACCGCCCACCCACCCTAAAATTTAGGCGGTTCAAATGAACTACCTAAAGTACGTACTTGACGCCACTGGTCGTAGTTCATAATAATGAACTAAAAACATAGAAAACATGATTTTTAGAACTAAAATATATATGTAGTTCAAAATCGATAATATATTATGGATCTGTTACAATTATATAACAGAAGAGAGAACGAGCAAAGCGTCGTAAAAGTGTGAAAACACAGGACGCCATACATGTGTTAAGAGAAGAATTTATTGACGAGATTGTGGAAGAGAACTTAGAGAACCAAACAGACGGATCGTTCGATGTGTATTTAAAATATTTGTGTACCTATATATATTTAAACACAGAATAAGTATAGAAGTACATAATGTTTATAATTATAAATTATATAGTAATAAAGCGAGTTACATGTCATTTAGGGTAATTACTAATTTAAAAAAAAAAAACTAGTTAAATATGAATATAAAAAAATTAATATTATTAAAGAACAAAATTTCCTGCAATAAATAATAAATAATAATAAACAAATTTATTTTAATTATTTCTGTATCAATTTTATTTGAAACATCTCTTATTTTCAATATTAATGTAATAATGAAAGAGAACTCTAGAATATACTATATTCTATATAGTTGTATTATATAATTATAATGATATATTTTATTAAAATAATTCAGTAAACCTATAAGGTACAAATTGAAATACAAATTCACAATTATTTATTTTTTACATAGGTACCTACCAATAATTCTTTATACCTATTTGTTAAAATTTAAACATTTTGATCAATTTATGATAAAGTATTTATTTAATCATAAATAATATTCATACATATACAGGCATATATAATATATAACTTTTACATAGTTTAAATTTTCATAATATATTTGCTTGTTTCAATTATGGATGCCAGTCATCTCAATGCATATGAATGGATATTAATATTCAGACATACCTCTGGAATTGTACCTATAACATTTTTTTAAATATTAAAAATAAAATAAAATTATGTACTTACAAAAGTAGGTACACATACGCTACTAAAAGAATTTGTGAATGATTTGTGCAAATATTGTATAGGTAACAAAAAAGAAATTTGTAATTAATTATAGGTAACTTAAATATTAAGTAGGTACATTAAAAACTACCAACGGTAAGCATTTATAGGATGAGACGGGGCGATCCGAGCTTGGCACGCCCGTCACGTAAATTAGTTACTCGTTGACCGTAATAATGTTCGTTTGTTTACAATTCTTTGAAGAAATAAATTTACATCAATTGGGGGGAGTAGAGGGATCGGCGTCAGGCAGCGTGGCTTAAATAAGCGGCATGACCCGAGCCGATGGCCCTGAATTGGTCGGCGTGACTTCCCTAATACAAATGAGTGGATATTCGTAAAGTCCGACCTTGAGTCGTTACAGTTTTGGGGTGTGGCGGACTTTCCACCCGGACTGCTCACAGAAATCAGTAGCTGGCCTGGGTGAAAACAATTTCGGGGCGGTACAACTTAAATAAGTGACCGGACCAGTGGCGTATACAGGGGGCGCAGGGGGGCACTTGCTCCGGGCGCGAAATGTTGATCCCTATTCAGGGGCGCCGGTGTTGATGTAAGCATTTTGAAATAGCAATATTATTGTGTATTTATTTAATACAGAATTCAAAAAATAAATTATATTTTGAATTTGTCCACTTTTTTCCGAATAATATAGGATGGGTATACCTGTTTGATACGTCGTTGGTGAACGCGATTTTGCAGACGGAAAGCGATCGGATGGGCGATGCGATAAAATTCAAAATAGATTTTATTAATGGAATGTCCTATTTGTAATTGTATGGTACAGTGACGGCAGACGGGCGTTAATAAAATTATCGCCTACGTCGAAACAAATTTGTTTGTTTCTGGCCAGGGCGACTAACATTATTTTCTTGAAAATAATTGAAAACACATTCGCGATTGACGGTCACAGCCCGCATACAACTAGGACACTCGCTTCTTGCTCGAGTGGAATATCGCGTCACTCGCCTACCCGCCCACAAAATCGAGTTCACCTAGGACGCACCATTATCTCTAATAGTAAATGGAACGTATTATATTGAAAATATTTATATGTAATATAAATTAAAATTGTATTTATGCCTTATGGTAAACTCTACAGACTGCAAAAGAGAGAAACTAAAAGTTCATAAGTATAAAAATTGGAGGGGGAAGTCAAGTTTTATGAAAATAGATTAGTTTTGTATTAGCTGTGACCATTTAACAAATAATGTTATAGAAAAAGGGCGCCAGTTAATTGCGTATCTAGGGCGTTAAAATCCTAAATACGCAACCGGATCGGACGTAGTGTTACACGGTGTGGTTGGTTATGAAAAGGACCGTTTTAAAATTGGGTACGGAGTTCCGTAGAATCCGGTGTGGTCTTGAAAAGGACCGTTTTAAATCATAGGTGGCGTGAATCCATTGGCAAGGAGTTGTCTCCGCGGATCGTCTGAGTGTCTGGTGCCGAGATATCGGGGTGATCAGCTTTTGGGCTCCTGGTTATCCGCTCGCGGTCCTGTGAGATTCGTGGTTTGAATTGCCAGGGTGACGGCCGATCTGTGAATGATTCGTGGCTGGTGGTGGTATCCGATGAACTGACTAGGTCGGAACGCTGGAGGTGGTGTTGAACTTGTGGAAAATATCCCCTCTGCATCTGTCTGATTGCGCGTACACGTACGTGATATACTGCGAAGTTTAGAAGGTGATCTTTTCAGAGGATACTAAAGTTTTTTGAACACAGCTCTAAAATAAATAAAACACGTCAAGAACAGTAAATAGATAAATTAATAAATATCGAATACTTGTTCATAAAATCCAAAAACCTAGTTGCATAAAAATCAGGTCTGTGTACAGAAACAGTATCACCATCATGTATGATGGCTTTGAACGTATGCTCTAGTTTTTTTTTCAATCGATAAGTTTGCAGTATATCAATAATTCCGACAAAAAGTAATAAACTATCACCGCTTCCACTTCTAGCAGGTATGCTACCTCTTGGCGGAACACAATCTTCATCTGATGAAGTTCCAGTGTCTGCTTGAATACTCTTCATGGCTGTTGAATGGGCCATCATCAATCGCTGTTGATTGGCTTCAGCTGTTCGACTTAAAGTAGATGTCTCTGACAACGTGTTAGCGTCGTTTTCCATAGCCTTACGCAATCGCGCCACTCGCCGTTCTTCTTTCTCTTTCTGAGCAAGGTCCACATTATGAACACCCACTAAAAGGCTGTAATCCATAATTTTAAAACTTTCTAATACTCGACAATCTCTTTGCATGGTCTTAAAGAGAGCAGAGTAGGTATCAGATTCCAAATAAATACCGTCTGGATGATGTTCTTTAAAATCTAGATCTTTAAATGTAGGCGACGACTTTTGTCTTTCATCTTTGGAAGCTGTTCTTTTATAAGTAGAACCTTTCAGATCATACTTTTGATGCATTTTTATGTTAGAAGGTAGTAAATTGTTCATGGCTACTAATCTTATGTTTTTTAAATTGCGTTGATAACAATAAAGGCCAAAAAATTTTGGCAAGATAGTTCTCGGATTTTGATTCAAATTCATGTAGTATCCAGGAAGTAGTTTTTGCAAAAATTCCCCTTCTTTGTGCTGTATAGTTTTCATAATGAATTCATCGTTTCGCGTAAGGTAAAATATCGATCCGCTAGCACCTGGGTTGGACAATTCGCGAAGTGGCGAATTACAAAACGATATAAGATAATCATCGGGCCGAATGCCGAATAAGTCTCTAAAATAGTGGAATGCAGTCGAAGCGTACGTATGGAAAATGAACTTGGGATAATGGTGAGCTGGAGTATGGTTAGTGCCGTCACTGGGAAATACAGTCGTCGTGACGGTCATGAAGTCTTGTATAAGCAAATCGAGTTTAGGCTTAGAGGCAAGGCCTCCTACTTCGTGTTGTATTCCCAGCTGTATAGGACCCATGATTTGACTAGTTTGAATTTTTTTATAAGTGATCTCGCCGTCAACTCCAACTCGTCTGTGTCCAAGCTTCTTCACTTTTCCTTTGGTTTGATTATCTTGTTCCGCAATTGAGATGTCTCCTTCAACATCAACATCTGGAACAACGGTCGAACAATATTATCGATTAAAAATTGTGTACAGAATATATAATTTAAAGTTTTAAAAAAAACACAATATTTTTTTATTTAATATTTATTTTTTAATATTATTTTTTTTTGGGGGGGGGGTTTAATTTTCTTCACATTTGAACATGAGATTCATAACGAATGTCGTTAATTGAAGCCAAAGAAGTACTATCACAAGCGGGGTGCGATAAATTGTCGAAATCCATATTAGCAATAGACTTATCTACAGCTAAACTGGTCATATTCATATCGGTGTTATTTTCCATTCAAATGATTCAAGTTATTAAAGTGGAATTGCGTACCTGGTGGTAACAAAATAAGTTGTTTATAAAAATATGCTGTAAATTGGGAGAAATCTGTGACAAAGAAAAAATGTTTGACTGATTCCTTTTTTTTCGGACCACCGTCCATTCTGTTGATGAATTGTTCATTTGGAGATTTACCTCAATTGTTTGATTTGAAATGAAGGGCTTTTGGCTCGATCCACTCGAAGTGGATGACATATATTGCGTAAACGACAATTAAGATAGAAATTAACAAACACTTAATAAAATATGGTAAATGTCTGGCTTGTTATCAATATATAATATAAATATAAACGGGAATTGAATTTTTAAAATATTACATAAATGGCGATATCTAATATTTTTCTCTCGTTTCAAATTGAGATTTTAATAAACAATACCAGGATTCTTACTTTTGAAGTTATCCGTTGCGCCATTTAGGACATCGGCACATTCACATTTTTCTTCTATACATCCAATGACATTTAACAGAAAAGAAATTTTGTAACATTTCAATATTTTACTAACAAACCATAAATCACTTAATCTGACCAATAGGATAAGTTACCTTGTACACCAGTGTTGGTCCCAGTATACGATATTACAACGTGATCGTCTATTTTATGATCTTCTAAAACATTAATAGGCTCTTCGGCCGCGTCAAATATTTTATATTTTTCATTCAATTCAACACATTTTTTCTAAAAAAAAGTAGAATGGCGTTATTAACACATATCTGTTAGAAGTCCAAACGAGTTGACCTTTTACCATTATTTTTCCTTGTTCATCGGTCCGGAGTTTTTCAACTTCTAATTTCCTTTGAAATATTCGGTTGTTGAATATTTTGGAAAACTTTGAAAGGAAAAAAGGCATCTTTAATTCTTTCTTGCGATAATTAACAATAATCAATAAAGTTTTTTGACATATATTTAATAATGTAAGCTTTCCGCTAGCTTGCACTAAATTATATTTGTAAAAAAATATAATATTGTTCGACAAATACCGTTGTTAAGGAGGTTGTTTTTGTTTGCGATGTTGGTTATTAACTTTATTTCAGCCAAATATAATTTTTAAACAATAAATATAAACATGTTACAGTTTTCTTGTCTTAATATCAACTACATTATATCAACAACAAAACAATTAATTAATCAAAATATTATATAAATAATTGCTTAAAGATAAGTTATTTTAATTGTATTTAAGTTAACTTCTATCATTTTAATTAAAAAATATGTATATGGAACACTTATTGAGAACTATAGGGAGTGTCTGTGATAAGTAATTTTTGTTGGGTCTTAGGTACCCCTAGGATTTAATGAGGATTTGCGCCTATGGTTACAATAATTCATTATTCATCCTCAAGTGTGAACTTATGTACTAAAAAAAGAAGCAATTCTGAGCTAGGTTTTCTGTACAAATTATATAGTGTATTCAAGAGAATACTGCTCGATTATCCTTTTCGTGTTTCAAATAGGTGCTTATTAACAATAGCAGTAACATTATCTATAACCGTATTAGGTTTAGAATATTAGATGTTTGGATATGAAATTACAATGTTTGTAATTTATGGAGTGTGGAGCTCGTATCGAATACAATATGGTTTTTATAACAACGTATACTATTCGGATAAAGTTATATTTTATTATCTGTGTATCCAGGGCCGGATTTACAGTTGTGGAGGCCCTGGGCCCAAAATTTGTGGTGGCCCCCATTTTTTATTTTAAGTGAAGCAACTAATGTATTAATTTCACAAGTATTTAAATTTTTTAATTTTTATTATGTTTAAGTTAAAAACTAGGTAGGTAGGTAGTAAATTAAGTCTAAAATAAGTTAGATTAATTTAGTTAAAATAATAGTTTATAAAATATATGACAATTGACAATGTTGTATATCCTATATATTTATATATAAAAAAAATTATATTACATATAATATTGCATTAAAATATTTCTAATATACAGAATGTCAAGCCGTTATTGTATGCTATGTTATTGATTAGTTATTTAAATTTTAAACAAATGTAAAACGCCGCAGTTTATATATGGAATATGAATTGGTAATGAAATATTTATTTTATTCAAATTTTGACAGTTAGTAACTAAGTGTCTAAATCTATGTTAGTATTTTATAGAAATTCATAATTTAACTATTAAAATGATCATAAATATCAAAACTATAAATTGGCTATCTCAAACAAAACAAATATTTTATATTTCTAAATTTTTAAGAGTAATAGGACACTAATTATTATAATGAGTCAGTAACACACTATGCGATTTGAATGCACGCGAACGCGCGTTTTAAAAATTAGTAATATTAATCGCATTTTAATAATGTAATTGATTTGAATACCAAAGTCTAAAATTGTTGCTATTAATTATGCAATAAATAAAAGGAATAAATGTTCGATGACACAAAATTAAAACGGTTCAATCTCATCTGTTCACATGCGACACGACGGAGAATTCTCCCGTGGTGAGAATGTTTGTATTTAAACGCAGCAATTTAATATTTTTGTTTCTGAACGTTCGTTTTTAAAAAAGCGCGTTCGGATGCGTTCAAATTGCATAGTGTAAAACTACCTTTATGTTATGAATATGATTAAATAATTATTATTAACTAATAAGAAGATAGTGTACTAAGTACTAACCTGAATGCCATATAATTTGATATTACTATTACAGAATATTGTTTCCGTAATCGTACTGAAGTACAAATGGAATAATATCGTGTGTTGCGACTACGGACTATCCATAGATAATTATATTATGGACCAACCCACTGCGATACATTGAAAATGTAATATGAGTATAATAAAATCTAAACATAACTTTATACAAATTGTAATGTAATTTGTTATCGGGTGACATGTCGAATTAAATTTTTTTATTAATTAATTTGTATATATAAAAATATTTTAAAATTTAAAAAAAGTTTGTAATTTTTTTGTTAAAAGAATGGGTACAAAAAAAGTTTTGTGGGGGCCCCTAATTTGTGGGGACCTTGGTCCCGAGGTCCTTTGGGCCCCCCTTAAATCCGGCCCTGTGTGTAGCAATGTTTGATTCTCGTGTGATTAATAACATCGTTAAGATCAAAGTCAATTTTTGCATAGATTAAATATACAATATATATTTAATCTATGATTATTGTGCAAAATAAACGATTGTTTAAAAAGTTATCAGTCTAAATTGTAATAATAACAATATGTTGTCAAATGCAACCTTTTAGAATCTAAGTGGAAATTATGTACAGATTCTAATTCTGTTTCATTGAACGTTAAAAAACATTTTTAAATCAATATTAACGCTTTAACGACACTAATGTTCACTTTAAAGAATAGAAAATTTGTTTCTATCATCTCTAAAGTAGTAAACATTTTATGTGAAACCAAAAATACGTCTTAATTTGAAAAATACCTTAAAGTCATACTTAGTATTTAATTTTAAATATTATGTAAAATCGTTTATATAGTGAGGACGAAGTTCCTATGTTTTATATTAACCCCCTCCTTTCAGAGGAAAATATTATTCACTTTGCTCAGGATCGAAAAGTGTTAATAATATGTTCTTGTAATTCATCTGATAAAGTATTATGTGCATATTGTTACATTTACGCCGCATTAAATACAGAATTAAAACGTACCTAATTACAAACTTTACTCTCCGTACGACTTTGTTGTTTATCGACTATATAAACATTTTAAACGGTTGAAAAATACAGTGATTCTATAATGAACAGTTTTTCTCTTTTTTTTTTTACTTTAGTTTCTGTTACATTTTACACTTTACGTTTGATGTTTAACGAATCGTGATGAATGTAGTGTACCTGTTACTGTTACACGCGTATGTAAGTTATGTCTTTTAAAACGACCCTTAGTGATTTATTATAGAAGCTCTGATACTGATGTATAATCTTTATATTTTCAAATTCTGTTGTATTATTTATGCACAGTGACATTCTGGCATATGAATGGGCCTCCGGGGAAAAATTTTCATTGGGGCCCCAGTTCTTATTTCATGCTAGTCATATATTGTTATAGAAATAAATTTCTAAACTTGTTGCTCTGGGAAGATTGTGTGTGTATAACTTTTAACAATATTATATAATATTTTGTATAAATTGGTTGTGGACATATAAGAATAAAAAGGGGAAAAACCACTTGACATATTTAGGTGATTTATATAACTCAATTTTTTTAAATAAGTCAAATTACATTTAAAAAAATAAACTTTGTAATTTATATAAAACTTATACGTTAACATAACTTGAAATATACAATAGAGTGTAGACTCCGCTTAATAAAAACACCGGTTGGTTAGCAAAAACAACTAATCGGGAAAATTATTCAATTACCAAAATAAACACATAATTGTAATGAAAATGTTTACCGCTTATCTGGACCACGAAACTGGATAATTGAGACATTTTTATCGAGTGTGTTATGTCAATTATGATTGATAATCCGACTTTTGTGGAATATGATATCTTTAAAATAGGTACTGAACCACACGGAATTTGAACATCTGGATTCAAATGTGCAATACTATGACCTAAACGAAAACGTTGATGATGCAATCATTCAAGCCATACAATGTAAACATAGTTCAGATGAAGACTCCGACGAGGAGACAGATCTACCAATCCGACTACAAGATGTAAAGGCATCTTTGCAAACATTGAGAACACTTTTTCTTAAACGAGGAAGTGAGGAAAACCATATAAGAGCTTTGGATATCTGTTCAGACTACATTCGTCAACAATCATTGAAAATGAATAAACAACATAAATACTTTTTTTTTTTTCATAAATGCTTCATATATATTTCTTTTTGTATTGAAAATTATTACATATTTTTATGTTCCTTTTTTTCTTTATTTCAGATTATTAGGACAACCGCTTTATTGGGAAAAATAGCACGCAACGTGTCCCAATAATGCAGAGTCTAATGTACATGCAAAAAAATTAAAAATTAAAAAAATTTTTGGAATATATTTTTATATCAAAACAGTAAACCTTTAATTCTCTTGATTTATAGACCTAAATTTGTCAATTATTTTAAATATTTATTTATTAACTTAATTAAGTTTTCTTCCAAATATACGGTAGACAGACAAAATGTATTTCATTAACTGAGAACCTAAGTTTAGTTTTTTAAATCTTTAACTTAGAAAATGCGCTTTTATATTTTCAACTTAAGAATCCGTTTATTATTTTATTAGTATAAAATTATATTTTCTTAATGAATCTATTACTATTCAAAATACTGTAACAGTAATTGAATTAATGAAGTCAGATTACAATTAATTGAACGCAAACAATAACCGTTTTGTTTTTATAGTTTATTAATCGGTTAATTTATTTTATTTTATTATAACGTGAAATTATGAATTAGTAAATAATATTAATGATTCCTATTTATTTTTGTGAATATATTATCATTTTCACATTTCAATTTGTCTACTATAGGTACTGTAATACGAGTATATTTTATATAATGTGTTTAATTATATATATATATAATTTTTTGCTGATAAATGATAAACATTTTATATACTCACTCCTCAGTATTGTTAATATGTTTTATTTCATTATTTATATAAAAATAACATAAGTATATATTATCTTTATATATATATATATATAAATTATTTATTGTAAGGCTTTACCGTGGAAGGAGGCTAATCTCTTGTATATTCGTCGTGTATACGTATAAAATACATGTATAAATTATATATATATATATTATATATACTATATATTTTTAATATAATATATATATATATATTAGCCTTCTTCCACGGTAAGGCCTAACAATAAATAATTTAGCTCTCCCGTGAAAAAACGCGTGGTGCGACCACTGATAATATCGTTACGGGTTTCCTTTTGTTTATATTATTTCCAGGTGTAATGTTAGAACTTCATCCATTTCAATATATCTATCAATCACGTTATTTTCGATTGCACAGTATTAAATTTATTCAAAGGGTAGTCACACTGAAACAGTTAGCGTATTCGGTGTTATGCTTCAGTTTTTCGACGTAGTTTTAATGTTGCTCACGGAACTATCGACCGAGTAAATTATATTTTTCGTGTTACTTGTTCGTTTCATGTATTCAAGCACGATATTCACCAAAAATACATGTAAAAACTAGTACTCCCGCAAGAAGTTTTCAATAAAATTCGAAAGAAAAAATAAAATATAAAAGTAAAAACACAAATCAAATAATCAGGGCCTATTATTTTGGAGAGGCAAATTCAGTATGTTCGGAACTTTTATTTTTATTATAATTAAAATAAGATATCTAAGTCTTTGCTTCTAGATACCTACACCTAGTTTAGTATAAATTATTATATCAGTTCAAATACCGCATTAATATTGATCAATTAATAAATATATCTATAATAATCGGCATATATATATATATATATATATATATATATAAATATTATACATTTATACACATGACGTAAATATTTACTTTCCATTTTAGATTTTGAGCGGAGCGAGGAATGTGTTAGTTTTACAATGATGTGTTTTTAAAAATTTTTTTTTTTTATGTCTGTACCCGAAAATTCTACCAGAAGGAGTGCTCGGTTATTTTCGTGTAGCACCTTTTCTGATTGAAAATTGCATCTACTTTGTATTTTAGAGATGTCATTTTCCGATTTTCTCAATACTTTTTTCAAAAGTCAGGAAAAACTACTAAAACTTACATAAAAACGCTAAAAATGCCATTTCGTCTTAATCGATTGTCGGTTTATTTCTTCGTTTATTTATTACACAGGAGCTCCGCTCAGAATCGTTTTATCGAATGCAATGACTCATCATTGCTTTCAAATTTATAATAAAAACAAAACTCTAAAATCTTTATCTAAGTAATTTACTTAAGCGATATCCACAACACCCCGCGGCTCGCTACCTTTTTATATCATTATGAGCTAATTAGATAAAACTAATTTTTATTTCAGAAAGCCACTGATATTCCAGACATTTAAAAATAATATTACATGCGATTCTCCCTGGACTAACAAAAATGTTATTTATTACTCGATTAGTCGAGAGTCGTTATATTTGTAGTGTGTGTAAGGGGTCAAACCAAACGAGTTTTGCGTAGAGTGTTACGTAACAGTAGGTATATACGAGTAAATAAATAGTGATTCAAAAAACAAAACTGTTTTTTTTTTGAAAGGATCCTTGGCCTAAAAAATTGTTAAGGACCTCTGATTCATATAACAGTATATATAGGTACTCGTGTACACGAAAACTTTGTAAAAAATCTAGCTCGAACAAATTTCTATTTTTCTCACAAAAAACGTATAATTCAACTAAATCGTTATTGGGCATAACCAATTTTCGAATATTGACGCACTCGAATAAAATATCTTTTGAATTTCCATAAATCATAATATTGTTTAAATTTCTTGAATGTTTCCCGGTTCTAAAAACTTAATATTGTGTATTCTTGTTTAATTTTGTGAATCATTATAAAATTTAGTAATATGGTTTAAAGTATTTTTGAATTATCAGTCCTGAAGTTATACTTTATTCTCTCCCGCAATAATGATACATAACGCACTTTAAAATTAAAAATTATTTATAATATTTGGTACCTATTAGATATATTAAATAATTATGAAATATTATTCATAATTTTAAATAATAAAATTACGTATTAATATTTAATTGTTAATTAATATTTGTTGTTTTAATCGTAGCAAATTTTGAATTGTTACATTTTTTAAAATTAATTATTAAAAAAAATGTAATAATTCAAAATTTACTTGTTTATTTAACCGCTTAATAGTAAATATTAAGCTGAATAATAATAATAATAATAATAATAATAATAATAAAAAAACCTCAACACTTAACATTAATCAAATTTTAAAATTATTGTATTAAATTCTCATTTAAATTACATAACTTTTATAACTATGTAATTGTGTGTTATAATTGTTAGACAAGAATAACAATATCAATCACAATTATTACAACAACCACAATATTATTATATAATATTAATAATGATAATAAAATAAATAATGATCACACATCAACATCAGTTAATAACTATTTAAATTACATTTACAAAATTACGGACTACGAGTGTAATAAAATTATTTTCATTTATAAAACACCATTATAAAACAGTATAAATCAGTTAACAATATTAATAACAGTTTAAAGTGTACGATACTTAAAATTAATGAGAATAATTTCATAAAATATAAAATATTTCATGATCATTCTTCAACATATGCATATATATATATATATATATATATATATATATGTAACAAAGATTAATTTTTCTGGTATGAAATTCTTCATTAAATTTATTACTTATACTTATAAGAACAGGAAAGATCGAAGTAATGAAAACATAATATATTTTATTAATGTTAAAATGTATAAATATATTGAAATTGTTCAAAATCATCTTAAGTTACATAAAGTTAACGTGAATTTCATAGTTTTTACCATAAAGTAATTTTGATTTTATAAAATGTATATTTATTTCAATATGTAATGGGAAATCGAGTCGAACTTGGATGGTATAGATGGAAAAAAAATGAAAAACAGTATATTGTTTACGTTTTCTATGAGCCGTTTGATGCAGCAGAATTACGTGACCAAGACATCGAATCAGTATCGTTTTTTGTGCTTATCGCTTTCAACATAGTTTTAATATCTTCCACTGCTTTTTCGACGTTGTTCAATTTTTCCGCGAACATTTCCATTATTTCCTCGCTACTTTTTTCCGACACCTCCGAATCCGATTTTATTATCGACTTGGCGTCATTGACTATTTCTTTCTCCAAATAATATCCTTGACAATTTGCTACGCATCCGACTTGATTTTTTTTCACGGACGAACCGAAGTCCACGAAGTTTCTTTGGTTGGGTAAAATTCTTATTTCCGAGTCTTGCAGCGCGTCCGGGAACAGTCTTATTTTCAAGTAAAACCGACTGGTGCATAACGAAGGGACGTCGTATCCGTAGCCGTTTATGTGGTCTTGAGCTTTGTGTATCCACGAGAACGGATCGCCGACCGCCATGGTCTCGAAGTAATGTATGAGTTTCACCCGGGACACGTGTGCGACGATTTCGGCATCAGCTCTGATCGCCTGTGTGTCACTCACTGCGAGCCCGTTCAGGAGATTCACCAGCACGATGGCTATGAGGAATATGAAAAGAAGAAACAATGCGTGGCTCACGATCGGGTGTAAAGTGAACGGCAGCGACCCGAACGTGTCGAACTCTCCGGTTAACATGACAATTGTTTTGAACGTGGCTGAACTGGGGTCATTGAATTTGTTGTCGGCGTCCGCGTCGTTTTTAAACAACATGTAAAAACTCAAAGCGAACGCTACAATTAGTATTGAATACCATACCAGAAATTTCAGAAAATTTTTAGTAACCCGTTTGAACATCTCCAGATGTGTGGCTAGTGCCGGATGACGGCCTACCAATAGTATGAGTTCGCCCCAAGACAGCAGGATGACGACGGCGGATATTTGATTTCTGATTGACATGCATGACATCTCGCACAGCAACAGAATGAAAGTCAATACGACGAGACTTATTTCCAGCCAATTTTCCAGGCTGGTTACGTACGCGATCGGGGACGAGATCAGTTGAAATATTTCGCGAAACGTCAACGCTATCAAGAATCCCAACACCATGACCCACAAAAAGACCGCCGTATCGTTACTGAACGGTATCTTTAGCGTGGAGAATTCGGTCACGTTCTCTTGTGTCAACGATACGTTGCTGTTCTCGACGCCGATTTTGAACGTCAACAGGGTGTAAACGGTTAAAAGGGCCCAGAATCCTATATAAAACGCCAGATTCACTTTGTAATATCTTTTAATCGCGAACCATTTCAGGTGTAGAAAGCTAGTTAACACCGGGTGTTTTAGTAGTGGTCTGAGTTCGGGGACTTCGCTCATGTACAACAACGGATCGGTTTCAGGGATATTTTCTGGAACATACTTTTGTCCTTCCAGTTGCGTATGATAGTTATCGACGTCTTTCTGCTTGTACACTCTCGGCGGGCACAGGAAATTATATGAAAATATAATCTCATAGTTAACATCTTTCGGAGATTTCTTGTTGGTCTTGACGCATTTATTCAAATGCGTTTCTAATATTTTAGAACTGATATCGGCAAGCGGCGGGTCTCCCAATTCATTCTTTTTCCCTATGTACGCTCCTTGATCCAAAAGAGACAATATGCAATCACGATTGCCTATTTTCGCGGCGTAGTGTAAACAAGTGTTGCCCTTATCGTCTGCTAGGTTGATATCGAGTTCAGAAGGACTGATTTCACTTTTTTTTAACAACATTTTAAACGACCTGTCATGGTCACACAAATCAATATTTACGTCCATTGTATTGTGATTTTCATCTGAACCTTTAATCACTTCGTGGAGGGCAGTTCCGTTACTCGTTTTAAAATATATTTCTTTTTTACTGTCCAAAAATAATTTTATAATATCAGCGAATCCTCTGAATGAAGCCAAAAAAACCGGATACTTTTTATTCGCCGGGCATATCCCGTTAGGATCCACGTCAAGACCGAGTAAGACTTGAACTACTTTGGTTAAACCAACATCACACGCGTATTGTAGATACGTGTGTTTTCCGTCGTTCCCGTTTAGGTCCAGGGGATTAATGGAAGTTATATGCCTAATAAAGGTTTCCGTATCGCTCGAGTACAAATACACGAACGGGTTGTCGCAATGTTCCGTAATATTTCGCGTACCTTCCGGCGGCATTTCTTCCATCAAATGTGGATACTTCTCGTTAATTACACTCCTCAACGATTTATCCCAGATGAACAGGTCCAAGTCGACTTTTGGACATCTAAAATGAAAAAAAAAACAGCTGTTGTAAATATAATTTTGCATTATTTTTTTTACCGTACCTGATGAATGTCAACATCAATTCGTCGTTTTTGTTTTTCAATGTGGCCGCCAAGTATGCCGGAGTAAATCCTTTCCTGTTCAACTGGTTGGCTTTGATGTTTTTGGCCTCCAGCAGCAGTTCTGAGCATTCCACATACCCGGCCTTTGCAGCGAGGTGTAACGCCGAATTCCCATCGCTGTCCAATAAATTCACGTCGGTCGGAGGATGTTCCAATAACGTACGCAAAGCGTCAACACATCCATTTACGGTAGCCAAATGTATTGGCGCCTTCTTTCGGCTTTTGCCGATAACGTTTACGTCCACGCCTACTGATAATAATACTCTGGCGAATTCCGATCTACCCGTAGAAATGCAGCAGATGTCTAATATCGTTCCATGATACGGTTCATCGAACAAATAATCCAAATCTATGGATGAATTCCCCAAGCCTATTTCCAGAAGTTTTTTGAATAAATCCAAATCGTTTGATTGGACAGCTCTGAGAAGTTGATCGTTTGGTCCAATCGTACACACATTTTTCATTTCAACATCCGCCATTCTGTTGCCGTTTCTAAATAATTTTCCTATCAAAACTGTAATTATTGCAAAAGTAGTATTTAATTTATGTACATTCTATTTGGTGAGGGGAGGGTTATGAATGAATTTACCCGTTTTAAAACGACTTTTAGTCCCTCCGATATTTTTTTTCAGAGCAGTTTATGAGCATGTCCGTATGGGAAATCTGAAAAAAACGAACAATTACAATTATTAAAGTGAGTAAAAAAATATACACATATATATTCCTATTAATTTTATTTGTTCATTATGACGAAGTATACCATACATAGGTATATTTATATATTGATTTCCTTTTATATATATATATAAATAATGGGGGAGGACAATAATTATGTCCACATGCGATGACTATCGTTTCATTTTCCATTTGTATCCATGGAAATTTGTGCCAATGACACTGAGAACAATGAACAAATAATCGATTCATATACGATATAAAAAAAAAAAACAAAACAAATAATAATAATATCGAGTCAAGTTGAAATTAGTGTAGGCAACGTAGGTTTGTTTTTTTAAACAAATGTGTATTTTCTTTTTATAGGTAACACTTTTTTTTAAAGCATAAAATATAATGAATTAAAAGTGTCTTAAGAAAATTTACTATATATAGTAAGGCAATAGTGATAATAATTCATTAGTGCCTAATTCAAATGTTTCTTTTAGTAACATTGTGCTAAATAATATTTTCTCAACGATTAAAAAAACAAATTTGATCTCCTGCAGGAATGTAACACTTCCCATCTTTTTTTTATTATCCTGTCCTTGTATCTGAGCGACAACAAGTAGCCAAACTTTTTTTTTGTCCTATCGTATCCTCCTCTCTTCTCCATACATTTTCCATTCATTCGAAACCTTTGTTATCCGCATTCCATTATTGACGGAGGGGTTTTTGTTGTTGTTGTTGTAAATTACATGTTTCATTCTCTTTGTTGTTATTTGATTAATAAATTATTTATTATTATTATTATTATTATTATTATTATTATTGTTATTTAGTTAAGTTTCCTTATTACTATTATTTTAATTTGGTAGTTTATTTACGAGTATTATAACTGATGCGAGATGTTTACTTCCAATTATTCTAATATATATATATATATATATATATATATATATATATATATAAAAAAAAAAAAAGTAATAAATGTGATATAACGAATCATGTAAATAATTATCATCAACGCGTACGGGACAGTTAGGTTCACCATTACGTAATCATTAAACCAGAATGTAGATAATACTTTCTTTTAACAGTCGGTTGTGATGATCTTATATATATATATTTTTTTTTATCTAACACCCACGTTAAAACATTGTAAAACGTACGTGTTCCATCGTATACGCGAATAAATACGCTCTGTCTTGTATTATTTATTTCGAAATAAATATTTAAACAATTTTTATTGTTTAACGATTGTATAAAATGTAAACGCAGCAATAATATAAACAAAGGGGTTTAATTTAATGACAAATACTAAAATTGTAATCATAAAATCGATTGTAATCAACTAAAGTGCATACATTTAATCGATAATATCTTAAACTAATAATTCTGAAATATTTTTTATACCGCCAAATAATAGATATTTACTATTTTAATATCAGCTAATCGCGATAAGGGTTTAATAAAAAAATTGCTTTCGTAGTATTGACATAAAAGATGTTGAAAGTGTGTAAAAACATTTTTGATTTAAACCACGCCGTATTTAAAAAATAGATGTCAAATTTTACAAATAATAATGCGCGTTTGTCGCTATGACGTGTATAACAAAATATACATCCGCTGTATTCATACTAAATGCCCATTGCTATTCACACGGTAAAACGTATACATATATTGTTAAATGTACGTATATTATGTTAATAATATTTTCGATAAAATTTAAATCGTACAAAAAAATACAAAAATTAAGCCAAAATAGTTGAGGTCTAACTGGCAATTCTTTAAATTCGGTTTTCTTTAGAAATGTTTTATTACATTATTGTCCTACTGACTACTATATATTTATACAGATAAGGTTCGTCTGAATCAATATTGTTAATATTGATAATAACATAATACTATTCGAGTTAATATCGTATCATTAATAAGTTAATTAAACAAAAAATTATAAAATAATACAATTTCCAAATAATAATTTTAGCAAATTTAATTATCCGGAATTCACGAACTTAAATGTAGTTATAATACATTTTATATTGTTAAAACGATTAGAAATTTTCAAATAATATCTAATAAGAACACATTTTTGAAATAAAATTTAAAAAACTAATCCGAATACAAATTTCGCGTAACATGTTTTAGAAAATAATAATCGCACATTATTACTATATAGATAATGAAATTTTAAATACACAACATTATTAAAGATATAAATTCAGTTTTGGAAGAATTACGTATACAAAGTAAAAGTACATATTGAATAATAATAGTAATATGCCAAATTTGTTTTGCAAACAAGTAAATTCACAATTTTTTTGCTTTATTTCAATTTTTTTAGCACTATGTCAATTTATTGAAATATTCATATTTTTCCCTGAATAATTTCGTTAATTTTAATTTTTTTTTTGTTCTGTGGTCGGATTTATCTTTCTCGCTGTTTACACGTGACGATGACTTTTCGTCGAATCCGGTAGCGTATAAATAAACGAATTTATTACTAACTGAAGTTTTCATAATAACACTCATTGGCTCGATTTTATATATTCTACATAATATATATATATATTTTTTTGTATACAAATAAATCAATATTTACTGCATTTTTATGCTGTCGGTTTTGCCTTGCACGCAAAATACAACACTTACTAAAACACTCATCACCGTTTATATTCCACACATTCTTTCACGACCTAATCGCGACCCGATACCTTCCTCCGCGATTTTATAATAATATATATTTATACGCATATTATGTGTATAAAAGCGTAGCATTAATAGAGCCAAATACGAAAACTTTGTAAAGTTAAGAACGTCTGAACTCCGGTTAATATGATATTGTAATATGAGGGATTCGAGATGTAAAACGGAAATTAGGAGAAGAATTGGAATGGCGAAGATTGCATTTTACGAAAAAAAACAAATCCTGTGTTCAAATAAAATAAGCATTACACTCAGAAAAAGGATACCGGGGTGGCAAACCTTTTGAACACTACGTGCCACCTTTTTTTTTTTTTTGCGAGCGTGCCGTGAAAAATATTATATATATTATTATATTCAATATTGTAAAAAAAATTATTGTACTGATTAGTGTTTACTGAGGTAGGTACATATTATGAGCATACGGTTTTTATCGATCAATAACGATTGTTCAATTTTATCTGTAAATTAAATAATAATAATATAAATGTATATATTTTGGCAGCTTACTCTCAATAAACATAGATAACATACTAAACGCAATATTATATATTGTTATTTTATCTACAGATAAAATTGAATAATCATTATTGACCGATAAAAACCGTATGCTCAAAATATTTTTACCTATTATATATAGTAAAAAAAATATTTTAATTTTTCGCGTGCCCTCAAAATCTTTTCGCGTGTCACCTCGGGCACGCGTGCCATGGATTTGCCATCCCTGGCCTATAGCATTATACGCAGAAGAGACATGGACATTCAATAAAAATGAAGAGGAATGTGTAAAAACCTTTGAGATTATGTGGTGCTATAGACGTATGCAAAAGATTAACTGGGTAGATAGAATAACAAATGATCAAGTACTACGACAAGTAAAGGAACAAAGGACAATGATAAATAACATAAAAACGAGAAAACTACAATGGCTAGGACATACTTTGAGACATGATAGTCCTATACAAGTAGTCCTCGAAGGAATTATACCAGGAAAAACAGGAAGAGGACGACCTAGAACAAACTTCATATCTCAAATATGTGGAGAACTGGGCCTAAAATATGTAGATATTAAAAGGAAAATAGATGAGAGAGTGGAATGGAGAAGAATTGTAGGGAGACAATACCAGTCGGAATGACTGAAATACCTAAAGAAGAAGAATATGAGGGAATAAGGGCGGAATGCGTGAATGCCACCGATTTAATCGCGCTCGACGTTGCCGGACTCACGTGCAATACCTACGCTCTATAGTCGTATAGACGACACCGTACGGATAAAATATAATTCCGTTACGCGCCCACAGGTTTCCCATAAACCAGTGCAGTTTTATTATTTGTCCCACCGCTATTATGGTCTTAATAAATAAATATGTATGATGGAATATTTATGACGTGTACCTGCTTAAAATTACCGAAATACTATAAAACCGTCGTCCGATATGCAATTAGTAATCGAAAAAAAAAAAAATAAATGAATGAAACATACTTTTTTTGTTCGTGGCGATTCGTTTTACAAATATGTAGTATTTTAATATGGTTTTTTTTCTTCCTGTACACGAAATCGCATACTTTGAACATTCTCCGTTAGACGCGTATATCAATCCCGTCAGTGGCGTATTGAACTTATTTCTGGTGAGTAGGTAAATGGTATCACCCACCCCTTCAGGTATCGCTCACCACCTGCAGTTGCGTCGTTTTAGATTTTTAAGGGGGGGTGGGGGTGGTTGACCTACCTCATTCCAATTATCGTCTTCAAAAAATAATACAATATCAACACGCTTTTCATAAAATCGGTGATACAAAACTTTTTCGTCAAAAAACCGTGTGACTCGACCGGTGGGCATAATAGAATAATAACGAGAGCTAGAGAGTAAATTCCGAAATCGGTGTACAGTAATCTCGCACGGCCCACGCGCCGCACTCAAACCGGCCGTCATTTAGCACTGCAGAACGAGGATCTCTAGCGAGATCCTTCGATCACATTCTCAGATTCTCAAATCCAGCGTCTAATGACGTAGTAACCGTGATCAAATGAAGTTTAATAACTACAAATTGTGAACTAGTATATTATGATTATTACGATATTACAGTACCTACTAAATCCATTACCCGCGGGTACCTATTATCCAGTACCCACCCACCACCAATTTTGAAGGAGCAGTTGCTCTTAAATTACCCCTTCAACACGCCACTGAATCCCGTTTTATTTGAGATTTTCACTTATATTATGAATACTTTTCTGTTCGTTTTATTTGTTGTAATTTAAATCGAGACGAGGAATTTTCCGTTTAGCAACAAGTTTGTAAGAACGCGAAATGATTTTTTTTTTTTAATTCAACGAAACTTCGGTATCGGCGCAAATCACAAATCGCGTCTAAAAACCGTTTACGTATACGACGCCGTGTTGATTATGATTATTGCATAAACGTACGTCGTACGAGTGCGGCTCATTCGCCCGATAACTTTTCATTATACCCCCACGACTCGGGCACCGCTCATATCAGAGGCGTACCCAGAACTTTTTTATGGTCGCAGGGGGGGTGGTCCAGCATTTTTATTTTATTCGTTCTCTAATTATAATTATAGTTTATATTCATGACCAACAAATTCTGTTTCGCTCGACGGTCTTTGCGCCCACTTTTCTATTACATAACAGATTTTCATTGAAGTTTTATTAGAGTAAATTTGAACGTTATGAACATATTTTTAAATGTTGAAATTGCAATGTGGTGAGGGGGGTGTGGGTCCGGACCCGAAATCTCTCTCCTTGGGCACGCCCACGGCTCATCAGTGGCGTATTTGAGACTTCACCTCAGGGGGGGGCGATGGTAAAAAAACTCGCCCTTCCCACCAATAAAAAAAATTATACGTAGGAATATAATTATTGAACAAAACACATTTTATTTATTTAATTTACAAAACTAAGTCTATATTTCTTTTTTTACTATTAGCAAATGTATCAATTACATCATCTACATTTAATGTTGTAGTATGGTGAATATTAAGCAATGCCAAACCCGTTAGGCGATCTTGCCCCATTTTTGATCTCAGCCAATATAATATAAAATAATATAATTTTTTTAAATCTCTCAGGGGGGGCGATTGCCCCTATCGGCCCCCTCAAATACGCCACTGCGGCTCATATTATTATTATTATTATTATTATGTATACGGACGGTACGTTAATAATGTACGGTCTAAACGCGTACGGTATTCGCAACAATAATATTTAAACGACTAGTACTCTGCGCTTGTGCGCGTCGATTTTAACTGTCCGTTAAGAACGGTATTCGCGTTACACGAGCACCGCCGTCAGCCGTCCCGGCCCATAAGGCTAGGTTCACATGGAAGGCGTTAAACGCGCGTTTACAATTACTACACAATTGCTATTAACTGTACATAATATGATAACGCGCGTTCAACGCCACGCCAACGCAAATACCCTGTCTACGCGCGTTTTAACATGTTGTGGATTTGGAAAAAACTCGATTGACTGTTGTGTCAACTGACAAATGCCGGTTTAAACGCGTAAAATATGTAATCATATGAACAGTGGCTTGAAAACGCGCGTTTGGCTAACGCGCGTTTAACGCCATTCATGTGAACTAGCTCTAATTATCGTTATTCGGATCGCGACGTTTTCCGAAATACCTACTTCTTCTTCTCCTCGTCGTTGAAACGCCAAAAAAATAATACGGTATCGGCGTGTGGTAAGTATATAATACATAGGCGTGCGCAGACTTCTGAGGCAGGTACGACTAAATTCAATCTGACCAACCAACCCCCCCACCACTACTGTCACGGTCACACAAGAAAAAAATTATAGAAATTTTCACTAGAAACTTCGAAGTGACCGTTTTGTTGGTGACTGGAAAAAGTAATCATTTTTAATAATTATTTCACACATACAATTCATCAATATTGATTTAAAATTTTAACCAAATATATAATCTAATAAAACAATTCGAAACATAATAATATAATATTGACAATACTGTCAATTAACATTAATATTTATTTATTATTAAAAATCATTCATTGTATGCATATATACATTACGTACAATATTATATAAATTTTTTATTCTGTCAAATAAAAAAAAAAAAAAATGTAATTATTACGTTAACATATATTAACACGTTTAATATCCACGATTAAAGATAATGATATACTGGTTAGGTCAGCCGATTGATTAGTCAGTTCAACAGTCAACTTGTCACATCTCGACGGGCGACCAGTACCTACACGTTTAATCGTGTAAGTATCTATGATTTTGATTTATTTTCTTATCGATTTTCTACGGCCATAACGCCTTATTACTTTCTAATTTCTATACAGTCTCCCGGGTAAAGGCCAGTCTTGTAAAAGATACTTTTTAAAAGTATTCAAATACAGATACAGGTACTTGTTTTTAAAAGTATTTAAATACTTAATAAGAAAAGTATTCGAGTATAAATACAGATACTTAGTAAAAGCATTTACAAATACTTGTAATTAAACTGTTTTTAACATTAGTTTTACTAATGGTTAGACTCTTATTATAGTAGAACTAATGGAGTTCGACCTGTCGCTACCGGGGATAACACATAAATCGGTCTAATCGGGTTTACCTACACCGACTTGAACGGAAAAACCGTCGGTGAACGACGATATCCTCGACCAAAATAGTTTGCCAACCTATCATAAATAATTATTACGAAAAATGACGAAAATTTTGTTTCATTATTAGTCATCATGTCGCTAAAAAAGATTTAAAAAACGTATTTGATTTTAAATACAGATACTCTAAAAGAGTATTTAGAATACTACTTACAAATACTCTTATTAACAGTGCTTGAATTGGAAAAAAATTAGAAGGGGGATGCAAAAGTACAAAAATAATATGCGTTCCAGCAGATTGTAATGTCTTATAAATTCGTGGGGGGCTTTGCCCCACACCTATATATTTTCATTATACAATAATAAATAAGCATCATTTTTTAACTGTAAACATTCGCGCCACATAGTAAAGGAACATTTATTATTATTATTATTATTTTTTTTTGTTTTTATTAATTTACGATTACTTTTATATACTTGTTTAATTAAGCAAATTTTATGATTATTATTATTGGTATTGATATTTAAATTTATTGTTGTGTCATTGCCAAAATTATAATATTTCGTCATTATTTGCTACAAAAACTATTATTTGTGTTTTGCGCATGAAAACTTTATCGTTCGAGTATCCCTTGTTTTTTGTGGATGAAACTCAATGAAAAGCTCGTTGAGTTTCATCCATTCGAGGATCAGGTTTTTTTACTTTCTTTTTGGTGTATTTATCGTTTTATAATAATTAATAATTATATTATCCAGTAGCTTTGTATGGAATTTATGTAAACATTATATTTAATATTCCTTTTATTTTTAAGATCAATCATTGTTTGTTACTCGTATATTGAATTTTATTAATAATTTGTTAAATACAGTCTGCTTTTTTCTTTTACTGAACTTTGAAGTGTTATTTTTTTTTTGTTAACTTTAGTTTCGCACTGGTTAATTTTTCATAAATCGTTTGTATTTAATTTTGACAAGAAAACTGTGTGTTGAATAGTAATGTTCTTATGAAAATAAAACAAAACATATTTAAAAAAAATAACAACATATATAATAAAGTAGATTACATTTTGTGTTCATAATAACAAAATACTACCGAGAAAAATTGGCAATCGACGATTGTCATTTCAAGAAATATATTGTTTGTATATTGTGACAACTACCAACCACTCCTTATAAATAAAATTTTTAATTTTCATTAGTTCAATAAAATTGTAGAGTGTTGACCGTCCCGTTCTCTGCGTCCCGGTATGAAAAATTAGAAGGGGTACGCTATAATATTTTGAAAAAAGAAAGGGGACTCCGTCCCCCCGCGTCCCCCCCCCCCAATTCAAGCACTGCTTATTAAAAGTATTTGAAATACGTATTTGAGTACCATAAAAGTATTTAGAATACTTTTACTCAAACACTTTACAAGACTGGTAAAGGCTCAGGTGGGGCCAAAGCCCGACCAGCCCTACCCCATGCGCACGCCTATGGTGTAAAATATCACGTAAGTGTGCACATATTATACTCACTGTTGTAGCCGCAGCCGCGCACACGGTTTCGGGGAACGCGTCACTTTCAATCGGCCGCGCTCCTCCTCCTCCTACACGGTCCCGGCACGACTGAAACGCGAACGTCGGACCGCCGTACTACTGCACCTACTGTAAATAACACGGAATAATATCGCGTACACACGGCACATATTATTACCCCACTATAACGTTGTACTGCTGCTGTGCACGCCGACGTAACACGTCGAGTCGACGCGCGCACTATAATGTTTTCTGTTATATACGCCGTGTACTGTTTTTATTATTTTTTTCATCGTCGTCGGTTCGGAAACTGCGTGGACCGCAATCAAATAATAACAATACCTAAATTGTGTTCAATGCCACCGCCGCCGCCGCCGCCGTCTACGACCGGTCACGGGATACACGAGGAGACGATAGGAGGCGGTAGACGCGGCGTTGTGCACGCGTCGCTTCTATATACTGTAATATAAAATAAAATATAAACAGAAAAAAAAAGTATTTTTAAAAAAAAACTAGCCGCGGGGTGTTGCGAATGTCGCTTGTGTGTGAATTATTATTACACGGATAAAGATTTTCGAGTGTACAGCGTGTTATCGCTATCAGTGCCGGATTTACGTCTGATAGGGCGGAGGTGCAGCTATAGATTTTGAGACCCCATCCGTCAAAAAAACTTGTATAGGTATTTACTTAAAAAATTATTAAAAATCTTTTGATGCATTTTTATTTATTATAAATGCATTTATTACGTATTATATAACTAGGAAATTAAAGAAATAAATTATAAAACTAAACTTTAAAACTTTTCATTCTAAATTAAATTTATTTAAATTTAAATTTGCTAATTTCAATTGTATTGAATAGTTCTTCCTTCTTGCCTTTGTATTAGCAAAATCTTCTATTATTTTTGTAGTATTAATGTCTTTTGTTCTCTCTCTCTCTCTCTCTCTCTCTCGACGTTTAATATTCCAATATCGTTAAGTCGATTTTGGCCCATAGAATTTCTTAAGATAATTTTTAATTAATTTCATTTTTGAAAATGAACGCTCTGCAACTGCAACTGTTATCGGAATAGTTATGAAAATTATACATTCACTCAAAACATCTGGGAAAATGGTTGATAAATCATTTTTAAATATGTAAATTGCCAGGTCCTTTATAGTGTTAAGTTGTTAATGTTGAAGAAGAATAGATCTTAAACTTGTTATTTGTCTTGTAAAATCTGAACTGGTATCATCATTATTATATTTTATTACAAAATCACATGATGGTTTAATGATATCGTGTTCAAGGTTTGATGTAAGTGTTAATGGATTTAAAAATGAAAACATTTCCATAATTTCACGTGTTCCATTAAACCGAGTACTAAGTTGTAACAGAATTGTGTCCATGACAGGAGAAAAAAATGTTAACTTTGAAATTGCCTTCATTAGTATTAAGCATACGATCACCATCTAATTCGTCAAAATATTTAATAGCGTATCTATTACGTTCATTACCATATAATATGTCTAGTATATTCCATTTTGCACATAACTCTTTTGCAGTGATTAAAATATTTTCATAATTATTTCTAGTATTTTGAACTGAATTTAAAGCATTTTGTATTATATCTGAGGCATTTTCCAAATTCATATTTATATTTTGTAGTTGTTTTGATACAATACGCAAGGAACGAAGAATTGGTTCCCACGCAGATAGAATCAAAATAAACTCCAAAGATTCGAATTTTTTTTTATAGTTATTACGTAACTATAATATGGATATATAATGTAATAATTTCAAAAACGGTCTTTGAAGGTTACCGGGAGGCGATTACAAAGATTAATTTGGGAAATCCCAATAGTTCACACAACAATAATTGCACATTTTTCAACAATCAGTTACTGTTTATATTTGAAGAAAAACGATGTGTTTACCATAGACCCACATAGCAAATATATATTTAAAAAATATTTTTAAAACATCTTTTTAAATATGAGGATATTTTTAAAATAATTTTATATGATCATCAGAACATACTTTTATATTTTAAAAACATTTTGTAATCATTTTTTGGCCGGTAGTTTGATATTTCTAAAATGTTTTTAAAAAGATTTTAAAACTATTTGGCAATATTTTTAAATCGTCAGATTACATATATATTAGAAATATTGTACCAGAATATTTTAGAAATATATTTATGATTTTAAAATACCTCTATTATTTAAATACATAACTTAATATTATTTTCCATAATACTAAACCATAATATATAAATCTATTTATTATTATTAATGTATTAATAATTTTACTCTTTGCCATTCTCTCCAGCTATATCTGATCTGGAATCCCAACTTTAGTTCTTACCTAAGTTATAACATCTTTTACAAAATTTATCCTAACACTATATTATCATTTATCTCATTAATACCTCTAACCATTTATAATATTCATACATATATATATATATATTCGAAGTGTATATATATATATACTTCGAAGTGGGTAACTACTTGGAGCACGTGTTTGTTTTGGGGCACAAATGTCGTTTCGTATTTTGACTACTAGAACTTGTATTGTTATCAATTATGTATAGTTATAATAATATATAGAACATATTTTTGATCATGAACCTCGTGTAATATTTTTAATCGTGTATTATTTAATATTTAATATTTTTAATTCATATTTTATGTAGTTATAAAAAATAATTATATGAGAAATTCTGAGGCACCTAAAGTTCGAGGGCCCCGGTGCAATGCACCCCCTGCACCCCCGGTAAATCCGGCACTGATCGCTATGTGAATTTGAAAGCAATGCGATAAATCCGTTGCATTCGATTCCGAGCGGGAGCTTCGGTGTAATAGTTTGTAGGTACATGACGAAAACGAAATCTTTTTACGAACATTAAACGCCTATAATAATTGCTATAAACAGTCCGAAATTAAAAGAAAGTTTTTGAGGAGAGTTATTATTTTTTCATTTATATAACGAACAGTTACGTATTAGATGAATATTTCATATTTCTATAACCATTATATACAGGGTGTTTCAAAACGATTCATCCGATTTCATAAAATCGTATTTATTGTAAAATTTGATTAGTCTGGTTAGGATAGGTTTTTCGAGTTAGTAGATTACATTAAATTTTAGTTACAATGTTTTCAAATGTTCAGCGTGACCCCCTCCCCCTTCTCCTCCCCGTTACTTGCACGGCACACATCTAAGCGATAATCAATGTCTTCATAAACCTATTGAAGCGTGTCGACTGTTGATGGCGTATCAACCTCTCTAAAGTACTCTCTAATCTTGACTGTAAAGGTAAAAGCACACCTTATGGTAGAATTTTTGGGTACAGATATGAATAAATTTGAAAGCAATGATAAGTCATTGCATTCGATAAAACGATTCTGAGCGGAGCTTACTTCTCTCGTGCGAATTGCTGCCGGAAACAAATTGCAGTGACCGAAGAGATCGGAGCACTCCTTCTGGTCGAAAATCTGTACACAGGATAGAAAAAAAACATCATTGTAAAAACTATAGATACATCGCTCCGCTCAGAATCTAATATATCAATATTTTTAATTTCTGTGAATAGGTCAAAATAGGAAAAACTATTTAAAATTTTTTTTCTTTACGTTAATAGGGAAATAAAATACACATTTGGTGAAAATGGAAGTCTCTAAAAATAACATAAATAATCTTAATAGAAATAAAGCAATTAACACAATATAAAAAGTCGTTTTGTGTGAATTATAGTAAAGAAGAATTAGTCAGTATTAGCTCCTTTGTAGTTAATTTACTTTTAGTTCACTTCCTATAGATAATAGCAGATTATCGCGCATTATCATTTTTTTGTTAAAGTAAACATAATAATAACAATTCGTGTAGGTAACGGACATTTAAAATGGTAAAATGGTAAACAAATTGTGGTGTAATTTTCAAGATTTTTTAAAATATAGTTAAAGTTACGTAGGACTTATTTTGTATAAAATTTTTACAGTAATATTATTATTTTTCAAAATTTTTAACCTAACATTAGTTACATTTGATTTCAATATAACGTGTGTACACTGAGTCATTATTGAAAATTACGAAGTTACTTAGAAAAGTAAAATGTTGATTAATTTATTGTATATCAGAAAATATACTCGTATATGAAATCAACTTTGCGAACTCTTTATAAACTTTTTCTATTTTCGTATGCTTTTCTTGTAATTCTAGAGTGATAAAACCATGTAATTATATAATGTAGGTAGAAAACAATTCAATAATAAAATGCTGGGTAGTTTACGAGAAACGATAGTAACGTCGTTAACATAACATGCGTTTTTGTGCACATTTTTAACCGATGAATTGAATTGAGTTTGTATTGAAGAAAAATTAAATTAATAGACTTGTTGTAACCTAAAGAGGTCACAATTTTTGCTCAATTTACAAAAGTAACATTCTATGAGTCGTGGTTAGTTATTTTAGATTCTGAGCGAAGCGAGAAAGCTATTGGTTTTACGATTTTTAATGATTTATTTTTCTGTGTATAACTTTTCGGTTAGTCTAATAGTGCTTTGATTTATTACGTTCGTACCCATTTACCGGTAGCAAATTTTATTGTACCTACTTTAAGAAGGCCATTTTTCGATTTCCTCAATAATTTTTAAACGTGTTCTAAAAAACTAGCAACATTTTTTGTTTCAAACTGAAAAAACGCGATTTTGTCAAAATTATTTATTGTATTTCATTCAAATCTGTTGACTGTGTAACAAACGAAGACGAAGCCACCAACTATCCAACTGAATTTTTGAACTCCTTGGACGTGCCTGGTTTGCCATCGTACAATTTTAAACTGAAGGTTGGCTCGGTGTCATCATGCTTCGAAATCTAAACCAACCAAAACTATGCAATGAAACGCATTTGGTGATAAGAAAACTGATGATCAATGTGATTCACGCGACGATACTCAAAGGAAAATTTAAAGGCGAGCAAGTTCTCATTCCGAGGATTCCTATTATCCTAACCGATATGCCCTTTGAGTTTAAACGAATTCAGTTTCTGATTCGTCTTGCATTCGCCATGACGATTAACAAATCACAAGGCCAATCCTTGAGTGTTTGTGGTGTGAATCTAGAAAATGCATGTTTTTCTCATGGTCATTTGTTCGTGGCATGTTCACATGTCAGCAAACCATTCACTTTATTTGTTTTTGCGCCTGACAACAAAACGAAAAATGTCGTTTATCACAAGGTGCTTCACTGAAGAGAATCAATCCGAGTGCAACCCATGCAGCAAAATACATAGCTTCAATAAAGCAAATGTCTTGCTGACTCGCCATTGGAATAATTGATTTTTGTACTTTTATTTTCTTTATATACGAGTATATTATTCTAATAAACTATTGAACTTAATACATTTTTTTTGTATTCATTTTATTACGTTAATAAAATCCTATAGTAAGTTTAGCTAAAAATTAACACGACATTCCTTGACTGTTAGACGGTACGAAGTTCGCTGGGTCAGCTAGTATATATATATATATATATATATATATATATATATATATATAGGTATATACGTTTTAAAAAATATATTTTCCAATTTTCGGCTATTTATAGGAATTATTAGATGTTGAGGAGTAATTTTTGATGTTAAGGACTGAAAATGTTAGCCATCATAACCGTGTTAATAATACATGATATTACACAGAAGCTCAGACGAGAATCAATTTATCGGATGATTTATCATAGCTTTCAAATGTATATAGTTATAACCAAACTCTAAAATATGTATTTAATTAATTCACAACACTCGCGGCTCGCTACCTATACTCTTTTTTTTATTTTAAATTAACTTAAAGACTAGTTTAAAATAAAATGTAACTGCGTTGGTTCATTCGTCGATCGGTCATCATTTCGGTGTTACGAACTCGTGTAGCGTTGTTGCTGTTTATACTCATTTTGTGTACGCATGTGTTAATTTTAGTTTCAATAATATAAACGTAAACGATGATTTTTTTTTTCAAAAATAACACGAGCACGATATATAGTACAGCGTACAGCTGTTACGCGGAATGAATACGCTATTCGTTCGTCTAGAACGGTATATTATTGCATTATATTGTTCAGTGTTATCGACACGGAATAGTTTACATTGTTGTACTCGTGCAGGACGACCGATTTGTGTTATAAGTATATTATTATATCACTGCAGCAGCGTATAAGAAATATACGAGTACATGATATTTAGTTATTTTCATTCGCAAAACGGAACGTGAAAGCTTTTGAAATTTTTTGAAATTTTTTGACTTTTTTGAAATCATGAAGGTGTAGTTTTATAACTATTCTTATTTCATACAATACAAATGTTGCATGTTTTCATTTTACCGTCAGATAACAAATATACATATCATTTCAGACAATGACAAATCACGCTCGCAATCGATGAAAAAAAATTTCCGAGCAAAATATCTTAATAATAATGCGTTCATATTAATAATATACATAAATAATATATGGTAATAGTTTAATTAGTAAATATTTATTTTATGGGTTGCGAATTCAAAACGTATTGGAGATCACATATTTATGTCGTATAAAGTAGAAACGTATATACCTATACAGAAAATTTTTTTTTGTAACTTGTTATCTATTTCAAAATTTAATCAAAATACTCATCGTTACACAATTGGTGGGCTTGAATTTTACTGAATGTTTAATTATAATTATACCGAATAATCTAATTTTTTAATTATTTCATTTAAAACTTAATGAACAATAATTATTTCTTTAAATAATTTTAATTTATTCACACCATTCGCTTTCAATAAATTTTTTTGTGCATTCAATATAAAAGTATGTATTTAAAAATGGAGTTAAGTAGCTATATTTTTACTAATGCCAGGCTGCAGTGATGCGTTTTCAATTTTTATTTATTTTTTTTATTCTATTAGAATCCAGGCTCTTGTTAGTTGTTAATAAACTATATTCTCATTCAAAACATTTTTAAAACAGCTATATTATTCGCAACTTCTTATCCAATTCTCATACAGTTTTTTTTAAATGAAAGAGGATATCACGGTTTTAGGCATAAATAAAGTCCGATAATGTTAGTCAATAATTAGTTATCTATACATATAATCCAAATACCACTGACTCACTGATCGCTGTATCTCAAAAATTATTAACTACTCAACGTAAGTTTATCGATAAAAATAATCTCATGCATCGCGCGTACACCAATACTCCTATTTTATTTTTAAATGCACACCGATAACATAAACCAATACATACAAATTCTATTTGTAGAATTAATTTGGACTTTCGATTTATTCTTATCTACACGACGACGACGACGAACAAAAAGGATAGGTTGCAGGTAGCTGGAAACCCGCGGGCCGCCGTGCCGCACAATACGTATTGGCAGTTTAATGTCGCGTTCCGAACCTCGCGTTTCTTTTGTATTAGTTTCGGCACGCGAGATAAAATGCATCAGTTTCCACGTCATTACATCAGTCAAACAAAAATCGCGTTACCAACAGTGTTTTATTATTTTAAATAAATAAAACAATTCGTACAACTTAAAAGGATTTGACTTCAAGTCATATCAAATTTAAAAAAAAAAAGTTGTCTGTTACCTAATCTACTGAGTTTGTTTTTGTCAACTGTTACACGAAACAAATTCGTATATCGTGTTTTGTGCAGAGTGTTTAGTTAGTTAGTGTTTGTTTAGTTCGTGATTAGTGAAAAATAATTTATATTTGATATGCCTCCTATAAGACGAAGCAATTTAGGTAGAAGAACCAGAAATGCTACAAACCAAGCTAATTATCGATCTAATCGTACTGCACAAGAACGTGACGACGGAAATGAACGTGAAAGAATTCGGATATCACAAACGCGTGAAGCGCGAGCGCGACATTCAACTAATAATCGCGCAAGTTTGAATCGAGCTGCTTTCAGTTACGATGTGTCAATTGACTACAGTAACTACCAATGTGTTGTTATTGGTTCTATGAACTCGGTTTGCTCACACTGTAAGGCATTAAAATACAAAAACGAAGCCAATGGATTGTGTTGCGCAAATGGTAAAGTGACATTGATACCATTGGATCCACCACCAGAACCATTGTACTCATTGGTTTCAGGAATAGGAAAAGATTCTATACACTTTTGACAAATATCCAACAATATAACAATTGCTTTCAAATGACTTCATTTGGGGCAACAAATGTAGTTCAGGAAAATTTTATGCCAACTTTCAAGGTATGTATTATAGCAGTTACTCATAATTATTTTAGCGAACAAAATTTTCTGTCACCAAAGTTAAGATGTGTCACTAATCTTCAATTTCTTAATCATTACGAAATATATCACTTAGTCATCATATTATATGGTGTTTCAGTTTCAGTGACACTTTTATTATATTTTATATTTGAGAGATATTAGTTAAAACTAAATATATACTTTTTAAGATCAAATATTATTTAAGTTTGATCACCGACAATCCATTAATTTATACCACACCATAATATTTTTTGTTATTTACAGATACAAGGGCAAATATATCACAGAGCAGGTTCACTGTTACCAGTGTCAGATAGCGACAACAAATTCCTGCAAATTTATTTTATGGGCAATTCACCACAAGAAATTGATCTGCGTTGTGCACATAACAATTTAGTAAAGAGGTCTATTGTAGAACAATTACAAACTTTATTTCATCAACACAATCAATTGATTATATTGTTTAAAACTGCCCTGGATCTGATGCCATCCGATAATCACAAAATTGTAATCAGAGCTGATAAAACACCTGCAGGTCAACATACAAGACGTTTTAATGCACCAACTATTGATGAAGTTGCTATCGTTGTAGTTGGAGAAAACTTGGAATCCCGTGATATTGTTTTACATCGTCGGAATGATCAATTACAACGTATAAAGGAAACACATCACTCATATGATGCACTGCAATATCCCATTATATTTTGGCAAGGTGAAGATGGCTACGATTTCTCAATAAAATGATAAATCCCATTACAGGTAACTAAAATATTAGTTTAGCTATGGCGATAATATCTCAGTCATTATATTATGTATTTTAATTTTATATTTGAATGTTATTAAAACAAAATCTATTTACAGGTTCTGAAACCAACAAAAAGTCAGTTCAATGAACTATTATTCATACCGCCTAATGATTCGGGAAAATGAAGATAATCACATATTGAAATGTCGGCGATTATATCACAAATATGTTGTTGACATGTATGTTAAAATTGAAACGGAGATTAACATTCATCAGGTTGAATCAAACCAAACTCCGATCTGAAGAGTATATTCACCTTCGAGATGCGATTAATACTGATGGAAATGCACAGAATGTCGGTCGGATGACTATTCTTCCAGCAACATACATCGGAAGCCCTCGGCATATGCACGAATATGCTCAAGATGCCATGTCGTATGTTCGTCATTATGGTACAGCAGATTTGTTCATCACATTTACATGCAATCCGCAGTGGATAGAAATCAAGCAGGAGTTATTCTCTGGGCAATCACCCATTGATCGTCATGATATTACAGCCAGAGTCTTTAGACAAAGTTGAAATCTTTAATGGATTTCATCGTAAAACATAATGTGTTTGGTGAGACACGCTGCTGGATGTATTCTGTGGAGTGGCAGAAACGAGGATTGCCACATGCACACATTTTGATTTGGTTGGTTGAAAATATAAGGCCAAATGAAGTTGATGCAGTGATATCAGCTGAAATCCCTAATGTACAAGTAGATCCTGGATTGCATGAGGTAGTTATCAAAACATGATACATGGTCCCTGTGGAACTCTTAATCAATATTCACCGTGTATGATGGATGGTAAATGTTCAAAACGATATCCACGGACATTAATATCGGAAACAATTACTGGTAATGACGGTTATCCATTGTATCGTCGCAGATCGACAGCAGACAATGGAAAATCAACAATTGTCAAATTAAATCAACAAGATATTGAAATAGATAATCGTTGGATTGTTCCATATTCACCCATTTTATCAAAGACATTCAAAGCACACATCAACGTTGAATCTTGCCATTCAGTGAAATCTATTAAATACATTTGCAAATATGTAACCAAAGGGAGTGATATGGCTGTGATTGGAATTGGTGCAGAGAATTCCAATGATGAAGTTACCCAATACCAAATGGGCCGCTATGTCAGTAGTAATGAAGCAGTTTGGCGAATATTTTCTTTTCCTATTCATGAGAGACACCTTCTGTTGTTCACTTAGCTGTGCATTTAGAAAATGGACAAAGAGTGTATTTTACAGCACAGAACGCAGTACAAAGAGCTGCTCAGCCACCATCTACTACATTAACCAGTTTTTTTGAGACATGCCAAAACGATGATTTCGCACAAACATTGCTATATTCTGAAATGCCAAAATATTATACCTGGAATCAATCCTCAAGGAGATTTATACGACGGAAACAAGGAAAACCAGTTCCAGGATATACAGATGTATATTCCACCGATGCGATTGGCCGGATTTATTCAGTACATCCAAGCAATGATGAATGTTTTTACTTACGACTGCTATTAGTCAATGTACGTGGCCCAACATCATTCCAACAGTTACGAACTGTTGATGGTGAATTGTGTGGATCCTACAGAAAGCCTGTCAACGTTTGCAATTGCTTGAAAATGACGCTCATTGGGATCAAACTCTCAATGATGCTGTAATATCATCACACGCTCATCAAATACGAACATTGTTTTCTATAATCATATCTACATGCTTCCCATCAAACCCAATTGATTTGTGGATCAAGTACAAAGATTATATTTGTGATGATATTTTGTATCAAATACAGAATAGAATGGAAATCAAATATACAAATCAGTGAAGAAATTTACAATGAAGCATTGATTTCAATTGAGGACATGTGCTTGATAATGTCAAACAAACTATTAATTCAATTAGGCCTGACCGCGCCCAATCGTCCAATGCATGACGCTTTTAACCAAGAGTTGCATCGAGAAAGACTGTATGATCTCAACGCTTTGAAAGAATTAATTCAAACAAATCTTCCACTGTTAAATGAACAACAGAAGTATGTATTTGAAACTCTTATAAAGTAACAAATGATGAAACTGGAGGATTTACTTCTTAGATGCACCTGGTGGTACAGGAAAAACTTTTTGATTTCATTAATATTAGCAACAATTCGCTCACAAAATAAAATTGCACTTGCACTCCTTCGTCGGGAATCGCAGCAACTTTGCTTGAAGGTGGTCGAACAGCCCATTCAGCACTAAAATTGCCATTAAATATGCAAAGCAATGAAACTCCAACCTGCAACGTTTCGAAGAACTCTGCAATGGCAAAGGTTTTGCAGCAATGTAAATTGATTGTTTGGGATGAATGCACGATGGCACATAAAAATCTTTGGAGGCTTTGGACAGAACCTTAAAAGATCTACGGAGCAATAATAACCGATTTGGTGGTGCAATGATTTTATTAGCAGGAGATTTTCGTCAAACATTGCCGGTGATTCCACGATCAACGCCAGCTGATGAACTCAATGCATGTCTAAAGTCCTCCAGTTTGTGGAAACATGTCAAAGTACTTCATTTAAGCAAGAATATGCGTGTCGAGTTGCAAAATGACCAATCTGGAAACATATTCTCTAAACAACTCATTGACATTGGTAATGGCAAATTTCCTATAGACATGTTGACTGGCTGCATTAACTTTCCTCAAAGTTTTTGTCAGTTAACTCGATCAAAAGATGAACTTATTCAGAAGGTGTTTCCAGATGTTTCTCAAAATTACAGAAACCATGATTGGTTGAGCGAACGAGCTATACTGGCTGCAAAAACATAGATGTAAATGAATTAAATTTCAAAATTCAAGAACAAATTACAGGCGAATTGAGGATATATAAATCAGTTGATTCGGCTACTAATCAAGATGATGTAGTCAACTATCCACCGGAATTTTAAACTCGCTGGATTTGCCATAAATATAATTACAAGAAGGTCTGGTCTTTATTATTTTTATTACTCATAGCACTATATTGAGTAATCATAATTGTTTTATTGTGAAATGTTTTTGTAATATAATTTTGTTAAAATTTTTCATATTTTTTAAAATTTTTAACCTGGAAAAAGCTACCATACTTGACAGTTCCACTAGGAACCTCACATCTAAAAACACTTATGTATATTTTATATTATGAATTTTACTCCTTATAATTTTTATACGTCTTTAAGCTGTATTTCTAATCTTGTTCATAAGAAAAGAAAAAACATTTTTTCCAATATCTTATAACCGGCTTATGCCGTACGCAGATATACAAATACGATTAATTATATTTTACGTGATTTTAACAATTTGGAAGTTATAAACTTATAAATTGAATAATTAGATATGTCAGTGAATTTAAATTTACGAAAAAATGAAGCATTACATCGTTTATAGTATTGAACGGTATCGTACATTGTTGAGCTCATTTCATATTTTGTTTTAACTATTTAACCATATATATAGATTAAAATAGGAGACAATAATGTCAAAAAATCACTGTATCTGTAATATTTTATTTAAATATATATATATATATTTTTTTATTTTGTGTTGTTCATAGACTACGAGTATATATTAGACGTAAAGTCGTTGATTTTAAATGCATATTTAAAATTTATAAGATTAATAGGAAACGATTAAACGAGTGTTATTATTTTAATGTGTATTTTAGAAATATGTATAATTTATTATTTTCTTATAATGTCGTTAGTAATAAACACTTAAATGAGGTTTTAAAAGAGCCTACATTTAATGCGTTGGATGATTTTATTTTTAAAAAAAATATGATTGTATTTAAAAAAAAATATTTATGATTAAATATGATTTAATTTTTTGGATAATATATTGAATTAACTTTCTGAGTTAACAACGACATCACATTAAACATTACTTTAGTTGTAATACTTTTGATATCTTCTCAAATACTTTATAATGTTTTATTAACGGCAACCGTGACATATAACAAACGAAAACGAATTTTAATTGTTAACAGAGGAGCATTGATATTTTATTACTATAACACCAAATAACAGTTTGAGTGTTACTAAAATAACAGATTACAACTTAAATGAAATGCACACATATAATTTTTGTAATTACTTTTAACACAATTTAAATGTGTTCGATTTAACAGTCATTTACACTATACACAAGTATTCTATATTGTATTCGAATAAATGTATACTAACGCTTACTTTTCTCGGAACACCGATTACATTCCCACACAAAAAAATAATTGTTATAAATTTTACTATACGTATCGAGTACGGATTCTTCGAATACAATTATACCAGTAAACTACCAGCACACACTACGAGAGATGCCGATAATCGAGTCCAGACATACAAATTAATTATAGACATTAACAAATTATACACGATTCTTCTGAATATACAGAATAAGTTTTCGAAAAAAAAAAAGAATATATTTATATATAAATAAATAACAAAACTCTACAGTACTGGACATGGGACTTTCTAAAAGAGAATATGTACACAAATAATCATAAAACAAATTCAACAATCTAATAGAATTTTACAAGAAAGGTCAGCGTTTAGGAAAAGGCATAAAAATGATCAATCGCACCGCTGAATAACATGATTTTACAGTCAAGGATTTTTTTAAAATTTCCAAGTAAGGGACTTTCTAAAAATTATACACACGAACCCTCGAAAAATAAACTCTACACTCTGAATTCTGATAGAATTGTACAAAAAAACGTACATAGGTGGAAAAAGACGAGAAATGATCAACCGCAACGACGAATTAGCGCAAAACATAGCGGTACGACATTGTTACATTGACATAGACTTGGCCGTTGGTCAACATGACCACCATCATCCGAGTCTGACCCAATTCAAAAGATACAAAACATAAAAAGTTACATCCTTGGCCCTCTCGATGATCTCGTTTTCTCGTCAACGTGCGCACATTCCAATCACGAGCTACAAATCAAGATATCGGTCTTCCGTGATGACAAGTTTGGTCCTTCACGCACTTAAACCAGTCTTGAGCAATTTTATTTTGTCGCTGACTTCACATCCAGTTGAAGGCAGTGTCGGAACCTACTATATTTACTATTATTTTCTTTCTTTATCACGTCATTTCATTGAGCTGTCTTCAAGTCATCATGAGCCGATTGAAAGGCTCATTTTATTGCGACAGCATTTTTAGAGAGCACGGAACCCAAACAAATACAAAAAATAAACATACGAATAAACATATTTATATATCAATATATAATAAAATGTCGTATACGAACGAATAAACGAATAGTGAGTTAAGTAACTTTTTATATAACGCATACGTTTATTTTATTTTTTCTTCCTAACGATTCTCTTTCTCACGACCCTGGAACTCTTCTCCCGTTAAAAGAAGTAAGATAATAATCAGGATAACAATTCAATTACATTAATTAGTCTAAACATATCACTTTTTTTAAATTAATTTAAAATTTCTTTTTTTTTTCTGTTATTACACAAAGATATGTGTAATGTTTTATTTAATTTATATCAATTATTATTTTGAAAATTAATTAATTTTTTTTTTTTGATAAATTATTACTAATTATTAATTAATAGCATACGAGCTCTGTGAGTGCCCATTATTTCGTTAACATATGCATGTATTTAAATAAAAACTTTTCGATACTTAAATTAAAGTCACATGATATAGTGAAAAATTAACTGTGTGTTCCAACTGATCACTCAAACTTTTCTAGTCCGTCCAGAAAAGATATTAAAAAAGAAATCACTGGGGCATATGCCACAAAATTACCGAATACTGTTTTGAATGCCTTATTTTATTAATCATTAATTTAATTTTAATATTCATTTAATTACAATTAAATATTTTGTGATTTAATTAAAGCCTAAAACATTTTATTATACATTTTTTGATACAATACTACATGTCATCAAATTTTCAACATCAAAACGATTGACGAATGTGAAATGCGAAACAAAAAATACAAATTTTTTAAACATTTATTTCAAATAATAATGAAATAAATAAATAAATGAAAAATAGAATTTTTTATATTAGATGACGATAATTAATAATAATATTCAATACAATTTTAACTATTTTAAAAGCTATAATATATCTAATAATTGTGTTTTAGGTGTTATAATTTATGTATTAATTGCTTTATTTATAAACTATTTCTTTGTTATTGTACTCCGGTGTTTCAATATTGTTCATCTGTGCACAAGTTATACCGGATAGTTGGCAACTGCTGTTGAAGCAACTAACCCAAACTGGCTTCTGCGTTGGGGATGTGTACAATATCAAAGCGAGTAACAATGTCTACGATAATAATATGAAACCTAGCTAAAACGACTTTTAGACATCGCATTTTATAACACGAAAAACGTAAATAATATCAAATGTTTAGAGAGATTATTATCATATATTGTTTTACGCGATGGAAAATTCGACTTGTTTTTTACTCTTATAACCAGGGCTGTGAATTTCATGCACTAAAAAAAGTCTTAAATATGCATGCATTTATGCACTAAAAACAAGTGAAATATGCTTTAAATTATGCACTATAAAATTTCAAAATATGCAATTTGAAAAAAAATTGTACCCATGATGAAAAAGATGTTTTATTTAAATAAATAAAAAAAGAAATAAAAGCAAAAAATAGAAGAGAAAAAATCAATAACATTGACAGAAAAAATATAAATATTACGAAAAAAAAGCATTTATACAAAAAAAAATCATTAAAACATGCATTTATATGCCCTAACCCATGAAATATGCGAAAATATGCAAAATAAGATTTGGTATTTGAACTATAAATAAGTGAAAACAAATTTTGGCCGAACCCATTTTCTTATACGATGTAGCAAAAAAAAAAAACATGTAAATGCATGAAATTCACAGCCCTGCTTATAACCTAAGCGAGGAAATAAATTAACGAACCGTCAAAACTCTCGAGTATTTTTTTTTTTATAACACGAAATTAAAAATGTATAAAAAAAAAATAGATTGTTTGAGCGAATGAATATGCCGTGTTATGTTCACGGATTATCCGTTAAATAAGACTATTTGAAAAAAAAACCCTAAAAAATTCGAGAATCGCTATAAAGAGCTATATTTACGTATTTCGGGTAATTTTCCTTCTATTTGTATCAAAACTTTTTATATTTTTTTACTGCAGGATTGTGAAAGGGAAGATTTTATTTGTATACAGAATCAGAAAAATTATGTAGATAGCAAGACCTTCGTTATTTACTAAGTATTTCCTTCGGTAACGAAATTTATTAACAGGGCGTAGTCGATAGGTAGGTACTCGTATTTCTCAACAGTAAAACAGGTAATTGATTTTCTTCCGAAATTTGAACACTGACCAATGTCATTCGTTTAAGCGGTCCATGCCACGTTAAATGGAAAGACGTGACGGATCTCCAGTACGGGTCGGGGAAGGCATTAGCTTCTACAGAATGGCGCGTAGTGCACTAGAACGAGGAGAATTCACGGACGAGCACGTCACAGTCCTGCGAATGTCGAGAGACGACTAATCGGCCGCGTTCGCGGTGCGGGTATTATCTTAGGTGAGATAATGAAGGCAATCCTACAAGACCAAGTGATATTATTAATTCTGTCGGCGTTTGCGATGTTGTGGGTCATCCTTAAAGACAGCCGAGCACGCTATAGGGGCTCATTTATATTTATAAGAATTTAGAAAAAAAGAAAATTATAATAAAAATTCCAAACGTCTATTTTTATCGGAGAGTTCAGTGAGAACTTCATCGTGTTTTATTGCGTCCTTTTTATTACATTTAAAATATATCTTGCGTTTTTCAGAGTTTTAAAATCGTGGATAACTCGTAAACCCGCAGAGGGGTTTCTGATATTTACAAAATTACAACTTTTACTGTCATACGTTTGAGTATTTCAGTATTTAACAAATGTAATAATCTTTTTTTTATTATTAATTTCTTATATAACTTCTTATACAATAATTAAACTTTCTATAATGTATTGTCGTAATATTATTTCAACATTATCTTTCTGTTCTTTTAACACTATATGTTTGTATACAATTTGGTTGGTTTTAAATTATTTGTAAGATTTAGCTGTCTTATAACTGTTAGAACGTATCTATTCCCTTTTTTTGACCCGAATTTTAACCTCAAGCACACTTGAGAAGCCGTGTTTATGTATTATTGAATTTCTTAAAATTGTAACTGCTGTCTGAAGTAAATTACATAATTTGTATACATGTTTCGGTTTCTAAAAATTCCTCCAGAAACCACGATTCTACGTATACAGAAAACACGATAGAATAATACTGTTACGAATATTATTTAATATAACATTTAAAATATATAATTTTAATTCGAAAATAACTAGATTAGAAATAGACAAGAGACTTGTAGGGGTGAAAAGTCCCCGAACATCGTTCTTACTCGCGCGAATAGAGATCTATATTATTATACTAGGTATATAGGTAGTAAATTCATAATTTTTTTAACATTTATAAACAAAAAAAAAATTGTCAAAAATATGTACTCATACATTTGTATGATACTGTTAACTGTAAATAAGTGATTAGGTTACATGCAGTGGTTTATTGACTGTAATTAACCAATGATCTACTTCAGAAATGTTGTTCATTATTACACTAAAACACGGATTTATATTCCGTTACACATTGTTAAAATATTTTCTCTGCAAAATCACTAAATGTATTATATAAATATTTTTTGATTATTATTAAAAATTTAGAAAAATATGTGTTGTAAAAATATATTATTAAAAATATGTGTTGTATACATAATAAAACAATTATTTAGATGTCCTATGCCCGTAGTAATAATATCGTAATACGTTATTTTGGACAATATAAAGATTAAAGTGCAGTGAAAAGATGTTTCGACAAAATATTTCGTCAATCCATTCAATACATTTTCTGAAAACCTGATAATAATTGTAGATTCTGAGTGATACGAAGAATGTACCTATTGGTTGTTCAAAGTATTTTTTTTTAATTTTGACTGTGAACTTTTTTTTGTGTACAGAAGGAGTATTCGGCTGATCAGGACATACGTTCCGGTAGTAAATTGTATCTAGTTGGTATTTTATTTAACTCGTTTTTAGACTTTCACAAAAATGTCCTTGAGTATATAATTAAAAATAAATAATATTTTCGATATGTTCGTTTTGGGCACGGGCAATTTAAATATTTTTTTAAGAGTTCAGAATGTAGTACAAACTTAGACACGTATAATATTTATCAATTATAATAAATTATTAGCGTCGCTCGGAGTCATTGTAATAATAAAACTCTAAAATTTTTATCTAAGAAAGTCATTTTAGCTGACGCCTGACGCCCACAGCATCGGCCGGCCATCTGAAAATCGCTACGCTTTTCTGCTTTAATTGAAAAAATACTGTAAATATATTAGATTTAACGATGAATTAACGTGGGAAAAAATTGAACAAAAAAGAATAATATTTTATTACGAACAATAATTTCATATCATACGCACTAACCAGATAAGAAATATTATTTTTTCGTGGATCAAAGTATTAAAGAAATATGTATACAGAAAATGAAATTCTTCATAACAGTATAATAATTTTCGATCGGTTTTTATAGGTCTTTTTTTATTGATTTAAGCGACTCGCTTCGTGACTTCATCACACAAATATTTCGACACGGAAAGTTGTTTATGAATACGTGGTTTTCAAATCATTAAAAATGATGTAATATTTATTTATAGTGACATAATGAGGTTGGATGTTCCAATAAAAATTAAATGCTGATGTAGCTTGATTTTCTATTTGTTGGTTGACGATAATACCGCGAATGTGAAAAATAATGTTTATGCCGTTTTTTACTTATTACCGGTGGCAAATTACTAGGCCTGAATAGATGATTATTTTTTACATTTTCATTTTTTTTTTTCGTTGTAAATTAATGTAACACATACGCTAAAAACAAATGAAAAGAGTTGATGACCTATAATTAACGTTATAGTGTTGAAAAAAAATCATTACTAATGATGATAAACAGATTGAAGAATTATGTAAGTATGTACATATATATATACATCATATATCTGTTTAAACACTGAGTTCAGTCGACAAGTTTTTATTTTTTAAATTGATATTTAGTTAGAAATTTTGTGATTTGTGAATGTCTTTTTTGATTATATTTATACATTGAAGTAGGACTTATAATTAAAAGTTTTAATTTATAATTTTTTTTAAACAATAATTATTTATTAAAAACCAAAAAAAAAAAAAATAATAAGCATTACGTAGCTACTGTAAATTAGTTTATTTAAATAATCAATAATAATTACACCTCACAGAAAATTTCTGTTGTTCTCTTTAAAGGATAAACGTACACGTTTTTACTGACACTCGTTAGTGCATACAACACACAAATGTGTGGGCACGCTAAACCCTTCCAATTTCGCAAAACCAATGTACTTATTTTCATTCGGTAATTGCGTCTGTTTCGATATTGTTACGCGTCTAATAATAATTCACACTCCATAAAAAAAAAATTCTATGGCAAAAGAAAGAGACGATAAGATACGATTGAGCACGCTCAATAATTTTAAATGTTTATGACGTTGCCAAACTTCTTTCGTTTCGTTGAACGAAAAAAACGAAATTATTATTTTTTAATTAAATTTATTATTTTCTTTTTTTTTCGAAACGTATTTAATAAAAACATTTTAGGTATGAATATATACCTAAAATTATATTTCAGGTATAATATATATGTATAAATATACAAGGAGCTGATATAATTTTTATTTATATTATATATTACATAGATTACAAGAATATCGATTTAAATATTGTTTATGAAAGCAGTAGATTACGTTTATACGTGATTTGTAAATTTGAATTTATCTGTAAGATAAATTGGTGTATATATATATATATATGTATTATTTACGAGTATTAATTTAAATTTTTATTTTTATTTTGCTTCTTTCACATACCCTTTTTATTCTTTTATTTATTTAATTTTTTGTTTATGTTTTTACTATTTTATTATTTGTAAAATAAATCTGTCAACGCTGTATAAAATAATCGTGTTCAATCGCACGCGCAAAATGTACAAACTTGTTCAATCGTTTCGCATCCGAAAAAGAGAGCGAGAAAAACTATAAAAATTCCCGTGACTTAAGTCACATCTTACCTCGTCTTCACGTACTCTGCGTAACAGTCACTTGCTCCCCTGGACAATCAAACAAAAGTACATATTATTCAAGATTCAAGGATTTTTAATCATATTGTTATGAACATTATTTTAATTATGAGAACCACGGTAAGGTGTAATAAAATATCTAACGACGCTGTCATCCAGAGATATGCACGACGACGAAATATCCAGTATGTGTGATATTCTTTTGAATTAAATATATTTAATTTTTTAAATTAACTGTATTGTTAAATTTGTCAAACTGTTAAACCTAACCTTAATTAATTGGTTTCCATTGCATTGCGTATGTTTAGTATTTAATCTTAATTAAATGCAAATATCGATTCAAATTAATTGAATTTATTTATATCAATAAAACAAACTCAAAAATTTCCAATGATTTGGTACACTGAGGGAGCTAATTCGACGTTACTCGATGCACAAATGATTCAATCGACATTGTCCACAATAAAAATCAGTACTAATATTATTACAGTTTCTAAAAAAAAATTATTATAATTACTTTTTACACTTATGTAAAATTATATTTATAATAAATTTAATATTCTTATTTAACCTAACTGAACAAATACAATTATATTCGATTCTTCCCTGGTTACCGGTTAGTTTATATTATTGACATCCTAGATTATTGTATAATCACGAAGAAACTCATTTTACCCGTTTTTAAAAGGCTTTCTATTCTATAAAAATATTTACTCATAATACTTGTATATACTTTATAATTCTTACAAAATATGAATCCGTCAAAATATTTAGATTGTGAATTCATTCGCGAGTCAAATTATTCACAGTTGCAAGGGAAGCCTTTAGAAGAAAAACAATTTAAGATCGTGAGCCATTCCTTAAAATTGACAATTTCATTCACTTTGTTTTTAAAACTTTTATACTTTAGTGTTCTTCACCACCTGATCACAAACTGTTAGTTCAGAAGAAAAAATTTAACGATCCATTACTACCCAAACACGTAGACGAAAAAACGATATTCGGTGTCGAAACTAAATGTATTTGATTGTTCCTCGAACAAACATTAAACCATATTATTTCCGCTATGATTATTATTTATTTTCAGCGAAATACAATATCGCTAATGTGATTTTTCCTACTAAATCATTCGAGGAAAAGTTTGTCGAGAATGGGAGTAAAACAGAATTATACAAAAATTCTCATCGTGCACATGAAACAGGAGAACAACTGAATCGAAGGTTAGGGATAAAAAAAAATCATTGATTTGTAATAGCTTATAAGTACAAACAATAACAATGTACGTAGTGTTTAGGATTTTTTGTGCTCTAAATGATATATGCATGAAAATATGTCCATAAATTTGGCAATGTACACGAGAAAAATTGTAATAATTTTAAATATGAAAAAAATTTTTTTTTTAAAAACAAGCAAAGTTGTAATAACGACCTACTTTTATTTTTAGTTACCAATTAATAATGATGACTATAGTTCGAAGGGTTATGATATTAAATGCAATTGCCTAAAAGTTTTATTTCCTCTACTATACAATCGTTGTAAATGATAATATCAAGTCGATATTAATATGAGTTAGGATATATAAGTTAAATCCTTTTTTTTTTTTATGTTTTGTATTTATAATATTATTATGGTTATTATTTGAAATATAAAGTAAAATGAAAAATATAATTTAATAAACCACAATTTATCAAAAAAATATATGTCAACTTAAATAAGTTATAAAAATGACGAAAAAATATGCTAATCTAAGAAGTTTCCAGCCCCAGTAAAATATAACTTATTGTTACAATTTTGAATATTTCTCAAATAAAAATGAGTGACTTTCTAATATATGATAGAAGTACGAGTATATTACTCTGAAAAATTGTGTTTAATTATTTTTATTTAGGTACACGACTTCATTTGATCCGAATTATCGCTATGGCAAGACTTTAAAAATATTACCGCCTGGAGTGTGGTTCAAAAATAACGTTAAATACGAAACGCCGAATGAAAATACAAAAGATATCACTGATTATTTGAGTAAATTATTAGAAAGGTAAATAATATGAGTAAAGTAATATAAAGCAAGATTTGAGCGTGGACATAAACGAGTTAAAAATTTAAATAATTAAGTTAGAAATCATAACTTTTTATAACAGTTAAACTAGACGAATATGTTACTGTCAGTATGTTACTTGATTTCGACAAGTTTTTTTGTATACAAAATTACGAAGTTACACAGCAAAGTTGAATTTTATCATAAGCATTATACGCATATTATGTCTATAAAATATAATCAAATGCTTCACACTTTTCGTGTATGTTTTACTTGACATTCTATTTCGATAAGAAAAACTCAAGCACACAGTAGTTCACGAGAAATTCCAGTAGACGTACTTTAACGATAAGAGCAATTTTGTGCACATTTTTTGAAATTTAGCTTGAGTTATTGTTTTTAAATTAATTTAACGTAAACTAGTCTAAAATAAAATTAACTATTCCAGTTTTGGCTTTGATGGAGAAGTTAATCAATTTCTTTTTACTCGTTTAATTATGTTAACATACAAGTCAAGTTAAAAGTTTACTTATATTTTTCTGTTTAATTTCAAGAGTTAAAAATAAATTTTAAAAAGGTAACTTAACTTAGTTAAATATTTATATTTACTAATAAGCTGTAAAAAAAAAAAAAAAATAATGTAAGACTACCAAAAAACGCGTGTGATTTTCATAACTATTATGTTTATTTTATTAAATACAGAACATTATACGCAATATTATATCATTTAATTTTGCCTGTAACGTTGCCGCTATTCAACTGAATTTATATATATATATATATATATATATATACAAATAATTTACTTGAAGTTAACAGGTAAAATTAAAATAAAAGGTAACGAGCAGTGGGGTGTTAAGAATGTGGCTTAAGTGAATAAATTATTTGGATAAAGATTTTAGAGTGTATTGTTATCACTATATAAATTTGAAAGCAATGATAAATCATTGCATTCGATAAAACTATTCTGAGCGGAGCTTCGGTGTAATATTGTATTGGTATATAACACAAACCAACTCTTTTTATGAATTAAATACCTCAAAACCTATAATTGTTATAAATATTCCAAAATGTAAAGAAAGTTTTTGAGAATTGTGTTTCCTTAATATATGATAAATAGTTACATATTAAATGAATATTTCAAATTTCTACTAAACCCATTGATTTCAAAATTACGAAGAAATAACGATAATCGATTTTGACGAAATCGTGTTTTTACTGTTTTTATGTAGTTTTTGAGTTATATTTTCAAGTGCTTTTGAGAAAATCAAAAAATGACCTCTCTAAAGTACCAACTAGATGCAATTTGCTACCGGAAACAAAATGTGAATGTAAAGATCGGAGCATTCCTTTTAGTAGAATTTTTGGGCACGGACATAAAAAAAAACACAGCTTTGTAAAACCTCAGATTAGACGAGATTCTTACTCGCTCATAATCTAAAATAACACAGAAACAATAAGTTTAAAGCCTAATGCTTAAATAAAACCTAAAAGTTAATTTTTCAAGTAAATGACATATTTCAAATTAACTTAGTTTTTGTCGTAATTTTAACTTTTAAATCGTTAACGACCATCCTGGGTATACAATATTACGGAACACGATAAAATTATATAGGATAAAACGATAGAGTTTTGCCCAAATGTCGCTGGTCACAACTATAGGTTTGCCCGGGCAAAAGCCGAAATATGATGTTTCGTCCAAGCAACGTGGGCAATTCGCGTTTTGCCCGGGCATTCCTGAAGTTTGCCAGATTTCGGCTTTTGCCCGTCACATATATACTGCACGTCTTCAGTGAACAGAATGAAAACTGTCGCGGTCGATATCCGTACGTCGACAATCGCCAAGGAAAATTCGTGGGAAGATCGTTTTTGAGAGTCGGAGACATTCTTACCGGTAGCTGTCCGGACGAAAAAGAATACAAATTTCTCGAATACTTGTCAGAAGTCAATAAAATGAAATATGCGGTCAAAAGACGGAAGTGCAATTTAATAGAACTGCGAGAAGCGTATGACTTTTTGGACGAGGTAATAAGGAATGGTGTGTTTGTATGTGTGTGTGTGTATCGTTAAACATTTTTAAAAATTGTATTTTATCTATGGAATATACGAAATTTTTCACGTTTATCTGTTAAACGTTGTGGGTAAAAAAACGTTCTTTTAACATCTGAATGTATTACAACGATATGTTTTTTTTTCGGTATTTATCGGGAAAAAAATATTTATTCAGTTATACTCGTACAGTAGTTTTATTCAGAACTATAAAATATTGAATATATAAATATATATGTATATATATATAATTTAAATATGTATATTTTTCGAATAGGAAATTTGATTCAAATATGATATCTACTTTGACCATTTGAACATTCCATTCTTCGAAATTCAAAACAGGACCTTTTTTTTTCACAGTATCATGTTTTATTTACGATATTATTTGTCGTTTGATTCAAATTTAGATGGTACCCTTTTGCAGAGCTACACCTATATTATTTAAAGTTTAGTTATATTTGGTTTTTTTTATATACATTATACACTTATATATATATTTTTAGAATCAATTACTATTTCTTTTGTGTAAAATGTGTTTTTAAATTTTCTTTTGAGAAACCATAAATAGATACTTCTCCATTAATAGAATTTTGTTTTGTTGTTAATATATGTATGTAACCATTTTTAAACTTGAATTCGCGTGTACGACGAATACATTCCTATTCAGAACTGATATATATATATATATATATATATATACATTTATATTGTACTGGCGTATAATATTTTAACGACGAAAATCGAATGTCGTTTTATAAAAGGAATTTCACATTTTGTATGTGATAGACAGTATATATTATTACTATAAAATACATAATATGCAGGGTGTCCCACAGAGTTCTGACGAATGCCATAACATTTGTTCCGTTCAATTTATACAATTTTTTTTTTCCATTATAATAATTACAAGAATCCTTCGGTACAGTTATCGTATTTTTTTAGATTCTGAGCGGAGCGATGAGTCTATTGTTTTTACAATGATGTTTATTTTTATTTTTTTTCTATCCTGTGTACAGATTTTCGACCAGAAGTAGTGCTCCGATCTCTTCGGTCACAGTTTGTTTCCGGCAGCAATTCGCATCTAGTTGGTACTTTAGAGAGGTCTTTTTTCGATTTTCTCAAAAGCACCTAAAAATATAGCTCAAAAACGCTAAAAATGCAATTTCATCTTGATCGATTGTTGTTTATTTCTTCGTAATTTTGAAACTTATAATCATAGAAACCTGAAATTTTCACCAAATATATATATAATATATATTTATATATAAATATATATATATATTTTTATAAACCATATATATTTATAATATAATCTAAAATTACATATATGTAATTTTAGATTATATTTACGAGAAAAGTAAGCTCCGCCCAGAATCGTTTTATCGAATGCAATGACTTATCATAGCTTTCAAATTTAAAATAAAAACAAAACTCTAAAATCTTTATCCAAGTAATTCACTTAAGCGATATCCACAACACCCCGCGGCTCGTTACCTTTTTCTTTTTTTTACAACTGAATTTGAAAATAACATATTTTATAAATATGCATTTATTAAAAAATCGTTGAGAAAAAAAAATCTAAAACACAATATTTGCAGTGCAGCCGATCCTAGTAATTATTATAAAAAGAAAACTCATGAAATTTAATAGAACATAAAACGTATTACGATTGACAATTAAACGCGAAATTCGTGTTTAAAATACAATTATCAGTTTAAAGCATATACGAGTGTCACAATACATACCGTAATCGGCTTTAATAAATTAGCTTATTCTGATAATTCGATATGTTTTGAGCGGCGTAGTATGACAGAAACGAAATTCGCAGGAACGTACGGGATGGCTGCCACTGGAACAAGTGTATACAACCTGTTACCAATATAAACTCAAGCCGAACAAACAGTTATTCGACTTAGCTTTGAATTCAATACGTGCCATTAATGAAAATGCAGTCCGGTATGATTTGTTTGTGGATTTGCTCGATCCGAACAAAAGGTTTGCGCCGATTTTCGAGAAAAATAAAAAAATGGAATACGACAGATTCGTCGCAACGTATCAAAACGATTATAAAAATATATTCCCTCAAAGCGTTCAATTAAATAAAAGTATTTTGATAGTAATAGTATGGCAAATAATTGTTTATTATATTTTTTTGAGAACACATTTTTTATTTTACTTTTTTTTTATGTAGTGGATGATCATTTATTGTCGTACGTGTGTTGTGCAATACCTGCAGTGGATCACTCGGATTGCTTGGGATACGAGACAATGGTCAAGACTCTGTTAAATCCGTCAATATTTACAAATTATGGATTAACTCACCGAGACTTTTACATAGTAATATTATATATAATAATAACTACACGGCAATAGCACCGCAACGATAACCAGGTGTGGTTAGAAGATAGTTATGACCATAGTCCATAATAATGATTTGTTAATTCGTGTTCAATGTTACGTATATCGTATTCTGGTTTTATTGTGGATTTAACGCCGAAAGTCAATACCAAATGATATAAATATTTAATATTTCGGCACGTAGACGAAAAATTAAAATTTTTGGATTTTTTCCATCCGATAATGGTAAAAAAATTGATTGGAACATAATAGAGCTGATACCCATGGCCATATCTTTATTTAGGGACCGAGTTATTTGTTCAAAAATAATCTGTTGGATTTTTTTTTTATTTTTTGCGAAAAGCGATAATGTCAATTAATTTGATCTATAGGCTGAACTGGTTGAGATGAATTTGACGTATCAATTCAATTTTTCATAGTGTTGATTATAAAAATAATTGAAACAAATGATTCACCGAAGAAAATGTATTAAAATTAAATTTCAGTATAATATACCTACAACTATTAACGAAATTGACAAAAAAAAAAAAAAAAAATGCTTCAAAGTAAACAAAATTTATTTGAAAGAACCTGCATTTTCAATGATCTATTGAACATATTATCAACCATGTTCTGTAGGTGTATTATATATATTAATCTATATTATATATTTATAGATGGTAAAGTTCTAGAAAAAAATATGGAACGTATTGCATATATTGTATACCATAAGTCTTTTTAAAAAATTTTGTTTTTAATGACAAATCGAACGGTAGAAAATGCTTATAAAACAATGTTTTTTTCTTAAAACAAATGAAACAATAACTAGATCTTATAGAATTATAATAAATAGACAGTATGTCTATACGTGTTTTACAATTAGAAATGTATATGCAACAGATGAGTTATGCAATACACAATCATTGATATGTTTGTAATATTCATTTCGTGTTACCCGTTATTCAAATTGTGTATAAATGTATAATATAATTTATTCAATATTTACTCATAAAAATTTAATAATTATTTTATAATTTTTATGTCGAAATATGAAGTTAGGTAGATTTTCATGAAAAACAAATTTTAATTGTAAAAACTTGTTGAATGTTTTTATGGTTTATTAAAAATTAAATCTACTCAACGGATAGATTCATAGTTTTTTTTTAATTTTTTTATTGAAACTGTGTATAATATATACAATTAGTGTCGACGAAGATTCATAGTTTATGAGAGGTTATAAATGGCCAAGTTGTCATATATATACATTTTTTAAAAGTTTATCTTAAGTTTTCGATTTTTTGCTTTTTTTCAAACTTTTTATAACGTGTAATTAAAAGAGGTTATAATCACAATCACTGTTGTAAGTATTCTTGTAGGATTATTAATCAATGTAAAACAAATAGGGACGTAGTAAAGAAGTAATGGAGAAACTGTTCCGTGACGTCGGAGTGATCTTGTCAGATGACGTATTTAATAAGATCTGGGATAATGCATACCGTCGTGAAGGCGTCGACGGAAAAGTGAGCGTGGAGATGTTTAGACAAGCACTTCAAGAAATGACCGGCACAGAATAATCGAACATCACGAGTTTTACGTAGACGATTATTATATTTATTCGATATCGTAATTCAGGCTATATTTTATTGTCATATTTTGAGCTTATAAATTAAAAATAATGAGAAGAAAAATCAGCATTATTTTTTAGAAGAAATTTCTTAGTTAAGTTTAATTTTAAAAACTTTAAATTAAATTGTAGAAATTATAATTTTTTGCCACGTTTTATGTTTTGTTGTGCGATATGGTGAACATCGAATATCAGGTCCAAATTTTATCCGTTCCGAATTTCCAAGACAAGCCGTTTCCGATTTCTGTTGCGCATTAACCAGACACTCGGGCTCCTCTGTGATCATCTGTGGTCTCAGCGCCAATAGAGTGACGACAGACTGGCTGGCCATTGGTCATCCCCGTACCACCGTGGTCGTACTATGACGTCCGTGGCGAGCCCGCTACGTTGGGAGGAGTGTCTTGTGCACTCGCCACAGTCGTTACCTGGATTTTATCCGAAGGCCCTGTACCGGTACAATAAGAAAACTTGGTTTGGTCACTTCCATACTTGGTTTTTTTATTAGTGATGTCCCAGGCTCGGGACTTAATGCGCTAAAAAAAAACTCCAAAATATGTATTTAAATATGCATTTAAAAAAGTATAAATATGAAATTAAATATGCACTATCGATAATATATGCAGTAAAATATGCATTAGTTAAATTTAAAATTGAAAATAGCCAATAGGTGATAGCAAAGAAACAGAAAATACATTTTTTGGTTATAATAAAAAGAATGTTTTACTATATATATTATATTTTATATTAGTACCAGTATATGAAAATGGTAAATATTTAAAAAAAAAATAGCTAAAATATTGAATACATATAGGTACTTCAAATCGTTTTTATTATTCAGCGTCTTCTTCTGTACCTAATAATTGCATTTTATATAATTAATTTCCACATTAATATATTATTTATATATTTATTATTTAAAATCACTGTTAAAAAATAATAACGTATAAAGTGATATAAATAAAAAATAATATTATCTTCAGAGTTGAAAATCAAATGTGTATACCAGTATAGTATATATGGAGTCGCGCCGCGGCCGTGGTAATTTATTGATTGATTGATTGATGAAATCAAATAGATAAAATAAATTAAGAATAAACAAGGTAAGTATATATATACATTTTTTCTAAATAACATTTTTATAACACGTAAAAATAAAATTTTACTTAATTTATAATTTTTTTACGAAAATTGTATTTTTCTTATTAATTAACTAGAAAAATTAAAAAATATGCAATAAAAACTAATAAATCTTTACAATATTCACGTAAAGAAAAAAAACTAAAATTTGAAAACATATGCAATAGAAATGTTTAAATTTGATATCCTTATATCACGAAACAAATACGTATTGAATTCGATTCCTCCTACCTATTTCCCGAACAAATATGCAAATGCATGCAGTCCCGAGCCCTGGCGATATCCTTCATTTGCATTTTTACCCTACCGCCAGGGAGTTTTTGTTCGGGGTTTTCTTTCCCTTGTCATATAAGACAAGACACATCCCCGCCCTATTCTTGAAACGGCTCTGTCTGTCCTCAACTCTTTGACCTGTTCAACACGGGAGATCGTGCTGGTAGAATATACACTATCGTTGACAAAGCTCTTAGAATTATTGAGAAACGTATGGCCCTCAACAGGACAAGGCGAGTTCCACGAGGAGATCTAAACCTAATTGACCTAGGCAATGTTAAACTAATCGTTAATTCACTTTTTACGAATTCCAATAAATCATACAAATGTGAACTGACGAAAAAAGCAGACGAGAGGGGAAAATAGAAAATAATATACACCTATATTATATAAGGGAGCCGTGAGTTCTGGAGACGTTTATTGAAGTAGAAACTTGAATAGAAATTTAAGGGTAAAGTTATCATTTTCAATTTTTGAAAATAATGAAAATCCTTTGTTTTCGAAAAACAATTTTCAGCATACTTGATTAATAAAATAACACAAATAAATACAAATCTAATGAAATTATAATATAACTTCGATTAAATTGAATTTTAAAATTTATACAGGAATATATTATAGCATAATTTATATTATTTCTTTAGATATTCGTTACTAAAATTAATTTTGTAAGTAATTGAAACTATTTTACTATAACTTAATACTGTTTTAACTATAATAATTTTTAATTTACTAATATTTTTTTGAATTTTAATTACTGAGTAAACAAAACAGTGGTTATAACGATTAAAATAAAAATATATCAAACACAAAATCAACATTTAAATTAACGACAAAAATTTAAATTTAAAAAAAAAAAGAAATTTTACTCAAAATATGAAATACAAATATTCATAAAAAAAAAAAATTCCGGCACTTTTTTTTCAATTTTTTTTCTCAACGTTGTATTATATTATATACTTATCCTCGTATTTTCATGGCATTCACTGATTATTAAATTGAAAAATGTATTAATTTTGCCACATAAATAAACGTATAAATTATTATATTTTTTTAAATGCTATATTTAGGACAAAATTGATTAATGTTTTAGGACATTTTTCCTTTGGTTCTAACTATAGGCTTTATTACGAGGGAGAGGGGCAGAATATGCTGCTGCACTCCTGCGGATTCTTGCTCCTCCTATGTATTTGTACGTCTTAGCATCAGTTTTAAAATGGCAGTCTGAAAGGGTGACAAGGCGATCGCCATCGCCATGGATTGAATTAAAATACTTGCTTAACCCTTTGCCACGAAGGTCTAGTACCGTTTATGGTTTTAATCAGCCGTTGGATAACAGTATTTACTTGAATATATTAATTATGCTGATAATTCTTCATTTATACCTCCGTAGTCGTTCGGTGTGCTATTATTATTTTTTTAATATCCATTATACGGATTGTTTTCCAGTGTTAAGAATTGTCCATATATTATATGTAATGTATATATATATATATATATATAGATTTGTTTTATGTCGTATATTTTACTGAAATTTACCATTAAATTTTGTTTTATTTGGCCTATAATTAAGGTTTATTGTTTAGAGATTTAAACGGAAAACTATTAAGTCTCGAAAACGCGAATTTACGAGAAAATCGACCATTGCGATAGACAGGATTGTTTCATTTAAAAGAAAAACTGAAATTTATGAAGATAGATTGGAGCGATTGAGACTATTTTCGAGACATAAATATTTTTTATATTTCAATTTATTTAATATCCAAGTCATGTAAGGACTGAACAACAGTTTTTCGGAACAAAATTCTACGACTATTGTAATTGAAATAAACAGACACCCGTACATACTGAAATTGACTTCCACCGATTTACGAAACAACGTTAAACGTTATTTGATAAAATTAAAGCTTTTTCACTGGTTTTTAATTTTTAATAGTACGTATTGTATACAGTATAATTAAACGGAAAATCAACAGAATAGTCACGCCGGTATTGAGTGGGTTTGGGTCGAAATTTAATATCATTAAAAATTCATTAAAACACAATTATTTGTGGAAAGCGGAAAATGGTATATAAAGTTATATATTATTTTTAAAGTGGTTCCACCCACTCATTAAAAAGGATATTCATTAAATTTCTCAAGCGTTTATATTTGAATTTGACGATGAGTTTGGGAAATATCCTTGAAATGACTACAATTTCCTACTACGATGACATCGCTACGCGGATGTTATTAAAATTTTTCTATTATTAAATGACTAAATCAATACAATTAACTATTAAAACGGCCGATTGTTTAAAAAACGAAATTTATTATATACAGATAACAAAGCTAAAAATCAAATTGAAATTTCGATACTTATTAATTTTCTACTTATGAATGTTAATCTCGAACTTGGCTTTCTATTTGAAAATCATTTAAACATTTTATTTTATTTTTATATACACATTTTATTAGAACCCATAATATTTTAAACTGTCGGTAACGTGTCAAAGTCAATTGTTATAAAATTCAGTATTTTTATTCTTTTAATATTTTATAATTAATATTTTACACAACTATTACGTGTAATAAATGAAAATTACGTTAAAGATCAATAGTATAATGTACATACAGTGGCGTATTTACGTGAGGGTCCAGGGGTATTGGACCCACCGGAACCAAAAAAAAGACGATTAGATTTTGTACTTTAAAATTTAAAATTTTAAAAATTAAAAAATTTTTTAAAAATAAAATGTACATATTTGTTAAAATTATCCAAAGGTATTTTTTATTAAATACCTTATATCAATATATCCTGTTGGAATTTTCAAAAAAAAAAAAAAAATGTGGACCCCCCAGGAAAAAGTTGAAAATACGCCACTGTGTACATAATATTATATTTCGATGCTTCAGAGTATCAATCAATCAATCAATAAATGTGTTATTTAAGGAAAGATTAACTATTGATTTTTTAAAAAATAATTTTTAATGAAATATATTTTTAATGTACAATTAGAAATCGATATATATATATATATATATATATATATGTCAAATATTTGTTTGGTTCCATACAATAACGAAAAGAGGAGAACAATCATTTTTATGTTAACGATTATTATGATTTTGTTGTGTTTTACATATTATGTACAATATTTTATATTACAATCTCGAATGGGTAATCGCCATAACTACAGCTCACACATGCCAAAACAATCATTCATTTTGCGTATTCCCGTAATGACATATACCAACGACTTGCAATTATATATATATAGTTTTGAAATTATTGATTTATACATATTAAATAATATAAAATAAAATTGTGTGAAAATATTCACTAAAAATAGAGCTAAAATTTCAACAAACGTTATAATATGCCGAATGTCAAAACAATTATTGATTTGGACAGTTATGTTTAAATTACGACGGTCCTATATAGGTACCTACATTGATTTATGTTTATTTTGGCAATATGTTCGATTTAGGACTGAACGATTTGCAAATTGAATGAATAAAATATATATATACTAAATATATTATGCTATTTATCTGCAAATATAATTTTTTAATCACTTGTTGTTTATCGACAAGTAATGTTTGAAAATGATATCGGAATCCGGAGCTCCGTACCGAGTAATTTTCGAATGTGTTGGACTTTACGTTACAAATCCAAAATACACAAAGCCGAAGTGGTCCAATATGATCAAAGCTGCACGTTTTTCGGGTGCCAAGTCGTTTTTATGTCATATTTTTAATCTAATTTTTAATTTTTTTTTAGAAATAAATAACAATGTTGTTTGATTTTTCAATAAGTACCTAATCAAATTTCAAAATCAACGATTACTTTTTGCATAAAAATTTAATGTTAAATCTGAATTTGTATCAGAGTATTTATTTGTACGATTAGTCTGTATTATTTTTTATGCCCGTGCACGTTCTTTTACCAAATCGATTTCGCTTGTGCCATAAAAAAAAAAAAAAACGTACTCAAGTACAAAAAGGTGACGTTTAAAAGCGTACTTTATAAAAATGTTTGGACACTGATTGGTTGTAGGTGAGGGGGAATAAATCAAAAGACGTTTATGAGTTATTAAGTATAATAATTAAACTAGGACGTGGTACAACGATTTATTTTAGTGGCGTACTTTTTGAACAACCGTTTTCGATCGAAATTTTGGGCTTAAAATTTATACGACATAATTTATTGTCACTCTCAAAAACGTGTGTTCATCGAGTGCAAAGGAATTTCGAAACAGTGACGGTCATAAATATAGGCACTTGAATAAAATATAAGCAAATAACATTATTTGGATGACCACGTGAATATTGCTCCTTAATATTCCTCCATCGTATTAATACGATAGACCTTTGTTTCCGTTTTTCTCAAAATATCACTGAAAAGAAAACGTCGTTACAGTGTTCCCCCCACGCATAATATGAAATTTTATTTGAAAAAAATTACAACAGCATTGCAATCAGTGCCGGTTCTAATACAAATATATATATATATTATTTATACAGGATCATCGTGTCTTCCCAAGTATTTTTCTTCCAAATCTCCTAAGCATTTCTTCATGACACTTCGTGGTAACTCATGCTGCTTACGTTGACAACTGGTTTTATATATCTAATATAAATAGTTATTTTGTGCATTTAGATATTTAGATTTGAAAGGTCAGCCAAAGAGGTGAAACACCAGGTGGCCGTGAACATCCCCATATTAATTGCCTTTTTTGTACACTGTTTGGTCTTGTTTGAATTTTTACCAAAGCCTAACGCAACTCAACCTTTACCGATCTCACGGATTTCATCGAATTAAAAAAGAAAGTACCTGTTCATGCGCGCGCTCTTTGACTGGCCATACACTTTTAGCTGAACACGTCGTAGCTAGTGGCGTGTTCACAATGACGTACCACTGACGAACAGTCCGGTATCAGTCGGTAAACGCTTTTGTGACTGCGTAACGGACTCCGGTGTTGACAAGACCTGGAAACCATAAAAAGAGCAAAGTAAACGATAAGTTGTTAATTGTCGAAAAAGAAATTCTGAAAAAAACCCAAGTACTTGGTGTTATCTTCCTCAAGTTGTAATTGTAAATTGCCACCGTGTTAATCGGGTTTTTAAATTAAGTTTCATTTAAAAATTTTAGGTATATCAACTCCCATCTAAACATTTGAATCCCGGATACAAATGTAATATTCCAGCCTACTTGCATTATCTAGAAAACACCACGTGGAGGTTGGCTGTAATACTTTCCCAAATGTATTTATTTGATACTCATATATAATGATATACAAACTTATTAAGTCAAGTCAAATTTTTTTTTTTTAGTTCCTTTATAATAAGTTTTTTTTTTGGAATATTATTTTTTCACTAACCTACAACTAATCTGTGTGTTAAAAACGTAATTTACAAGTTTCATATAATATATTATATTAATACTATATATGGGACTCAATTTACCGCTTTCATTTTAAAACACAAGACACAATTTAACGTATTAATTTTTAGATATAGGACTCAATTTACCGTTTTAATTTTTTTTATGGGACTCAATTAACCGCTTTTGGAAAATGATAAATTCATTTGGGACTCAATTTACCTAGGGTCGTGTAATATGGTGGACGGGGTTGGGACAAAGGATTGGACGCAAAATTTTAAATCTTAAAACAGTACGCACGATCCGAGTTAAAAAAAAATACTAATACTAATAACAATAACAATAAAAATAACAATAACAATAAAAATAACAATAACAATAACAATAATAATAATAATAATAATAATAACTTACTTCGTTGTGCAGGAACAAACGAAATCTACCGATGTGTAAATTCATCACAAAAATGTTTATAATTTAATAATGGAATTTTGACGTTCATATTTGACAAAACACTATTTAATTTTGATTATTTTTCAAAACTGTTTTTGGTTTTGATATTTTTAAGTCTTTTTCCTCTTCTTAATTACTGACACAAAACATTAAAAATACATGCGAAATTATTATTTTTTATTTTGTTAGCCGATACGGACAAAAATTATATATTGAAACGCGTTGACGTAGAAACGCGTACATGTATAAGTAAATTGTTGACACTCGATAAAGCCATTCTTAATTTATATAATTCAAATTTATTATAATTTTTATTTAATTTATTAATTTATATAATTTATATTTACAATTCTTTCGTCTCATAAATTAATTTGTAAGCGTTGAGTAAATCTATCAATTTTTTTTTTTGTTCAAACGTTTTGAACAACTTAACTTTATTATGGATACAATAAGAAGAGTCTTTTCCGCGGTAAACAATCGTAGAAAACAGATCTGGAAAGTAATAAAAAAGAACTGCCCATCATGTTTCAATTATTTTCGCCGTAGCCAGTCGCGAAATTCAGGATCTGAGGGTACGTTCGAGGTTCACGACTCTCAGGCAGAAATAATAATGGTACAATATTAAAAACAAATTTTTTAATATCGTATATAAAATATGTTTTTTTTTTTTTGCAATTTGATATTAGGAAAAAAACATTAAATATTTTTCTTTGACGGTAAATTTAAAAAAAATAAAGCGGTGTACATTCATTTATCGAATTGAATTCATTTTATTACCTATTACTATATAGACATTCACAATATGAAATTAATTAACTCTAAATTCCTATTTTTGAACGGTGTATGAGCATGGTGACGAGGTTAAATACAAATTTGTTCAGCTATGTGATAGTAGGTTTATAAAAACAGTTAAAAGTTCAATTATCGAAATTCTTTACACTGATCAACAATTCCTTTAAAAAAAATCCAAGTTCGTTTACGTAAATCTATGTAATTTTTCAATAAATATGTAAAATATATTTATATAAAAGAAAAACTAATCGTTTCAAATTTTCACTTATGTAGTATTGTTGAAATTAAAAAAAAAAATAGTAAGACGAAGAACCTAAGGACGAAGAAACGATGGTCGATAATAGCGAAGATACACAGATACCTGCGTTGGAGATTTTGACCACGAAGAACAAAAACGAAACCACAGTTGGCGATATTAAAAAAGGTTCAATATTATATATTTTATTTTATATATAACATAATATGTATATTTACATACTTTCATCCATTTTTTTTTTGTTTGGAATTTTTATATTTATAGAACATCTGCGGTACGAAAAAGAAGAGAGCGAAAAAAGATACATTTCTAGGACTATTATCAGTATAAATTGTGAAAATAAAAAGTTTTAACAAAATTAAACGTTTACATATTTAAAATGAAGTATATCTTACGATACAAAGACATACGTAGTTCTTGAGAATGAACTAAAACATCAAAAACATGATTTTTCAATTTATATTATATATAGTTCAAAATCGATTAAAATATTATGGAACATTTGTTACATATATATAAAACAGAAGAGAAAGCGAGCAAAGCGTCGTAAAAGCGTTATATTACAAGACGCCATACAAACATTACCCGAAGAATATATTGACGAGGCTGAGGACGGCCATCAAACAAAAGTACGTATCGTTCAATCCGTTTCCATGCAATTCGTTAGAAGTAAGTACTTATATATTATGCTATTATTACAGTCCAGAGCCAAAAGATGTGTGCACTACGACAGTACGTTTTACTACGACAGGTCAAAATGTGAGATGTGTATCAAATAATTATATATTTAAATTATTATTATTATTAAATTCCTTATAAAAAGTATAATAACTATTCGAATTTCTTGACGTTTTTTATTGTTTCCCCGTTGGACGGAGTGAGGAAAATTAACGATTTTTGAAAACGATTGCGCGTTCTATTAAAAGTTTATTTTATCCGCCAATTTGTCGATTTTCATTAATTAATAATTCGTTTCACACAAAAATACAAAAATTATTAGGCTTTTAAAACAAATTCTATAATACTATATAACATGAATTTTAAGTGGTTTTTTTTTTTTGCGCTTGGCTGTTTTTCTGTAGTATTTGATATAGTATATTTAAATGTTACAATAATTAAAAATAATTACAATACAGTTCATAATTATTTCAATATTATTTATTTAAATTCAATAATAATATTATTATATAGACATCTTTTCTATGAAATTAAGTGTTAGTGAAATCGAAATATTCGTTTTGTCTAAGTACTGTTAAAAGTTATATTTTATGTTCCTAAATAGATTCCGAATGTCTATAAGGAATTAACTCTAGAAGAACCACAATTAACAACGCTTAAAGGTCCACATTTTCTTTCCGGTGATAAACAACTGTGTCATCTTTAGAGTTTTCAATTATTGATATCTGGTTCAAGCAGGCAAGATATTTATTTATAACAGAAATGTCAAGTATTCGTTAATGTTTTTATTATAACCGATCACACAATAATATTCAGAGTAATATTATCATCAAATATATTATAGGTACATGTATAATTATTATTAATATTGATTTGAGGTAATATGATGTTATTTAATCTGTATAAATATACGTTTATTTATACAATTTGTAATAACTGAATTTCTAATAGAATTACATTTCTCTATAAGTACTTGGTTAAATTGATATTGTTTATTATTATATTAAGTATTAGTACAAAATATATGTTCATTAATTTAAAATTATTTATTTTCATAAACATTAAGGTAAACAATTATAATATTTTTATGTTGAGTATTGTGTTAAGTACTTAATTCGATATTTCTTTTTGTAGTCACCATTTTTTAGTCAATCTGAGCACTCCAATAATATCCAAGCGTATGACGATAACAGCACATTATCAAATTCAATACAAATTCCTCATATGTCGATAGATGATATTGAACTTCTTGGCTTGTTGGGTAGCTGTAGTTTTGGAGAGGTAAATACTGTTTAGAAAATGTGTGTCATAAAATGAATTAGTAATTTAGCTTTACCTTTTTTTATACTCTGTTGACATAAAAATCGAACGAATATTTTGCAATGAAGGAATTGGATAAAAGAGATGTAACTGACTACTATGAAGTGGAAAATGTGTTTACAGAAAAGGGAATTGTCAAATTAACTATTGATGCCCGACATCCATTTCTAGTTAATTTATTTGCTTGGTTTATTAAACAGTTTTTTAAATATTTTTCTTACAGTATTTGTTTTCAGGCTTATATGTGCTTTGTAATGGAATATACTGTTGGCGGTGAGTGACACATACGTTGTAAAGAGTTTACAGAATCTAAAGCGGTTTTTTTATGCTGTTTGTGTTGTTCTGGGTCTAAAATATTTACATCAAAACAGTATAATAAATTTGGTTAGTGTTAATTAAAAAAAATTTTTTAAGACGTTATTATAATAAAGCGCATTTATTTTTATAGTGAATTTAAACCAGCCAATATATTAATGGACGCTGATGGTTATGTGAAAATAGCCGATTATAGATTATGTAATGAAGGCATCGGATATGAAGATCGAATTAGAGAAAAACTTGGAATGTCCACCTATATGGCTCCGGAAGTTTTAACGAAAACTCCATATTCTCGTAGTGTAGATTTGTGGGCACTAGGAATAATAATAATTTATGAAATGCTTGTTGGAAACGTAATATTCTAATACATTATTATTATAACACTTTCGTTATTTTCATATATTAATTTTTATCATAGTTTCCATTTATGGGCGAGGACTTAGAAGAAATATATTCTTCCATTGTAAATGATACTGTAAAATATCCCGAATTTTTGTCAATGGAAGAGTTTGAGATTATAAGAAGCGTATGCTATTATATTATTTGTTTTCATTGGAAATTAACAGAATACTTGAAATTTCTATTTTTTGTTCATAGCTTTTGTGTAAGGATCCGAATAGAAGACTAGGTTCTAGTAGAAGAAATGCTGAAGATGTTGAAGAACAAAAGTTTTTCCGTGAAATCGTTTGGAACGTCTTGTTCGAAAGAAAATTTGAGCCTCCATATATACCCACAGTTTTATGTATCTCTTATCTTTTGAATAAACATTAATTGTTTTCCTCATAAGTAACATTGTTTCAAATGTATTATTATTGTTGTTCAAGAAGCATCTGAAAAATTTCCATATAATGTTTACTCTTTCAAAAATGTAATATATTTGTTTATAATAGAAATGTTATGTATTTATTAATAATATATGTTTGTATTATAACCGGCCACACTATAATATTCAGAGTAATATAATCATCAAATATATTATAAGTATATGCGTATAATTTTATAATAAATGATTCGATGTAATAAAATGTTATTTAGTCTGTATTTATACAACGTAATTATTCAATTTTATCGAATTACATTTCCCTATGTAAATATGTTCTTAAAACTGCACAAAGTACAATATTTTTAATGGTTCTGAGCAAGGTCGTTAAGTTATTGAAAATATTGTATATATTTTATGAAATTAAATAATAACAACATTTGATTGAATTTAATTTCTTTATTAGGAATATTTACCATTAATTTTTGAAACGTTCATCTAAACGTTAACATTATAATATTTAATGCTATTTATTTTGGAAATTATATTGTTTGTTATAATATTAATTTATGTACTTTTATTTTTAAGCGCTTTAAATAAATAGTTATTTTTCTATGGTTCATTCATTTAGTATTCGTATAAAATATAGAGTAAATAATTAATTATAATTCATTTTTATAAACAATAACTTGAACAATTATAATATTTATATATTGTACATTGTGTTTAGTACTTATTGTAGTCTTTATTTTACAGTCAGTCTGCGTTGAAGTTTTTAGAATATTATATGTGTGTGTGTGTGTGTGTGTGTGTGTGTGTGTGTGTGTGCGCGGAAAGGAATTTTAATATTGCGGGCTGTTTATATTAATTGCTTTTAATATCATTTACTTCTTCTTTCCTCCTTCATTTTTATCCCATAAAAATATACCGATAGGTAAATTAATTACAAATATATTTTTCTATTGTAAAAAAGACTTGTTTGATATACGAAAAGAAAAAAAGACTTTTTTTAGGAGACGAAAGCATTAAAATCATCTAAAACATATAAATAAATAAATAAATAAATAAATAAATAAATAAATAATAATAATAATAATAATAATAATAATAATAATAATAATAATAATAATAATAATAATAATAATAATAATAATAATAATAATAAATAATAATAATAATTTTAATTTGTAAAATATTTGTTTTAAAATTTTTGCTGATATTAAAATTTTAAAATTATCAATTTTATTTAATCTATTTTATCAAAAATAGTAAGGGATAGAGGCGAAGGAGAAGAAGAAGATTTTATATTATTATAAATATATTGACTACCTATACAAGTTTTTATTTTCTATAAATAATTGTTAGGTGATTACGTAATAAATATTCTATTTACGAAAATAGAATACGGATTTCATTATATATCAATTTTTTTCTCTGAAACACCAAGAGAGATCGTTTTTGTAACATTTTCGCCGATTTTAGTTTTAATATTTATCGTGGTGCCCCGGTGACGATTTTCAAATTTTTCGATATGGTATTGATTTAATACGCGGTTTAATGATTATTGAAAATTTTTATTTAAAATCGAAATGAATAATTTACGAGTTCGCGTTCAATACCATATAATATCGTCTATTCACACCGTTAAATCGCTGCATATTAGTTACGCATTGTGTAATATAGTGTCTACAACATATATTTCTCTTCTCGGGATATTTAAAAAAGAAAAAACCCGTTGATCAAAGTATAAAACTGTCCAAATGTTTATTTATCTGTATACACTACGCTATTTTCGTTATTTATTTTCATCATTTGTCTCTGTTTCTCTCTAAGGTATTCTAAGTAAATACTGTGCGGTGGTATACGTTGTGACATATTGGAAAACTCGACGATGCCAATCTTCAAAAAATAAATATCATACCACATTCGAGTAACTGATGTTAAATTCAAATTCTCTGATTAATTACAATTTTTTTAACGCTACAATGCAAACATTTTTCCGTGTGTGGGTTTATGAAATAAACCTTTATTTTGGATTCTATTATTACATTGCATAATCATTACTTTTCCCTGTTTGAATCATATTGTAATGTTTACTTAGGAGATTGCGTGCGGCAGCGGTGCAACCAGAATTTTTGCAAGGGGGGGGGTCCATACTCCTTTAAACATAGATATTTCAACAAAAAAAAATCTGGGGTATACATAATATAAATTATAATCCATTAGGTATTATTTATTTAATTATTAAATAATTATAATTACGTGCATAATATTAATATTATATTATTTAATTTTCATTATAGTTTTATTAGATTGAATTTGAACTATATGAAAACATTTTTAGATGTTGAAAGGGGGGGTGTATTTTACTTTTATAAATTACGTTCTGTTTTACATTCATAAATTGGTTATGAAAATCTGTTGACGTCATGTGCAAAAGCATGCGTTCTATCTACCGCCACCGCGTCGCGGACAATACGCAGAAATTGTTTCCTTTATCGTTATGTGTAGGTAATTGGATGACTATAAATACATTTTATGTTCGTTGAAAACACAAATTATGTTTTGTGTTTAATAAGATACGACCATGAATATTAAATATTTTTATATTAAATTTTGGAAAACTTGTATAATCAATGCGAGTTCAAATATCATATACGGAGTAAGTAATTTGTTCATTATTTTGTGCGAGCTTATTGTATGTATAATTGTATCAATATTTTTTTATATTCTGAGCGAAGTGAATTAGCTGTAATGATATGCACACATATCATTAATATTAATAATTAATAGTAATAATTTATATAATATGTACAATGTACATTGTTCACAGTATCTATTTTATTCTTCTTTAAGTTCCTACCAGTTTCGGGTGTTGGATATCATATTGACAATGTTGTCCCTCTCAAGTGATGTTCGAAATAAATCAATTGACGTTCTCTTATATCAATCGCGGAGATTCTTTAGCCAGGATATTCTTCTCCTTCCCACATTTCTTTTTCCTTGTAATATAAGGTGGAGCATTTTGTATCGTTGATTATTTCTCATGATATGTCCCATGTATTGTAGCTTCCGATATTTTACTGTTGTCAAAAGTCCCTTCTCTTTTCCCATCCTTTCCAGTATGCTTTGATTAGTAATTCGATCTGTCCATGAAATTTTTAGTATTCGCCTATATAACCACATCTCAAAAGCTTCAACTTCCTTACATGTTAACTCGGTTAATGTCCAGGTTTTGATTCCATATAGTAAATACAGAGAATACATAAAACCTTAACAGTCTGATTTTTGTATCAAGAGACAGATCGTGACATTTGAATACTTTGGACATTTTACAAATAGCTTTCCTAACTCTTTCTATTCTGAATTTTATTTCTTATGAAGGATCCCAAACATAATTTATTATTGTTCTGAGGTAACTAAATTATTGAACTTATTCTGTACGTTGATTTTTTATTATTAAATTTTCTTTTAAGTTATGATTCTTTGATACTTTCATAAACTTTTTCTTCTTTACATTTAGAGTAAAACTTTATTTCTCACTGACTTCTACTACTCTGTCCACTAAGTATTGCAATCCAACAATGTTATTTGTAAAAATCACAGTATCATCAGCATACCTAATATTACTTAAACATACTCCATTAATTTTAATGCCATCTTCGACTTCTCCTGGAGCTTAACGAAAAATGAATTCCGAATAAATATTGAATAGCAGTGGTAACAAAACACAGCTTTGCCTCACTCCCTATTTAATTGATACCTCCTCATAGATTTCTCTATCAATCCGTATGACTGTTGTTAGATTCCAATACAAATTACTTATTATTCTCAAAACGCCTTTATCAAATCCCACTAAGTTTAGTATTTCTATAAGTTTGTCGTGTTTCACTCTATCAAATGCCTTTTGGTAATCGATAAAACACGCATATATGTTCTGAACATCTCTGGCTCTTTGAAATAATACTTGTATGCTGAAAATAGTCCCTCTTGTGCCCATAGCACTTCAGAAGCCAATTTGTGTGTTACTCATTTGTTCTTCGCATATTTTAAAAATCCTCTGTTGAATTATTTAAAAAAATAGTTTTGGCGTATGACTCAAAAGTACCTATTTTACAAAATAAAATTATTGGAACCCTCGCGATATAGGTTGTACAAAAATAAAATCAACAAGAAAACACGGACCCGAAAATATCAAAAATATATACACGTATTACTCGTAGAATGGGGAGAATCGCCAGATGGCAAACATCCCTGAAATAATATTTATGATCCAGGGACAACACGGAGGACAACATTTGAGATACGCCGAAATCTATTGAAATCGGCATTCTTTCAAGTATCATCAAAGTATAAGACACATCATTTCCTAAAAAAACTCAAAAACACCGATTCAAACCATAAAAATTGCAAAATCTCCAGATATCTTTAGAAACAACAGACTGCTCGTCAACATTATCAATAGGCGGCACAGAAATGGCTTGCAGACATCGATTGTGGTCGGCGTTCCTTAATCCGCCGCCGGCCGAATTAAAACCTGTCCGACAAAAAAAAAAGGAAAACATCAGATATACGAAATTTAGAAAGTTAACGGGAAACCTTAAATTAACGGTTATGATCGGTCAGTATTGTCCATAAGGGACGCAGGACCGGCCTCATCACAGGACTCGCCGATGATAATATTTTTGTCGCTGGCTGGATGGCGGCTCGTTTGATAATTTGTGTCCAACCAAATTGGACGACTCTCGATTTAGGGAAGGACATACGTTGATAGGGACATTAATTGGTCACAGGTATTTGCTCACGTTCGTCTCAAGGGACAGAGTGTGGCCACGAAGGACGTCTCCAACACAGGTCTTATGATACAATCGAGCACTTCACTTCTTCACTTCGCGAGCACTTCACTTCACTCCTTATTTTTACAAAACTATTAGTATTACAATGATGAATTTTTTTTTTTTGTGCACAACTTTTCAACTAGTAGGGTGTTCCAATCATTTTTGCAATCTATTTTCCGGTAGAAAATTTTTTTCTGGGGTGATAATTTAGGGAGATCATTTTTCGATTTCTTCAATTGATTTTAAATTGCTGGGGCCTCCATCAAATGCCGGGTAGTTAGATGGGTTAGACTGACACTACACTGGAGGAGGGCACTTAATTTAATGATTATACGAGTACATTAAAATACGAGTATATTGAGTATAGCCGATGGGAATTATGTCTGATGATACATAGTAATTTACACTGAAAATAACAATTAAAAATGACACTATTTATTTGAATAACTAAATAACTAACAAAAAAAAAAGTCAAAAAATATCAAATAAGAGTAATTATGACTTAAGAGTTCTTATGGAAATTAATAACAAAAAGAAAAAGAAATCAAATTCGTAAAACAATTAAATAATTTTTTTTTTTTTTTTGTAATGTGTACACCTTTTATACTATTGTAATTAAATTATTAATTTATATAATTAATTCTGAGTGTTACTGCTGGGTAGCTACTCAACTCAAGCATTCATGTCATACATATATTAAATACGCACATATGCTTATTGTAACTGTATTACAGATTGTATATTTTATAATGTTAAAAAAAAAATAATAATAAAATTAATTAATTAGTTTTGAGTCTACGTAATGTGGAAAATGTCCTCTCAGCACTTGCACTGCTTATTGGCAGACTGATTAAATTATTGGAACTGTCAAAATACGGTTAATCAACGGAAATATTTCTTCATCACATTTTGAAAGCATTTCGATAACACATGTTATAGAAGTAACCGAAAAGTCTTCAAGTTTTTCATGATTCCATTTTTCTTTCCATTATCTAAACTCATAACGTAATAAAGAAAAAACCATGTTTTTATCATTTGAAAAAAGTGTATGAAAACCGTTAGTGATTGTTTTTTACGATATTTTCATAATCCAAAAAAGTAGGACGATACCGTATAAAATACGGTGGTAAAAGTATGAAATATCTGCGCCATGTACGAGTATATACAAATATACCGGTAGTTTGAGATGATTTCCCTTTCACCGGCCGAAGCGAGAACGATGTTCTTGCGTCGTGCGTATCCAATAGATAAGATGCGAGTGAATCACTTTCTCTCTAGTTACCGCACAGAGTTATCACGCCGTATTCAAGTTAGTGGATAACGACCTTTCTCTGGAATCTATTCAAAGTGTTCTGGGGTATGAATTTCAGAATAAATCTGAGCACTGTGATTTTATAAATTAAAAATTTAAAGACACTGGTATTTATGACCGTAAGGTGTAACGAACTAATTGTACTTTTTTTCTTATTTTAATATACCTATCTTTTTTTTACTGAAATATATTTAGTTTTTACTTTCACCGTATTTCGGTTTCAACTATATAAATATTAGATTAAAAGTAATTTCATTTTATATTGCGGTGGATGATGTGCAGGGTATATTTTAATGAATTTCTACTGGGCAGCAATATGAATAAGGACTAAGCCGAATGCCTATATTCAGGCATCCTTTTAGTTTATCACTTACTTAAAAATTGTTTTCATTCGTCCGTGCTCATGTCTAGTTCCCCTGGAATAATTTGTGTAATAACTCAAAAATTAGAAAAATAAATTTAGGATTTAAAGGTATATAAAGATTGTGTGAAAAAATAAAGATTGGAATGAAACAAAAGATTTATGAGAAATAAAATTAAATGAGAACTTATTCGAGTTATTACCTTACTCCTATTGACGGAAAGGAGTGTTCCGGGGTCGTGAGCTCGAGAATCGATGGGAAAGCAAAAGATAAAAACAAACGCATGCAATAAAACAAAACAAAATACCACTTGCTTAGCTGAGCTCACTTAAGGTCGTCTTCCTAGAAACCGTAATGAAGCTGTGCTCAGGTACAGTGAATTGATGAAGAAAGAAAATAATAATACTGGTTAAAGGTTGGGACGCTGCCTTCCACACTGGATACGAAATCAGCAAGAGAATGAAACAACTCAAGACTGATTGAATTGCGTGTAGAACCAAACTTATCCTTGCAGAGTGCCGATTTCTTGAGTTGTGGTTGCTTGGGGGAGTGTGCGCACACTATGTACGCTGCACATATACTGCCGAGAAGACGAGATCACCGAGATGACCAAGGGTGTACATTTTTAGTTATTTAATTTTAATTAGGTCAAGACGCTGGTGGTGGTGGTCCGATCGACCAATGGTTAAGTCGCTACTGATGTAACAATGTGTGGACTTTGTTCCTATATTACAATTTGGCGGTGACGTGCCATGATTGTTCATGGTGGGTATTTTTTCCACACACATTCACGCTCGTGTCTTATTTTTTTATAAGTTGTGTATATTACTCACAGAGCGTGATATTTGTTTTATGGAGGTTTATGTGCGTCTTACTTTCCCTTTCTTTTAATTTTTTTTTATATTCTGTTTCTTGTAGTCGTATATAATTGTCTTCTGTGTTTGGCCTTGGTGGTGATCAGTATCTCTCGAATGTGTTTGTTATAAAATGATAGTTACATTTCGATAGTCTGTGCAGGACCGACATATGTGTTAAAATCTAAATATTTCCTTTTTTAAAAATATTATAGTCGGCATTCCGAGAGGAGCAAGCCTTGGTATATATTTATTTATATATAATAGAACAATTGTGTATAATAAAAATAACTTTTAAAATGAATAAATTTGGTTTGTTTTATAGCAGATTACATAAATGATATGTGTGCGTATCATTATATTTGCGATGTACTATAATATTTATTTAAAATAGTGATAGGTTATTCTATAAAAATAAATGTTGAAGTTTAAAACAAAATCCCATGTCGTCAGTAAGCGCGATTAGATATAACTGAATTATAAATACAATTATCCGCAAATCAATAGTTAAAACCTAATATTATAATTCATACTTATTTGACATGAATGTGTGAATATATATTTTAATAAATACAAACATTAATATCATAATTTTATTTCCTGTTGCAAACTTTTTTATTGTATTATAGTTCAATAATAATTGTAATTTATGGTAGAATAATAATTCACGCATGCTTTGTAAATTATTTAAATTCCTTTTCGAGTGTTGAGAAGCGACATTGTTTCCATGGCCCATCTTGTATTCGTGCCTGGTCATCAGTATCTATATGCTAAGAGAGTTATATCCTCAAATATTTCCATTTACCGAATATCCTGCATATTCCTTAATATTATTATTATTACTATTATTGTTATTTTTACTACTATTGCTAGTACTAATATCACGACTATAATTTTATTATTACGTATAAGTACATGTATTTCTACAAAAAGCCGCCTAGCTTTGTTTATTAAAATAAATAAATGTTTTATACGAGAGTGGATCAAATATAAGCGGAAATTTCGTCGCTGAGCTCTATTGAGAAGGAGCACGTCGGAACAAGTTACAACACGCTTAGGAGGGCATAGTAGAAGTGGGAAACAACGCCCGACCGCTCGCCCAACGGCACTGTCAGTGTCCACCAAGATGAGTGAGAAAGAGGTTCCTTCGTCCGTTGCGCAAAGAATTATTATCAAATTTCTTGCGAATGAAGGCGTACGCACGCCTGAAATTCTTCAACAGTTAAGTAACCAGTTTGGTGAGTCCACCCTTTCACAGCCTCGAGTTTACCACTAACATTGAACTTTCAACTTCGGCAGTGAACCGTTCAAGATGATGGTGGCTGATATTGAGACAGAAATTTTTTTGTTCTTTAGTCAAAAGGTGTGGGACCTAACGAGCGGAAACTTTGCTGAAACCGAGCTCATTGGCTATAATTTTCTGGACACTCCCATAGCTGATCTCGATTTCAGAAGCCATGTCAGAGATATTGACACGCCGATCATTTGCAATAAGGGTACGAACTGCACGAATGTTTTCATCCGTGATGCTCGTGCGAGGACGGCGATCATGGGTCTCGTTTTCGACTTTTTCTCGCCCTTCAGGGAAAGTTTTATGCCAGTGGTAAACTCGAGGCTGTGAAAGGGTGGACTTACCAAACTGGTTACGTAACCGTTGAAGAATTTCAAACGGGCGTACGCCTTGATTCGCAAGAAATTTGATAATAATTCTTTGCGCAACGGACGAAGGAACCTCTTACTCATTCATCTTGATGGACACTGACAGTGTCGTTGGAGCGAGCCGTCGGGCGTTGTTTCACACTTCTACCATGCCTCCCTAAGCGTATTTTAACTTGTTCCGACGTGCTCCTTCTCAATAGAGCTCAGCGACAAAATTCTCGTTTATATTTGATCCACCCAGTATACATAAGTCGATATTTATATTTCATGCATATTTAATTTTTATTATTAAAAAAAAACCTCGAGATAGCAACATTAATTACCAAATAGTACCTAAACATTTTATAGTGTATAATTGTCGTTTTTGGTTATTTTATACAAATTTAAGCTTAATATTAAAAGTATTATAACTGGTAAAAATGTAAAATAGACAATAACAATTGACAATGATCAATTGTGTTTTGTTATTTAATGATACTATTCTAGAACACTATATTTTATCAGTGATTTATTTTTACATAATTATAACATTCATATTCATTGTTTTATTCTTACTTAAAGATATTTTCTATTATATTTTAAATTAGTTTTAGTGCAGTGGTTACTTAAAACATAATATGATTCTTTCTGGATTCCAAGAAAAAATTCAAAAATAGGATTGCGATAAAAAAATAGATTTTTTAATGATTCAGCCTACGGAACTCTTCCAAACATGTACTTATCCATAAAATTTACCATCTATAAAGTTAAAAAAAAAATTATAAAAAATATGAATAATGTATTGTTGACGTTTTTCAAAATAAAACGAATTCTCCGATAAATAATTGTAAACGTAAAACCTCGTTTACACGGGACGAGGACTCGGTCGGTACAGTGATCTCAAGTGGTACAGTGATACCAAAATGTACTGAACTCGATGTGTCTAAACCGCCAGCAAAGTGTCGTGTAGCGATTAGTTGTGAATTCAGTGCAATGTTTACATGTACCTAGTCATTTGGTGCATTTTTTTCATCAAATATATAAATATGAATCGCCATTGTAAAATAAAACGATTTTTTAAAAAACACGAAAATCATACCTTGTCATCTTGATAGAATTACCTATTGGAATATGAGTATAATACAGAAAAGAGGAAGCGAATTCGGACAAGAAAATGGATATAACGTCGAGGTATTGACGGTGCTCCAGTTGAATTTCTCAGATAAACTCAAAAGTAAAGATAGAACCGAATACAGATAATTATTTATGAGGACGAGTGTTGAACTATTTCATATGATTTTTACAAGTTTTATTTAACTTCGATTTCTGTCTGGGTCAAATCTTTCGGACGAATTTTCGACCACTTCCCGATATCCGATCAAGTTGAAATTTTGCACACACCTTTGGTTCTGAAGACAATACAATATAGTATTTTCAATTTTAAGTTAAATCCAATATGGGGGCCATCAAAAAATGGCGGATTACCTTTTTCTTTACAACCCCGACATGGGTATCATGTGAAAGGGTATGATGAGTAGAATACAGTGAGCTATGTGACGTCAATTAATTAATTTATAATAGACTAATAAATAGAAAAATTAAATAATTAAAAAAAAAATTTTTTTAAATGAGCTTTTATTTATTGAACTAAAAAGTAGAAAATATTTGTTTAACTTGAGCTAGCTGTGTTTAACTGTAAGTACAAGTTTGAGGCGCTCAAATTAAAAAAAAATTAAATTAAGTTACATAGTTTAAACTTAAAACAATTAGTATTAATGATAAAAGAGTATAGGCCAGGGACAAAAGGTTTAAATAAATAATAGGAAGTTGATTATAACAGAGAAAAATTGCAATTAATCAAATTCTAAGTAATATTAAACGCCTTTAAAAATCAAAAGTAAATCACTTAAACATAAAATGCCTATAAGTATCGCGAAGTACATTGGAGCTCGGTCTTCGCACGCGTAACGCTATACCTACTGTACATAGAGAAGAACGCCGACTAGGCAGATACCACTTTACGTAAAGAGCGGAAATGTCAGAGATTAGCCGAAAGCGAAATCGGCAAAGCTACCAATTTAGTATGAACAAAAGGTACAGCTTTATAAACATCCACACTTAAGCGCCGGAAACTTTAATTTATAGTTACATAGAGCTGACTTAGATAAAAAATTATTTTCTACTTTTTAGCTCAATAAATAAAAGCTTGTTTTAAAAAAAATTTTAAATTAATTTTCACAAAATATATCAGATAAAATTCAACTATCAGACACAACAATGAGAGGAGCCATTACAGCTAGTGATAAGTTACAAGTAACCTTGTCTTTTTTGGCAACAAGAAATAGTTTCAGAACTCTTCAGCGTATTTCTCGAGTGCCCCGACCATCGACATCTGCAATTCTTCCTGAAGTTGCTACTCGCTACTCGACACTCGTCTGGCGGTTTAGACACGTATATTTCAGTACATCTTAGTAATGGGAGTAGCCGCTCGGCCCAGCGAATAAAATAAAAATATGTAAAAAGATCTCACAAGAAACCTCATATGTATTAATTATTTTTGTACTTGGAACTTTGAGAAAATACATAATATACTTTATTATAAATTATGCGTATTAACTGTGTTCCCTTCACTCAGAATCGTATTTAAATTATTCATAATTACTTACAAATTCAAAATACCTTATAACATGACTAATACCTACTAATACCCCATCGTTTGTTCTAGATCCCCGGTACCCGTGGCTCTCCACCATTTTCACTCCTAAGACTTTTAAAATTTATCCATCAGTGTTATATTTAGATATTGTATCGTTTTAAAAATACGAATTTGTAACCGGAAAAGCGGGTACCTACCTATTATACGAGTGTTAATATGAAATACATCTGCTACGCACTCATTATCTGTTCAAAGACAAAATAAACAAATTAAACATCCTAAAATGAATTATAGAACTTTATACGTACTTACCGTAATAATATTAATAATTCGTTACGAAACCATTTCCAGTTAAACGGTACGCCATTCAAATACGTTTTTTTTACATATAAACTTCACATAAGCGTCGGTTATTCTATTGATATATTCTGTGCGTTATTTTTCAGATTTGTCTTCTATTTGTAAATAAATGATTAATTTTAAGTTTAATTACATCGATATTTATACGCATATTATATTGGGGTAGTAATTACTTTTCTTATCAGCATTTCAACGTTCTCAGATATATTCTCGTTGAATATATCTGTTCCTTCTATTAGATTCGTGATTTCTAATACGATGACGACGCCAGCAACTAAAATATATACCGTTACGTCAATAAGCATAATGATTAATAGTTTCGTAAATCTTTTCGCCCGAGGGTTCTTCTTGTACTGTTTCCACAATTGTATTGGTATGGTACACAAAAACTGAAAGAATTACACAAAAAGGAAAGATTTGTAGTAATACGTTCGTTAATTCAATAAACTCCGTCCTCAAAATCTGCTCAGTCAACGAACCGGCTATACGCCATAGTCTATACTACAAACGCTCCCATGCAAAACTCCAACGAGCCCATCACGGATCTAGCCTTACAGCATTACCCGGAAACCCGCCCAGACGACTCAAGCGGAACTGGCGCCGTGACTCAGAAATTGTATAAATTGTAAATTGCGAATTATTATAAAAATATATTTTATGTAAATATTGACGTAGAATAGTTAATTTTCTTTTGCGTAAAATGATTTATGCTGATAAAAATAATCACATCACATTATCATAGATTATATGTTTATTTCGATTTCGGATAATGAATTCTTGGAGAACTCTGAATGTGTTTTTCATTGCCACTGCTTAATATAAATCATAGATAGACACGTATGAATTTTAAATATGTGTGATTTATATCTTTCTAAAATCAAAGTATTACGTATTATATCTACTTACAAATTGTAGCAAACTGAATATTCCTATTAAAAACGTTGTGGTGTCCATACTAGATTTAATAATTATAAACTATATTATAACTGATTTGAATTTAATTCAATGAGAACGTTTTGATGTCAAATCAATTTCGGTTTTTGAATAAACTAACATTAAAAAAGAAATTTATTTATAGTGTTAATGAGAATAATTATATTAATAACCTAGGCAACGGTTTAGATTTTATGATTGTAATTTTAATATACAAATACAATGTGGCCATGATATTGTTAAATCGAACATCCTATAGAAATTATACGGCTATTAATTTTATTTGCTGTAATATCGCGAGTGTAATGTACGCAAACATTAAATATCATATTATTTACTGTAATAATCATATTATTTACTAATGCGAAAATCGTATATAATATTAATTACATTACCTGGTAGGATAATTTTGTTTAATTATTTATTTGGCCTAATAGAAATATGATAACTTCGTTTTATTATTCTCGTCACAATCGTCTAGGAGGATGTGTAAAAATAGCAAAACTGTATTTTCAGTTGTAAATATTTAATATAATAATAATTGAAAATTAAAATATATAAATTATACGAATATCAATTTCTATTCATTAATACTACGAATAAATTTTAGCTAAGATTATTAATAGTTTATTATCTCAACTTTATGTACATATTATTATTAGTTATTTCAATACATAGAGCTATAACGTTATGTTAAAGATATATTGTTATTTAATTTATTATAAGATAAAACAATAATATTTACATTTTAACACTAATAATACCTACCTGTATGTATTTTTCACGTTTGGTATTTGGTTGGTTCAGAAAAAAGTTTATAATTTCAAAGGCTACCTATATATTTTATTTTAATGCTATACAGACTAAAATATTATATACGTTCTTCGATCTAGTGATTGTATAAGCTTAAAATACTATGGAGTAAACCAATGCATTTATACTTAAAAGTTGAATACAACGCCTATTTTTAAGTATTTTGTTGTTTATCATTTTTAAAAGTACACTATAAATTTAGGAAATAAACCCCAATTAAACGGTTTTATTATTTTATTGATATACACATACACTCGGGACGAACCAATACGTTCAATGAGATTTTCGAGATCTTCTCTTATGATTATATACAATATTAGTTATTACATTTCAAAATATATTTCTTCTTTTAGAAACCACTAACTTAAATTAATTTTTTTGGTTAGTCAATGTTTCGAAAATTTCTATGGCTTAGATTTCTATTTATATATATATATCTGGTATATATTATCTCTTTTTCAAATACTCGCATAAACTCTTTAATTTTCTTATTAATTTTTTTTTAAGTACACTGCATACGAATTGAATTAATGGAAAACAAAATAGAAATACTGTTTAATTTTAGAGCGTTTAGTTGTCGCAATTGTTTTTAAATATATAAGTGAATACCTTGATTGATATGTTAGGTTCACAAGCTACACATTTTATAAATTAATCGTAATTTTATAATTGTCCGCATTGTGAACACCACATTACAATAATAATAAGTATAAAATATACATAGAAATTCACTATTCATCCAATCGTATTATAGAATTTTAAATTTAAATAAATTAAAAGTCGGAAAAATATATTATTTTCATTTAGTTTATAGTAATTATATGATTATAGGATATAACAACGAAAAATTTACGTGACAATAACACCCCCTTGAATTTTCGAACGTACAATATTATTAAATTGATGAAAAAAAAAAAAAATTAAAAAATTAAAAAGGAAAACGCGAAAGCGATTTTTTCTTTATAAATACAAATTGGAATTAATTATTATCTTTTAATCAAATGGTGTATTTAAATTTTTATTGAATTTTATTCGCATTTTTAATTATGCCTAAACTACATCATTAACGATACACCATTGTCTTGCGATCATTTAAATAATCAGCACACGTAATAATTACATATTATTATGTACGGTATATAGCCGGAGTGTCTTTCATCTTTTTTGCTTCACAATTTATGGCGGGAGGAGGACAAATGGTCGTTTGCCATAATAATTAAGGTTGATTAAACTCCAGGGGGGTTGTTCTATACCTAAACGGTTCGCCCAAAACGTGATTCAAAATAATTATTTATTCGCCCTGAAGGAAATATTTTACTCCTGAATTCCTCATACGAAATTATAGCATAAAGTTAATAAAAATTAAAAGGATTACGCACTTTTGCAACCAACAAACGTTCTTTTTTCCAGTGGAAGTTAATACTATATTGTAATCAGTAATCAAGTTAAAGTTGTTGATAAAATAAAGATAATTAGTTGAAATGAATAAAAACGATTTTATTTTATTTTTTGTGTATTTGTTAAAATAAAAAAATATAAAATCTTTTTCATTTAGTTTTCTTTGAAATCAAAATGATAATTTATTTATTCAAATAAACAATTAAAAATTAAACAAATATAAACATTATCATTAGAACTCGTATATATAATATGTATATATATAAATATATATACACACGAGTATATACATACAAATTAAGTATAGTTATATTTTTTGTGGTATGTGGATTTATATAAAACCTATAACAAATTAAATATAAATATCTTTTTCAATAAACATAATATCTTTTTTACAAAACTTAGGACTTTTAAAATATTATGAAATTGGTTGTAAATATTAAGTACTGAAATTCCTTATGAAAATTTATTATATATATATTTTACATACATATATATATATATATATATATACATACATATATATATATATACACACATAAATATAATTTAATAAATTATATTATTACTAATTGAATTATCCGGCTTTGGCAGTGAATAGTTAAATTTTTTAACATATATGTACTTACATTATTATAGTTATAAACTGTATTCATTAATTTTTGTTTATCATATCCCTCTCACCCTTTGAAGAAAAAAATTAAAATTATAGTAAAATATCAATGTCTGAAACATAGATTTCCTGCTGACTTTCCAATACTTTTTTGTAAACAATATTACATATTAGTTTTTTGGTCAAGAGCACATATATATATATATATATATATATATATATACATATATACATATATGTATATATAATGAAACCAGGGCCGTATTTAGGTGGGCACGGGTAGATACATGCCCGAAGGTGGCATGCCATAGGTGCGGCAAATTTAAGCAAAATTAATTTGGAAAATGTAACATAATAAACGTATTTTAATTAAAATTTTTGTAATTTGTATTTCGGAACAAAAGTTATCAAGCACTAGCTGAATTATTGACTACAGTCTACAATCGTCAAAATAATTTCTGTGAAATCTGAAAATTTTGTGGATAAACGTTTTATTTCATAATGTATTTTCCCGTGTAAAATATTCTTCTCGGTTTGTCACTGTTTCACCTCCGGACGGATTTTTTTAAAACTATGCCTATAACCATTTGTGTAGATTACTCTACAAATCAAAAACAAATCGCATGAAGATTGGACCAGTGATTCTAGAATCAAACCTTGATACAATTTTTTTTTCCACATTTATATATTTAAAATTTGTTTGTACTCTGTTTTTCTTGACGCTTTGAATATTTCAGCTTTCTTTTTACAATTAGACGTAATATGAATGCTAAAAGAGGTTTTCGTTTACTATAGCTACCATGAAAGGTAGAGTACACAATTCTTTTGAATAAAATCATATGAGATATTGATTTTTAATTGGAGATCTATAAAGGTCTGTGATCGTTTTCATGGGAAATATATAATTTGTTTAAAGTTTGTTTCATTGTTCCATTGACAAATGCAAAACAATTAACAGTTAGTTATAATTTTAAAACTTAATTAAAAAAATTCACGTTAAAAATAATAATTTTTCTTTTTCAAATATTCTATATATTATACCGGAAGAAAATATAATCGTTGTAATAAAAAGGATATAATTAATAATTATTTGTTAAATATATAAATCAAACACAATTTATGAAGTACATAATATTAAAAACTCATATATGATACGGATAAAATAATAATAATATATAATTATATGGAAAAAAAAAATTTCTCAGAGAATTTTTGAAATTTTCGCATAACATTTGGATGTATGATTTTAAATACGAAATTAATGATTTGAGCGAATAACGGTAGTGTGTGTAAACAATAATTTATTATTACCAAAAACCTTGTAGGAGGAATAATCGCACATTCTTCATTGTGTAACATTTATAGTTTTATCATTTGGCCAAGAATTTAAATTAACAGTACGTTTGCTTTTCAAATTAAGATTCCGTATACAAATGACGTTGTGAATGGTTTTTAGACGTATTAAGATTTCTTTTACATCAAATAGCGCGCAACCGTGAAGAAATACATTATATACTGGTAGATTATTTTTTGCTGCACAACCGATTTGATAAATAGTAACAATTTATGGAATATATTTCACTGTGTTGCGTAGATCATTAGATCGCTAACGTGTCTTAATTATTTTTCTTTTTATTATTTTTTCGAAACACTTCAATAGAGATGTTTCTCTTTTATTAATAACCTCATTGTGTGGTCTAAAATCATTTTTGCCTGGAAGTTTAAATAATTTTTCACTTTTCTTGATTTTATGTAATCAATTATACCAAAAAAAAAGTCAAAAAGAAAGAATAAACTACAAACTTTCAGAAATGAAAAATTGTACAAAGAGAATAAATGATACAAGGAGATGAAATACGAAAATTAAAGATTGCCGATTTGTAGCTTTCTTCAAAATAATCAATCATATCTTATTAATTGATTATTATGAATGTTTCTTATTAGTTTAACAACTTCCCATCAAATTCATATTGAATGTCTGTACTTGTATTATTTTACATTCAAAATGATTGATGGAATTATATTTTGTACGAATTGAATGGTTTGATCTAGTAGAACATAAGTAATAAAGCTATTATTAAAAAACGAAAGGAAAAAGAAATTATTAAACCTATTGTTAAATTATGAATTTCGCTGAATGTTTACAAATAATCAAAATAATTATGCCCTTCATAATATATGCATACAAAGTGCGATTATGTGTAATAAATTAATTGTCTTTTGACTCTTTTATACGTGAATCGTCAAATTATATTAATGTTTTGAAATATAAGCAAATAATAAACAATTCAACATTTTCATTATCAGCTAACTAGGCGACATATAAAACAGATTTGCATAAAATATGTAACGTAAATAACGCATAATCAACAAATGGTTTTTGTTTAATCTCATACAATAATATTGATGCTGAGGCATGATTACATTGAGAGCCGGACAGAAGGTAAACTGTATAATGTACCGAAGAAACTTCTTCATAGCCATCGAAGAGCACTTTAGAAGTATGCCGGACTCTTGCATTTTAAAATTTACAAAAAATTATTATAATTATTACCATTACTCGTATAGTTACTAAGCAAAATAGGTGGATATGATGTAGTAAAATTGCGTACACTGTGCGCCGTGGTACATTGTTATCAGTACAAATTCATATGCATTTGTTAAAGTTTGTATTCTAGCGAAAAGTGCTTTTTATGTCAACGCGAATAATTTTTACTATTGATTTTTTATAGCATATTGTACATCTCATTGAGGGATAAAAAGTTTTTATTGCATTTTAAAGAGTTTTTTTCTTGTACCAGACACGAAATACATGTGAATAGAACATTATTAAATATAACATGAATATAGAAAAAAAAAAGAACAATAACCAAAGTAATAATATAATACTATAGCTAATATAAAACTACAAAAATTGTTACATCGATTACTTGTCTGTGTCATTTTTAAATATTACCAACATGAATTTTTAAGAGTTAAATGTTATATGAATACTATTTTTTTTTTTTATTATTATTGAGTATTTTTTATTATTTATGCGTATGATGAAATATTTTTATGTTATAATGTCGTATACGAGGTTAAGTGACTAATTGTCATGTGATAATTTTTGGATATAAATTAGTATAAAAAAAGAGAGCTGCGTGGTATTTTGGATGCCGCTTAAGTGAATTGCTTGAACAAAGATTTCAGATTTTTATTACTACTATACATTTGAAAGAAATTATAAATCATTGTATTCGATTGAATGATTCTGAAAGAAGCTTCGGTGTAATATTGTTTATTATTAATAATATAGTGTGTATAGAATACTTAATTTACGATTACCCATACAGTACATCATATTTTCTTAAAATAAACCTTGGTAGCTAAAAATGTTCAAATATCGTTTTCATTAATATTGTACAAAGTTAAATATTTGGTAAAGATTTCAAGACTCTAGGACCATTAGTTTTGAACAAACGTAATTTTCCACAAAAAAATATAATACATTTTGTCGAAAAATTTAAAAATTGTGACAAACGATTTTCAAGATTTTTTCAGTATTGTTGAAGTAACAAACGGCTGACATACTTTTACATTTTTTAGCCTTAAAACAAAAAAATTACCACTTTCACGAATTAAGTACCTCAAAATGTATAACTGCTTTAAATAGTCCGGAACTGAAAGAAATTTTTTGAAAAAATGTTTTGCCCTTATACAAAATAAAGTTACATATTTGGTGAATACGTATATTTCAAGATTCTATAACCATTAATTAAAATTTACGAAAAAATAAAAATCATCGATTTCAACGAAATCGCGTTTTTATCGCTTTTATGTAATTTTTCAGTAGTTTCTAAATTATTTATTTCAGGTGCTTTTGAGGAAATAGAAAAATAACCTCTTTAAAGTACCAAAAAGATGCAATTTGGTACCGGAAACAAACTATGAGTATATGGATCGAAGCACTCCTTCTGGTAGAATTTTTGGGTAATGACATTAAAAAAAACATCATTGTAAAACCAATACATTGTTCCATCCGCTCAGATTTTAAAATTTAATTACATTGAAACTTGTGTAATTCGATAATTGTTATTAATGTAATAATAAATATTACTAATTACACCTATTGCAATAATGATTATTGTTTTATTAATAATATATTTTTTTATGTATTTCGATAAAAAATAATATCTCGTAGACGTGTGACAGACACACCAAAATCTATTTTAAATTTCGTTTATTTATATATTATTACAAGTATGGTATTGTTTTTATATAAAAAAAAATGTAATATATAAATATATAAAAATGTATTTAAATTTATTCATGATTCATATTATACCCTAGTTTAAGTAAAATGTATTTTATATTTTTTTAGTTATACATATTTGAAGAAACTATTTCATTTGAACCTCTAAATTTGTCCTCATTGCCGGAACTTTTCTAGTCCGCACCTATGTGAATACACACAAATTATTAAAATACGTATGAGCAAAAGAAAGTAGTAATTTCGGTTTGTATACTTATAGATACGTATACGTGTTAATAAGCATATTATTTCATAGCGTCATCGTGTATAGTTCTATATACATATTTACATAGTTTACGCGTAAAAATATTTGTATTTAATACATACAATTCAAACTAGGAAATAATTAATATTGACCAATACAAATACGCAATTAAAATTTACATATTAATAAGAAATACCCCTAAACTAGCTCAACGTACCTCATCAGACACCGGCTCGCTATCAACGAGGGGAGGAAATGCCCACATTGCTATTCCTCCCTTCCCCACAAAATGACACCACTGGATTAAGTATCTTTAAGGAAAAAACAAAGCACCACGTTTATGGTTACGAAATTCTGCTGTGAATCTCTTATGTCATAATGCCACCTTTACAGACTTTGGTACCGTCTTAGTTCTTGTTGGTGACAAAAATGTAAAATCCAGTGCAACGCGCGTGTTTTGGATAATCGTTGATACATGTTTACGTGGTGACATTTATTTTTCGTGTATTATGGATAAAATTAAAAATGATGGAATCTTATAATATTATCTATATGAATATTAGTAAAAGCCGGAGGCTTTTTATTATAACGATCAAATGTCTTTAACAATTTACTATAAAGGTTGTTCACCGTCGGTATATATTGTCGGTTATATAAAGTATATGGGGTTTTCACTCCCAGTGGTGTAGCCCCGGTTTTAGTCTAAGGATCTTCTATTAAGCTTTAAGGTTTTTGGCGATTTGAAACGTTTGATACCTTGAGAGTTATCAAACAGCTGAATTTCTGCTGGATTGGTGCGTACTGCGTTAGTCCAGCCTTATCTCGTGTTCAAACTTCGTAATCTCGTCCTGAAAGAAGGTATTATCATAATATTTCGGTATATAGTAGTGTCATTTCTATCGTACCGAATGGCGGGGAGAGCGATGTTTAACAAGGATGAATAATCTCAATAGTGGATTTACTGACACAACTCTACAATTGAATCCAATATATCTAGGTCGATTTAATATTATCATTAAATATAGTATTAAACGTTTACTGATAAATTATATAAGATAAATATTATTAAAGTAAATCAAACGCATAATGACGATAATAAAGTAAAACAAGTAAATCATATTTGACGCAATTGATATATAATATTGATTACGTATATAATCTGTTTTGATTTAAGAATTTATTATAAGTACTGATTCTCTGACTTATAAATAAAGAATAATATAAATATATTCTAGTATCTTATTTTAATTTTAATAAATGAGATACTACATGGGTTAATTGAGACTTTTTTTAACAGAATAAAACTATGTTTTATCTTGTATATATTCATATAAAAATATTCCAATGACATTTTTAAAATATGCCTTGAAGTACTACTTATAAATTTCTGTTTGGACAAAGGACTTTATAGAGTTTTTAAATTTCCTTTATGTTATTCAAAGTTTAACAATTCTTGATTTCTAAACAAAATTTAAGATTTTCTTGTCATCTGAGGATCAATAATTTTAAGGAACAATCCGAAAATGTATGGTTGGTTTGTTATATTACATATTTACATGACTATTATACACCAGTGCATATGTTATATTATATAAGATTTTATATTTTCTTCTTGGACAACTATAAGAACTAATTTATAATCGAGAAAATTTTAAATAATTTAGCTACGTCACACTGGATTTAGAAATATTTGAGATCTTCTTGAATTTTCGAATTTATAATATTATTAATTTACAATAAGTAATTGAGTATTTAAAAAATTAATCTGAGAGTAAAGTTTGTTTAAATTTAAATGATACACCAAAATTTTTTTAACTTTCCTTTAGTTATACATATATGTATATCCATGAAATAATTCCGGTTAGTATTACAAATAAATTATAAAACAACTTACCTCTTGTATACTATCTTGTTATACTATGTGCAAACGTTGAAATTTTTAATAGAAAAATTAAATTAATTAATTAATCGAAAAATAAACGAGTCCTTTGTGATTAAATCACCAGTTAGGCTCAATGAAATATTGGTAATTTATAGACAACCAAAATGTTTTTAAAAGATCAAAACAAAGTTATAACCATTTAATATTAAATTGAATTTTTTTTTGTTATATTACTATGTAGAATAAATTATTAATATTATGTTTTCACTAGCCAATATTATACGGTTCATTTATAATTTTATATTTCATTTGGTTTTTTAATTTTTACATTTTTTCGATATTATTGTATGATCAACTAAACAAAACAATGCACCTTAAGGAACTCCGTATTAATTTCGTTTCACATTTATTGAGTTCTTGCAAACTTTTGAAACAAGGGAAAAAAATCAAAGTTTAAAATGTTGACAAAAATTACATCAGGGCCATTGTTATATCGTATTGTCGTAACAAACATTTCAAAAATCGTCCTTAGGGAAATGTACTTGAAAATAGGATGGACGTCTTATCTCGAGAAGTCGTTAAAAGTAAGTAATTGACATCGGTCTAGCTGCAAATCATAAAGCCCCCGTTAAATCATAACATATGTACATCATATCATAATATATGTGTACATAATATACCTACTCATAATTCTATGATAAGTGTAATAAAATTCATTTTATTCCAAATTCATTTGGTTTTACATTATTCGTACGTCCTTTTTTCAGTAGAATAATTTGACTAGACTAAATTTTAAACACGTATTTTTCGTGTTCTTTTTTTGTAGTTTCTAAAATGCAAAAAATCATCGAAAATTTGCAAAACAAATCAATAATTTAATTTCATTTAACAAAAATAATTTTTCTTTCAAAATAAATTATAGATGTAGATTTTGTTGCTTACTATAACTTAAAATTCTGAGGAAGTAAAATATTTGTCATTTTTACAGATTGTGTATTTTAGTATTTTTATTTTTATGTTTATAAAAACAAAGTGCAAAAAATGAAAATTTCAATCAATTTTTACCAAATCTAAAAATGTCGATTTTCTTTTCTTTTGTTAAAATTCACATTTGTATGCATTGAATAATGTGAAAATGAAATTATAAAGTATAATTGATAGTGTTTGATTGTTTCACTGTACTGAAGTACGCATAATTTGATATGTACTTTTCACATAAGACATATTTTTTTGTGGTCCAACTTAAATATTTAAATTAAGTATTTCTAAAATAATTCATTGCTTACAATTATTATAAATAATTGAATTGAAATCATTTGTTTTTGTTGTGCGTTTATTCAACGCAATTAATTTGACATAATGAGCAATCGGTATTGATACAAATAGTTTAATATATTAATATGTTTTCATTTATATAACAGTCTAATTAATACAACATAAATATTTAAATTAATACAGTTTCAAATAACATAATATTTATCTTGTATTAATTAGTATTGAAATACGAATCTTTTACTGTAGAATGTTTTAATATGCATTGTGAAAATAAGGTCGTTGAAACTTTTGGCACTGCGTAAAGAATAAAATTATCTTGATGAAACAAAGAAGGGTCAAGAATATATTTATTAAATCTGACGACAAATCCTTATTAATGCCAGACATTTTTATTATATACAAACTTTATTGTAACGATTAGTCATTTAGCATCTTTTCATTTTTAGAGTGAAAACGACGCTAATTCTAAATTTGTATTAATTATATTTTCAATACAAAAGCGATGACACAATTTCATATTTTATTGATCTAAAATTGTAATTAATTTTGATTATATATCATATAATAAAATTATGTAATATTATATATCATTATTATCGTACATTACGCGATATAACACAATTAATACGAGGTACAATTATGGCAAATTTTATATATGTAATAGAAAGGCAACTATTATTATTATTCAATGCTAAATTTTTTTCTTTGGTCGCATGTCAAAGTTGCTTCTTGAGAAAAGGACTCGATATTGATTATTACTAACTTGCTGTAATGTTTATGTACAATTGCGAAAAAAATAAAATTATTATTATCGTAAACAACATATTTAAATTATATGAGGAAAACAAATTATAATATAAACATCTTTGAAATAAATATTTAGTTTCAAACGGGATCGTGTTTTTTTTTTATATACACGTGTATTTTAAATGCTGCATCAAGAGTAATAATAGGAAATGTTTCGATAGTAAAAGAAATATTATTTTTTTAAATAAACCTGTTAAATCGTTTGGACAATCATTTGTTGATTAGTTAGGACCTACATATTTTAATTTAATGCCATATCAGTTTCTAAAATAAATTTATTGTAATCAATTTAACGTTAAAATTTAAAATATTTTATATAGTCGATTATTTTTAGAATTAGATTAAGTTTTATTCTATTTAATTCTTATAATCATTGTTATATTTTAATATGAATAAATACACGTAATTACTTGTTTTAATTTTTTATTTATATTGCTTAATGTATTAATAACTAAAGTAATTTAAGAAATATCAATAGATCTTTAATAAAGCTTATTTTATTACTTGTAAATAATATTATTTTCTACATCTAACACAAACTTCTCTTGAAAGAGATTGATAATGATATAATTGTGTTTGAACATTGATCATGTAAATGATGATTTAATAAATGAAAAAATACAAATCTATGTAACAATAAAAGTTAAAATATTGTATCTTTGTTTAATTCTATGATAATTAACATTAAAACTTTGACTTTCATTGAAATTATTGTTTCATTTCGAATACTATAGACAAAATCTATAAAATTAAATTTTTTTGAAAAATTTGACTTATAATTAACTGTTAAATGATTTGTTTAAATAAATCGTACATTTTTTCTTTAAACCTAATTATTTTACAATAATTAAATCATCTATTTTATACTTAGAACCAAATAAAAGTAATGTGATTAAATTAAAAAATATAAAAAAGTCATCATATTTCCTGGTGGACAATCTTTGAATATGTAACTGTGTAAGTATCGCGTATATCTTTAATTTATCACATGTTCAACCAATTTATTGTTGTTGACCAAATCTTTCAAATAATTTCGTAATCAGTGTTCAGTTCAGATATTAAAAATAAAATATAGAATTAAATTAGATGGCAAAATAAAGATATATGTGGATTAACATACAAGTAGAATACGACAATATTGTCTATATAAAATATTTATAACATATATATATATATCTATAATTTTTTCACTTATTTCTATACAATTTTTTGAATATGATTTTTATTTTTAAAGAGGCTATTTTTTATTTTCAGAATTATTATGCATCAGCGTTAAATAAATTCATGGAGTTACAGGGGATCGTTTTTCCTAGATATTGATTACAAATGTATTATAATCAATAATATAATAACTTATATTAAATTTTATTTTCTACATATTTATGTAAAAGGTCTTTCAAAATATTTTTACATTAACAATTAAGGTTATGAATTAAACAAATTATTTAATTAACTAGCCTTAATAAGAAGGGACAGAGACTCCAAGATTTGTACTGGATAAAAATTATTCTGGAAAAAATGGGAAAATGCCTGAAAGATCCTAGAAATACCTGTACATTGCCTCTCTAATTGTAAACGATATTTAAATATCTTCATATTTGGAGACTTAATTTTAAAATATTATAATAATAATCTATCTAAAAACCTAAAAAAAATATCCACATTGTCTAATTTTTATATTAAATATGTATACTTAATTCTAATTAGTTGTTTAATACTTATATTAAAATTTCTCGTATTAAATTCATGTATAAGTTGTTAAAAAAATAACCACATAGATAATAGTAAATTAAAAAATACATACAAAAATAGTATTAACAAATAATTTTTTCGAAAATACTTGTGATATTTTAACAATACGAAAATACAAATATTTCAATTTATTTTGGATATTTATTCCATTCATATCATATACAAATTTAAATATACTACAAAAACTTTTCAATTATGTTCCACCGAATTCATAGAAATTATTGGATTTATATTTCTTGGATAAGCAAATTCCAGATTACATAAATTCGATTAGACTCTAAAGACTAAAAACCTATTTAAATAATATGTTTCGTTTACCAAAATATTAAAATTTAACTCTTGAATTATTATACATAATTTGTATTATCATTATAGTCAGGTATGTTTATGTTAAATGTAACGGCAACGGTATTTTTTTTTTACATTCAAAATACTGACATTATTTCAACGACATTAACCAAACCATAAAGTTATCGTCATTCCTAATTTGTAAAGAATTTTTAAATTTTCATCGCCTGAATTATTTGATGATTTGAAAAAAATCGATTATTTTTTAACGAATTTATAATCAATGCTCGTAATATTAGCCGGAATCAGCCGATATTATTTAGATAAACTTTTTCACGTAACATCAAAACACCGGTTATATATTTCGTTTTAATAATAAAATAAAACTTCATGTCTATATAATATGGATTTTATATGATCGATAAAATTATTCCAGTTTTAATGAGTTCATTGTTTTTTTTTTCAAGCGTAGAAGTAAATTATTGTAAAATGTACAGAATACAGTCAATTATTCAAATGAATACGTAATTATTTTTTAATTCGCAAAGAAATAAGTAATTCTCTCCAAAAATATATTTCTAAAATATAAGAACGTGTTTTCTAAAACTGCACGTCGTAAATTTGTACGGTACATTATAATTTATCTCTACCAACACACCCGGTGACGTAACAACAACAATAACGTACGCATATAATTCATTTTTATACACTTAGTTATATAGCATATTTTATAAAGCTTTTAGCATGATACGACAAAACCGATTTTGAAATAGATTTTAAATATCGATAAAAGCCGATATAGTAATAAATAAATATTAATATCTTTTTAAAATTGGTATTCAACGTACAAACCGTAAGTCGGGAGCCAAAAAATATGATTATCGGTAATCAAAATCGATATATCTCTGTCGAAATTAATTGATATTGGAAAACAGAATCATAATTACTGAATATCAATAGGTACTTTAATTCGGAAAAAAATTTAAAGCCGGTTATTAAAATCGTGATAAAAAAATAAAATAATAATAATAATAATGTTGAGATCATGGGGCCCCGCGACTATTATGTGTACGACGAATTAAGATATGTCTTTAAATATTATTATCTTATACCTATTGATGCTAGATGCTATCTTAATTTATATTTCCTAATACGTTTAATAGCGTACATAAAAATATCTTCTTTTTTTTCAATGAAATTAGTAAGTACACGTACATCTGCATTCTGGCCCAGCATACTAAAAAAATTCAAACGTCTTTTGTAGTCAATTTATTTAAGTTTGTACGACCGGTGCCGAAATTTGTATGACAATGGTACTTAAGTTATAAGCGAAATAAAGGTGGTGGTTTGTCGTGACATCGTCTCAGCCCACATAGTAATAGTTTTGAAATTAGGAGATTGAAATATATCTTACAAATTTATACAAAAAGATGCAGTTAGAACATTTAAAATTTTTTGGTGCAGGATAGTGCTGGGGTGAGGTTACCTCAGACCACTTCCTTTATTCCGATTATAATTTAAGTTCAAGTGTCATTTAAATTTCGGCAATGGTTATAAAAATTTATAAAAATTACTAAAAACATTACTGCCAAAAATTTTTGCATTTTTTAGTGGGCTGGCCTACGGGAACGCATGAACCGCTATACTGCTATATTTTCAAATTTCCGTCGACTAATACTATTATTATAAAAAAATAATTATTTTGAATAATAATCATAATATGTTGAAAATAATTGGAAGTGAAATTCAATGTATAAAAATGTAAATTAAATGACAATAAGACTATTTAAAAACAAAATCATGACAATAAAATTATAAATATAAATCGTGAAAATAAAATCAAAACCGTAATATTTAAAAAATCAATTTTAAACTTAAAATAAAAAGGAAATAAATAAGAACCGTTAATCAAATTATTATTAATAACCAAAATAATTTTTAAAACCAGTTATGTAAATCGAATTAAAACCGACAAATTTTAATTCGGTTTCCAGCCCTTGATTTTAGTAGTATACTCTTTGTGACATAAAATAATTGTTTTATGTACATTATTTGTTTTCGTTTGTTTTTTATAGAAAGTAAAATATTACAAAATATTATGTCTAATTACATTTTCTATAAAAATTTACTCAACAATTTCTTGACCATGCTCTATGTACGTATGTAAGTAAAATGTACTCGTACACTTCACCTAGTTAGTTGTTATCGTGGCTTGAATATATTATTATCCTCAAAGGAATCCTTATATACACTTTCATATTGGTGACAAATTTCCCACTTCGTATTCTAAACACGATAAAAGGCTCGCGTCAATTCAAGTACATTATAATAATACGAATACGGATCTTGGCTTCAGATTCACTGCGAGTGACAAGCAAGAAATACTATAGAACATTTTCCATTTCGTTATAAAATTGACAAGAAAAAAAAGTAAAGTAGTGAATTTATTTTAAAAGTAATAGTGTAGCGAAAAAAGTATTTTTATATTACGATTTGTTCAATCATAATTTCTATAAATTTTTTTCATATTGGAAAAAATTTTATCGACAATAGTATGGATAAACTAGGAAAAATATATTATCTCCATACACAAATTGTACGTTCTTAAGAATCGGAAAAGTTATATAAGGTAGAATCAAATAAAATTTGATGTACCAATTTTCAGTGGCATATTTGTTGGGGATCGTCTCCCACTTAAATTATGTACACAAACATGATAATAAAGCAATATAATAAAATTTAATTGTTATATTGTGACGAGAGAATTTTTCTTTAGCGAGGTCACGATATGCTTTTATAAGTACAAGTATATATAATAAATTAATTTTATTTATTTAACTTATAATTTTTACTATATTCTTATATATAATAAAAACTTGATTGTGGTAAAAAATGGTAGCAGATCGATTGACAGGTTTAATTTTATTATATATACATAATTCAATAAATATATGGATAGACGATGCGTAATAGATAGAATTTGCCACCATAAAAAAAACTAATATGTATCTTGTTTTATAAATACGTTTATCCTTTTTATCGTGATTATTTAAATAATTTGTTTTTCATATATTATTCAATAAATATTAAGATATTATGCAAAATTTGTTTTTTTAGCGCGCTTAATTAACTACTATCTAATTTAAGTTAATTTAAGTTTGTAAATTTTTATTTAATTAAAATCGATTTTCCCGACAATCATTTTTCCCGAAAAAGTTGTTCTGACAACATTATTCGCGAATTCTATTTCCTGACAAGCCGATTTTTCCCCGTTATTTACTGAGCAATATTTACTGGTTACTACTTACGTTAGTTAATTAGTAACGCAGCACAGACTATTTCGTCAGCTCTGTTTTGACAACTTACATTTGCCGCATACATTTATTTATTGACACAAATTATTATGAAGGAATGAATACAGCGCAAAAGTGGTGAGTGCGAAATTCGTCTTGGATGTATTCTTGTATATTCGCTCCAGATCGCGAGGTTTGAAAACATATTGGGACTGCCGTCGGCTGCGTATGCGAAAATACCACCTACAAGAATGAAGGGAGATCGTTGAATTTCTTGTAAACCCTTGCTCACGCCGAAATGCTGTAGAGCAGCTTTTCCCAAACTCTTGTTTGAGCTGGCCCGGTAATTAATATTTTTCCCCTTCGTGACCCACCAAAATATTTTCATTTATCATTGTGTAATTAAAGGCAAAAATAAGACACATTTAAATATGTATTGTATGTAATGTATGTTATATAACAACAATATAATAATTATAATATAGTTAGTAATTAAAGATTAATCTACCATCAGTGAGATGTGTGTAGCTGCTTATTTTTAACAAGATACTCCAAGTTGGCTGGAAATGACGTTAATTTGATTCGTAAATCTGGTTCAATTTCCAACCTATTTCTATATTTATTCTTCAGGAACACGAGTGTTGAAAATCCTGCTTCTCATTTATAGGTCGTGAAAAAAGGCATGAGAAATTTTATCGCTTGTTTTGCTAAAACTGGGTACTCCTGACGAGAAGATAACCAAAAATCTATTAATGGCCGTTCCTTAAACCAACGACGCTTGCCCCATGCATTTGTTGCTAGTATATTGTATTTATAAATACGGCGAATGTCATACGGGTTTTTCATGAAGCCCAATTGATAATCTCAATAATTATTATTTATGTTGTAAATAATAGTTATTCGCATTAAGGAATTTATTTTTACTAAAACGTTCAAATTATCAAACGAAATGATAAATAACAAAATTTAATATGAGAATTTTATTAAATTCTGCGACCCGGTATTATATTTTCGCGGTCCGGCAGTGGGTTGCGACCCACCATTTGGGAAACGCTGCTGCAGAGCACTCAATGAAGTCATAAAATCGGAGACGAAGCCTATTTTTGATTTTGTCGGGAGCTTAACCAGTCGGAGAAATTGTGTCGGGTAGCATATTTGTCGGGAAAAAGATTGTCGGATTGCAGGTGTTAAATAATAATTTATTTTACTGTTTTTCTATAACATGATTTTATATAAATGTTTTTTTTTTACTAATTACCTCACTGAGATTAACTATCAAATACGCCACTTATTGTGAGTGTCATCAATTGTTATCGGTTAATTAATAACACCAATCAAGTCCGAATCTGAAATAGTCAGGTGATACATACTTGCGTAATGTAATATTTATGATAATCATTTAATAAATGACAATTGAGTAAGACACCACGTTTATAATTTCATTCAAACGTGACGTGAGTAATATATTATTATTATACTGATTTAAAATATCAACTAATTTTATAACGTACTCGTGCAAGTGGTTTTATTTTCAAGTCATATGCAACGATATATTATACGTTATGCTTTAGCGAATCAAAAGAAATCGTCTTATAACGATTGTAATCAACTAAATTTCTTATAGAAAAACGAATAAAAAATTATTTATATAATTTATTTTTATTAATATTACTGAGCAGTATTTTTTTTTTTTTTTTTTAGTTACATTCTTATATACCAAAAATGGTCTTGTGTATTAGCATTATTTTACAAAAAAAGTACGGTAATTAGGTAATATTCATATCAAAATAATAGTGAAAAAAAAAAATAAAATAAAAAAATCTCATTCTTACACGCGATATTTCGGAATAGTTGTTTTCTAATGTTTTCAGTGGAATTTTGACGCGTTAAGAAAAACTACTGAAAATATACGAATTATTACTGAAACGAACACATAAATTTTTTGAATATTTATTTAATTTTCGTAGTTAAAAATAATAATAATTATTCTAAAGAACAGAAATTAACATAAATAATTATTATTTAGGTAATATAAAGCGCGATATAGATCGCACAATTGAAATACTATTCAAAACGAATTATGAAACATTTTTTAAAGTCTACAACAGAAAATTATTAATATTTTTATTAGAAAATTCAATGCTTAAATAGTGTAGAGAATTTCCGATTAATACACAAATATAATTTTCATATCATTAACGCTGAATATTCGTAAACAAACTAAAATTAAATGTTTTAAAATGACATTCGAACAAAGCAAACAACAATATATTATTCGTGCGATAACTAAAATGTATTTTGAAAATCGTGTTTGAAAACATTTTTTCGTAGCTCAAAAACAATTTAAAATTTAAATCAATAGTAATCCAAGCGTCGCCGTCGTCGATGGTTTTTCGAGTGCCATGTTTCGCCATCGACTCGGGGCAAACAAATTAATTTTAATAACAACGAGACGTGCAATGAATACGCGAGTTTTCGTAATTATAATATGTTGGAGGTATTATTTTTGCGTAGGTACCACGTTATTTTTCCTGAAAGCGGTTGAAGATATTCTGTGGTTTCAGCAGTCAGCGCGTATAACGCACATACATGTCAAGTGATCGTAATTTTGGTGTTTTGTAATTTTTCAATGTGTCCGCGGATTCCCGGTCGGTGTTTTTCGAGTCAGAACACCAACAGTTGTTGCGCGAACGGCTATTGATCATTTCTCGCGTTGACCACGTGAGGTGTGTTTCAAAAAAATTTACATTAATCATCCTGTCTGGTTTTCAAGTTTATTTTATCGTCGCCGCAAACGGTTCGAACTCCAAAATGCATTTTTTTTATTTCTTTATTTCGCGGTTAGATAAAAATGTCTACCCGTGTTCGTCCAAAATCTGCAAAAGTCCCGACGATCACTTTGGATTTCCATCCGGTTTTCGCTTTGCAAACATCCCGAAACGTTTTCAATCGTAACGTTATTTTATAATAAACGGTGATTTTTTTCAAAAGGCCAGTGTATTAATCATTCCGGTGTAGATATATTGTTTTTCGACGTGTAAGTCGTTCGACCTCAAACGTGTGTTCTTAAGTTTTTAACGTAAATCTTGTAATCGGTGTTATTTTTTTCATCTACGATGAAAACCAAAAAGAAATAGTTTTGATTCAATAAGTGTTGTGTTCAGAGCACGGTCAATCGCAACAAACTACTGTAAACATAATATGTATTGTATTCAATAGTAACGTCATGTCAAAACACGCTTTTTTGGAAAACTATTCAGACAGAATTTAGAACGGTGTAAATAATGTTTATTTTTGATGATAATTTGTTACAATTACCACCCGAATAATTGCAAAATTACAATATAAAATATTTAGTTACTAAGTCGATTTCTAATTAGTAATCAACGAGTCATTTTTGTACTAATCCGGATGAAAATTAATGAGTATTTTGTTTGGTGAGAATTATTCAGCAAAATACACTCGCCATATATTACTGAGTTTCAATTTTCGAGATAAAGAGTGCAATGGTAATATTACTAGATTACTATGTTAAACGACTTCGAGTTTTTCGAATATTCTTTACTTAACTTCGGTGCAACGAACGAGATGAGGCCGCTATTATTTTCATTTTGCTGAAAATGTTAATTTTTTTTTTTTATGATGGAAAAATCAAAACCACACATCCCCACATCTGTTACATCGAGAATTACGAATAATTATACAAATTAATGTACATATAATAGTGAATGTCACGAACAAATATTACCGCGCATACAATCGAGTATGGTGAAAATACTTATATCCGAGAACATCGACTAAACTATTTTGGTTTTTCGACTCATGTTTTTGGATCGCTGTGAAAAAAAAACATCTCCCCTTCCAATATCTTTGTCCCTTCTACGTCCGCAGTATCGTCCGTATCCAGCACGTCTAAAGAAAATGTTTCAAGGCTAACACGTCTTTAGTTTTACAGTTTCAGTTTTCCCCTAACAATCGTGCTTTTGTCCGAAGGATTCGAGACTAGTAATTCTAGCGTCGAATTGCTCAGTAATTTATGTCTGATGACATTAACCGACACGGATATTGAAGTACCTATGCGTGTAGGATATTTTCCTGTTCTAATGCCTTATTCACCGGTCAATATTCCTTTTTTTTTTTCACACTATTGCACACGACGCTTAAAACATATGTTATCGATAATTAACCACAAGTATATACCAACAAATGGGCGTAACTCCAGGAATTATTTGGGTGGACTAGATCAAATTGTAATCTACAACGTACACTTAGAAATTAATTTTAAGATCAATTATTATTACACAATACATTTTTAAAGTTCACCCTGTCCTCTTTTTTTATTGATATATATATATATATATATGTGTAATCGCTATCAGATCATTTTTTTATTTTTCGTAGGAGTTAAAACGATACTTAAAGCAATCTTTTTGGTCGTTGAACATTTACCGAAACGTTGTTTTTTTAACCGACTTAAAAAAAGCCGGAGGTTCTCAATTCGGTTGTATTTTTATATTTTTTTTTTAATGTCTGTTACCTCATAACTTCGTCATTTATGAACCGATTTGGACGAATTTTTTATTTATTTTAATGTATATACTTTCAGGTTAGTCCCTTATCAATTTTGTAAACATTGGCCTAGTATTCGATTTTAGTAAATCAGTTTTTTTTTTTCATATTTTCCGATTTCATAAGGATTGGCCAAGTATCTTACCTATAACCGCCCGGTCAAACGTAGGAACAGGAATGACTATACTGTAAGTCTGTAACTACTACGACTGAGAAAGAATAAAGTAAAAATTTTTTTTAGAAAAAAAAGAAACCGACTTAAAAAAATGCACCGAGAAGTATGAAAGAATCAATGACCTTATTGAAATGGGCGCCGAATTTCAAACAACATTACATTGCAGAAACGCGTTTTATTAATGTATGTGTTAATTTATTGCAATATCTATATTAGATTAATGAAATGCTTTTCTGCAATGTAATGTTGTTTGAAATTCGGCGCCCATTTCAAAAGGTTATCGATTATTTAATACACTCAAGTGCATTTTTTGTAGTAGATTTCTTTTTTTTAAAAAAAAAATGTTTATTTTTTTAACGTTTAGATAAAATCCCCGGTAGCATTTAAAATTTTATAACGGAAGTGTATCGTTTCCTAATCTGACTTCGTCATTACGAGCGTTATTTAAATCTTTAAATACGGTTTTTATTCCGAATGCGAAAATTGATTTTCCGCGGTGGAATTTTCGACAATTTTTATTTTTAATAAAGCATTTTTATATAGCAAAATAAAAAAAACAAAGTATAGTTGATTATTTTCTTACCGGCGGGTACGAATATACTAGGATTATTGTACCGGGTGTAAAAATATTCTGAAATTTTATTTTTACTACGGGAGGTATAATAATCTTAGGAAAGTGTTACCGGGAGGTAAAAATATACTAGGATAATCTTACCTCCCGGTAAGCCGGTATAATTTTACGGTCTCACCGGTCTCACCGGTGTCCCAGTAAAATCATACCCCCGGATAATCTTACCGTGGGGGGGGGGTGTTAATATTTTCCTATGATAATTGTACCCCCAGTATGATTTCCCTAGTTTAATTTTACCCCCGGTAACATTTTCCTAGGATTATCCTACTCCCCAAGGGGGGGTAACATTTTCCTAGGATAACTAAACCCCCGGTATGATTTTCCTAAGTGAATTTTACCCCCAGTAAAATTTTCCTAGGGTTATCTTACTACCATAGGGAGGTAAAATTTTCCTAGGTTTATTTTACAAACCGGTAATATTTTTTCAAGTTTATTTTGCTCCCCCTAAATGGGTAAACATGTCTAATTGTAATATTATTATAATAAATACTGTCTCAGGTAAGATTTTTTTTATGCAATTTTTTGTGTTCGGGATGCTTAAATTGTTCGGTGACACGATCGGGCGCGCTGGCGGATGGCGCTAGCGACGGATGCCCGTGGCGCCGGCACGGCATACGCGACTTGACACTTCACACACAGTCGGTTGCCGGCATTTCGACGAACACAGCGCCCGGATCCGGTGCGAGTCCTTACGCGAGTCGCGGTACGGTACAAATATTTTATAACGCTGCGCTCATCGATATCGTTGTCATTAGTTTCCTTTTTTTTCTTATCGCGTGATCCGTCGCGCAACAAGTGACCCGAACGTTCTGAAGACGAGACACACGAGCCGATTACGGAAGTGACGGCCAAACGTAAAGGTAAAAAAAAAAAAAAAATTTTAAATAAATACAGTTTTAAATAGAAAAAAAAATTGGGAAGCGAAGACGAAGAACGAAAAGGATACCGCGGCGAAAGGAACAGGAATAGAAAAAAAGTCGGAGAACCGACGGGTGCCGTGGGCACAAAGACTTTAGTGTTTAGTTATATTATAATTTTGAAAGCACTTGCGCGTATATTTTGATAAAACGATCGTGAACGGATACCTCCGGTAGGTACGGAATAATATTTATACGATTAAACGTTATTTTATTTATTTGTATACGTGCAAGCGCTTTGTGAGTTTACATGCAAGTATTGCAGGGTTGATACAAGGCCCGTATTTATCGGGGCTGGGGCAGGGTGTGCAATCGCCACTCCTGGTGGAACTTTGGGGGCGGCAAATTTGTATGAACTTCTTTTTTGCGTTTAGATACAATTCAATAATTATGATTGATTATTAAGTATATTCAATATTGTCGATTTTTGGGTGAAATTTATTGGAAAAACTATGTTTATTGCTAGCTTTGTATTTGTAAAAATGTGTAATTATGGTTAAAAGGCAATACAATTTTTTTTTTTTTTTTATATATATAAATTCAATTCGATTGTATTCTCGGTAAATTTATTCGTGTTAATGAAAACAAAATTGAAATTGAACTAATAGCATTACTTTGAGTTGTTCCGTTTGAGAAATTCCATTGTGACGAGGAAGCCACGAAAGTGAGTTTATTTCCTTTCCGAATAAACCGCTCATTTTCTACCTCATTGGATGCGCATACTGACGGTTCACTCAGCCTTTAGGAAATATTAATTGTAGAAAATTTAACTTGTTTTGGTATAATTATTATTAGTTCATTGGTGTGTACAGAAACTATTTACAAACAATTAACGCGGAATTCCTAGACGAAAATACTTAAGCCGGATCTAACGATACGAGAAAAGATCAGTTAAGCATTCAACGTTCGGTAGTCGAGAACATACACACTACATAGCAGGGGCGTATTTATGGGGGGGGGGCTGATGGGGTTACAGCTCCCCCCAAAATTTCAGGAACTTTTTTTACTAATTCCTGTTCCCCATAGCTATAGGATGTAATATTTTTAATAAATTCCTAATACGTAGTTGTTTTTAAAATGTTGAGAATTTGGTAATTTGTCCTATTTTTAAGATTTAGTCTTGGATTAGAATTTAGCAATCATTCAACAACGATATTTACTCAATGCCTCAGCCTTCCCCCCCAAAAAAAAAATTTCTAAATACGCCCCTGCTACACAGAACACACATGATATATATATATATATATATATAGATATTTGTTGAAATTATTCACGAATGTGCGAACAGATAATGCGTGGTTGTTTCAAACAATATTTTCTCTTCAGTATTAATTGGTTGGTTATGAATAAATAATTTTTTTTCGAATTATTACAATCATTCACTCAGGTAATTTAACAATAAATTATATAAAATAAAATAAACTGTTCTCGTCATTAATTTAATAACTGCCAAGTGTAATTTTGATGTGCTGTCCATTAGATTGACTGAGATAACGAATTCTGGCGAAGGGTTATCGTAATATTATAATAATACAACAACGTTTCGTGTTATGTTTCAAACACCCGAAAGGATGTTTTTTATCGAAAAGTATTAGGTTTGTTTGACTCGTGATTTAAACGAATCGTATCATATTCGCAACGGTTTTAACGACGAGTTACAATCATTATGCCAACATGTTCTAAATAAGTACAGTTTTATTATGACTGATTCTACGAAAACGTTTATTTTTTCACGCGAGTATGTTTTTATTTTCTTACACATGTTTACAAATATTTTATACGATTATATTTTTATGTGATTCGTGTGATATTACGAATAAGCGAATGAACGACACACGTTGGTCCGTGGATATACCGAGTGTATATCGCCGTATACATTATTTAATATTATCAATCACATGATTTTTAAACTTTTTAAATTCTTAAATTCGAGAGGTATTCTGTTATTCACGAGAGAATATTTTCATCCGAAACAATACGTATGTTGTATATTTCCTGTGTCATTTTTGAATGACATCAAAGGCCAAGGGACTTCAAGATATTCAGCATAATAATTAACGGGTATCTTCTAAAAATATATCGAAGATGCTTATTCAATATATTGGTGGTTGAGTATTAATAATAATAATAATAATAATAATAATAATAATAATAATAATAATAATAATAATAATAATAATAATGATAACGATAATAATAATGATAATAAAGGACCCTAAATAGAACGTTTTTTTAAACAAAGTAATATTGTTAAGAAATATTTAATATACGTAAGTGACATTTTAATTACATAAACATTTTTCGTGTAGTTTATATATATATATATATATATATATATATATATATATATTTAAGCATAGGAATATTAACTATACATATTTTTGTTTTAAAAATTTCAAATTTCTATTTTAATATTTTGTTATAAAGGCTTTAAATTGTACTTCGTTTTTATATTGGAAATATTTTTTTCTTTCAATCGCTTTATTCATATTTCTTGTGATCTTATTAGTTTATTTATTAACAACGAATAATAAATTCGAGATATTTTTGGTATTTGACTGCTAACAAGAACCATTAAAGATTCACAAAGCAAGAAAAAAAAAAAATAAATAAAAAAAGTAGTATGTTTTATGTACAATTCAAGTATTCAAAAAATGTTCGGATAGTATTTGCAGTTAACGAATCGTGTAAGACCCGTATAATGGTAGTGAGATATGAAATAGTTTTCCATAGTTTACATGTATTATAACTCCATGAAAATTATGGTATTTTTCCACGTTTCTAACGTTTGAAATGAAAAACGATTTATTAGACGCTGTATTTTATAATTTATTTGGAGTATTTGAAGAATACGCCTACAACACGAACAACTAAAACATTTAGTACGCGTACATATACATTTTATAGTACATGCAAAATGTTTTATCGTTCAATAATTTTAGGATAAACCAAAAAATTGCAAGAATAAAGTTTATTGCCGGTGAACTTTTAATGAAAATATAGTAATTATAATACAGTAATACTATATGTACGTTGACTGAGTTGAAGAAGTCATTATGATTAAGTGAAAATAATTTAACTTTGTGAAGTATAATGGACACTCAGGACTGTACGCTACACTTCGTGATTGACGAACTGATTTACTTAAGTAGAATGACCATCAAAGCGACGTTTTTCCCCTTCCCGCAAATTAGCAAATTATCCAGATGACGCCACTGCAAATGCGCAAATACTTAATTAAAGAAAAAAAAAGAAAAAAGAAATTTGGAAATTTCTATTTTTTAATAATAAAACTACGTAACAATTGGTTTTGGTGTATTAATTAAATGCAGATTAGTGTATAGATTATCTATCTATTTGATGTATTTATGCTAACAATTATTTGATTTGATTAGTTTATAGCAGATTTAGGTTGTTATTTTTAAAAGTATTCAAAGCATACAAATGTTTAAATATAGGTTTTGAAACTATATAAAATTGTTATAAATTTTAATTGTAGGTTGTTGGGTAATAGAATAATTATTGTGCACTTTTCCAAAACCATCTGCGTCATCAATCCCCGATACGATTTTCAAAATAGAGAGTATTTCTTTACATTAAAAATGTTATACATGTTTTGTGTACTGAAATTTGTTGTCATCTACTTGTATACCTTTTATATAAAGGTATATTTCAATACTTTTTTACTACATAAATAGTGGTTACATTAAACAAATGAAAATAATAATTTACCTCATAGAAAATTAATTAGAATACCTGCTTTTCGTCTTACACCATTAGCCGTATTATACCCCTGCAGGTTACTCTATAGTTTATAGATAAGCAAATTTTTAACAAAAATACTGAACGAATTTTTCATACAATTCATCTTTTGGAGTAATAAAACGACGGTCCTGCACTCATAGAAAAGGGACGCGAAAAGTCCTTTGTGCAGTACGTATTGTATATACTATATTTATACTATACATATTATTTACTTTATTTTTTCCACAATAAAACTTGAAAATAATTTTTTTAAGCGTTTGTGAGAGATATTTCAAATTTTCCCGTGTCCCGGGCCCACTCTATGCAAACAATATTATTATATATTCTACTATATAAATATATATAAAAAAAACTTTTATTATTCAATCGTCACCAAACATATCAGTTTCAATATTATATTTTATTAAATTCCATTAATATTAAATCAGAAATTCGTATTATCTACCACCGTACACAACTACATAAATGACACTGTTTGGCGGCTTATTGGCAACTCCATGTCGTGTTGTTTTTTAACAACGACGGCTATTAATATAATATCATGGACTGATTGCATCAATACTATGTTCGTCCGTGGTAAAAGTATAATATTATTTGTTACCACTTATCAAATTATTACCATTATTTATAATGTATTCAGAAGGACCCACCCCCGTAAACAAATTGTATGTGTATGGCGGCCGCCATACACGAACATGGACTTCGGCGACACTGATTGTAACCAAATATATTGTATATGTTTGCGTAATATACTTAAAAGTTATTAATATGTTTCATTCCGAAAAAAAATGTTTTTCTATCATTTACCAGTTTATTGATTATACGTGTTGTACGTGTGTCTTAAATACGAAACGATCAAAACGAAAAATTAATTGTCAATTAATTGTTGTATATCAGGGGTCTCCAAACTCCGGCCCTCGAACAAGTTTTAACCGGCCCCTCAAAGGACGGTAAATAATCTAAAAAAATGTGTAATACCCAAAGTCGTTGTCGCGCACTATCATAATTTACGAGCTGAAAGATTACATTTAAACAGTGAGAGAGATTAACCACTTCGATGAATTTAATCGAATTAATTTATAATATTATAAGAATTATTTTTTCAATATTTGTAAATTTATATATATTTCTATAAAATTAAAAATTAAAAATTATAATAATAAATAAAATTATAAATTATATGTGTTAATATATTTTGGCCCGCTAAGAACTTTTTATATTTTATGTGACCCTCGAATGATAAAGTTTGGAGACCCCTGTTGTATATTATAAGAATTGTATTATTTTTTGGTCGTACTTCGACTACGTATATACCCCACTGATTGAGGCACATCATACATTTATGTCTGCTCATATTATTTGTAAGTTATCTAATATACCCATATTACTGAAACATATTGAATGTCTAAATATAAAAATCCAACAAATTGTTCGTTGTCATAGTTAAGTAACGCGAAAACCGATTATATAATATTGTAGTAACAATAATAATTTCTCTTGGTAATTTATCATATTTGCAATATACAATGTGTTGCAAGTACATTAATAGAAGTTTAATATTACACGCGTTGGTTTTAATCTAAAATCGTCACGTGTCGGTATCATTTTCTATTTTCACTCCGTCGAGTATATAAAATAAGGTCTAATAATATATCAAGAAAATCGAAGGCTTTAATGTCGTGTAACTAAACTATAGGGAAAAGTGTTTTTCTTCCTCGCCAAAAAAAAAAAAAAAAATGAACGAGTTTTCGATATTTATGATACTTAGAAATATATTTTGGTATAAGACATTTCATATATTTCTACGATTGGTTAAATTGTATTGAACATGATATAAAATCGATATATTTAAAAAAAATGTACATTGATTTCATTATTATGATATTACATAATAATCCTAGTATAATTTGTTGTGTTAGGACACACATTTTACTTGAATATGATGTGAACCTATCTTTTAAACTTAAGGCTTTTTTTTTAAGTATTAATGAAAAAAAAATACGAGTAGATGAAAATGTAATTTCTACGATATTTTCTATTTTACAGCTAAATATATGATATATATATATATATATATATATATATATAGTATATACAATTATGATCATATGAGTTTGCTACATGATCAATATGTTCACTACTGATATTTGTTTGGCCAAATAATATAAAATAAAACTTAGATCGTATTTTATGTACACGCTAAACAGAAAAACTCCACATTGGTCGAAATTTATTTTGCGTTATTTTTATTTATTAAGTATAAGACGGCAGTCTTATTTGTTGTAGTCTTTACTAATATATATCCTCCGTTTATCATTTACACTTCATTTGATTTCATGAGCTAACCGTGATAACCGTTAAAGAATTATACACATTTTTTTTTATATCGTTTATTTCAGAGATAATCATGTATTCAAATTTCGGTTAATATTGGTTGTATTCGCAAAGACAACGAACAATATATTTTATTTCCCGTTATTCGCATACCGTTTTCGGCTCTGGGTGAAACGAAGAATGTATTGGTTTTACATAATAATGCGTTTTTTTATTTTTCCCGTTAACATTTTTTTTGTGTATAGAAGTATTGCTCGGATGTGTTACATTCCGGAAGCAAATCTTCCATGTTGTACTAGATTTGACGCGTTTTTTGATTATTATTTTTTTTAATTTTTTTTTAAACGTTTACTGGAATCAACCAGAAGAGAGTAAAAAGAAATTTTTAGTATTGTTTTTGGACAGGGTTTTTAAAAAAAAAATGTGTGTGCTTAGAATGTTGTAATACATCTTGTAAGTTTTGACACACATAATATATTAATCATAATATACTATTAGCATCACTCACAATCGTTTTTTAAATACGATGGTTTATCATTGCTTTCAAAATCAAAATAATATCGCTTGATTCTACAGCAGCACCTCCGGCTTATTACGATTTTTTTTCTTTTCATTTTTATAAAATTATTATAAACAATTCGAATATTGTTCGTTCGAATTCGTTAAAAAATAAAAAAAAATGTATGATATTGATTTTAGGTACATAAATTTCATACAGGTCTTTTTCAGGCATATAATAGTAATTTATGTGAATTATACCATTTATAATATCGCGAAATTTATTCTTTTCAATTTTTTTTTTTTAATTGCATTTTCAACAGCTAGCGTGATGGTAAATTTTCACGGCGTATATAATATGCGTATATGAAATATAACCATCTGACGCTGTGGTACGTTTATTATTAAAAAAAAAAGTATAATATTAAATGCTTTACCTATTTGGTTGCCACTTATATGTATATAAATTTGTTCATAATATGTAACAACAAACGTTCCTTGTACAAAACGTATTACATAACTTTATTAATAACTCAAATATATTCACACTTTATTTATTATATATATTTTTTGTGAAGTATTTCCTTTGTGGTTGGTTTAATATAATATTATACGATACAATATAAAAGTGAATTATGATAAATATTTCAGATACGAATATGATTTTGAAATATCCTGTTTGATATCAATATTTTCTAATATATATTTATTAAGTACTTACCGAATAATTTTGGTATAAAAATATACTTTATTTTATTTGAGGGTTTCGATATTATTATAGAATATATACAATTTATTTAGTTTTTTTCTTGAATATATTTTTCGAATTAAATAAAATAATAATTAATATTATATAACAATAAATGTTGTCATGAAAATGGTACATGTGGGACAACTCGTTTACAGTAAACTAACTTTACATTTATTATTTATTTACAAAACCATAGCTGAATTGGCTGGCTCGTCTTTTGATTCGATATTTGGCATGACGTTTAAAAGTTCGCGAATTAAACAACACGTGTTAACAATTAACAATTTTTTTTTTATAATTGATATTAAAAACGAAATAACGGCGTTTGCTTTTCCGAATTAGATTAAATTCTTGTTAAGATTAGTATCCATTTCTTTAAATAACCAATAATAATCTTATAACGAATATATGAACAAGTTAGTTTTTATTTTTTTTGTTAATAATCAAATCAAAATAATTTTAAAATTAAAATACGAAAATTGTGTACAACATTTATACAGTTTTTATTATTATATTACCATATAATAAACCGATAGATACATTTAATACATATTTTCACGTACATGTATAAATAGTAAAGCGCGAAAAAAGGAAACAAAATTGGGTACCGTGTTGTATAACATTATCGTATCATAATTCATTTTAATAACCGTATTGTTCGATCCAGGAATTCTATGTATTTTACTTATAGGAAATACGATGTAAACGTGATGAGCGAATGAACATTGATTTTCGGGGAGTATTGTTTTGCAGAATTTTCAAATAATCCGTATATTATGTATATAACTTTTTTTAATCTATAAACATTAACAGGAAATTATTTTCGTGTGTTGTTAATTCGTCGGTATAATCTTACACAGACACCTATTTAAGGTATGTAAAATAACTTACATCATTCATCCAAAGTAACCAGCTGTCTAGATATTCGCGCACACCGAAATCCGAAAGATAAACAAGAATTACTTTAGTCTTTATAGTATCTACGTAACCTATATAGTGTATGGAAGAAAGTGTACAGGCGAGATGTATTATAATTTTTTTAATACGCTACGTCCGCATCGTCACAGAATGATTTATACATTTTATCTAATTAATATTTTAATAACAATGCGTGGCATCCATAAATGCGGTTAATGGTTAACATGCCTGGTCCATATGCTCTTATTGCATTTATAAACAATGGCTGCATGACGGTAATTATACATATTATATGCTGATACAAAACTCTGTTTATGTTACAAATATAAAATAATTTGTTGTGGGGTATGAAAATAGAAATTATATTAACACGGATATGTTTTTGGGCTGAGGGTTGATTACGAAATTAGCGTCGTCGATTGAACGTGCACTGGTGCAACAACCAGATACGTCCAAATTTTCCAATAATCATGTTTATATAATATGTAAGTGTTGAGAAAAAATTCTCTCTGTCCACAGGCGTGACAGTCAAATACGTCTAATGGATTTTTATTGAAGACATACAGAAAAAACTTTTTTTTAAACTTTCTGCTTGGCGCAATAATCAAATACGTCCGAAAATATAAATTCATAGGTATTTATATTTGAACGCTACTTGTTTTTTGCACCGAACTAACTTATGGCAGTAATGACTGATTTTTCGTTGCAATAAATATTAATGGATTTCATAATATCGTTGGCACATAATGTTTTATTTAAAATTTTTTTTCTTAAATGTTTAACTAGTAAAATACAAAAATTGGTATCATTGCGCGTATGCAACAAAGGTTTTAAATTATTTTGTCACATTTTCTTATCACAAAGTATGAAAAACATTTATCATTTGATATTTTATCAATGAAATCTTCAGCTAATAAGTATATTTTTCAGGATTAAGTAATAAATTGTCTAATTTTTAGAAACAATTGGACGATTTAATTTCTGGCCTTGATTTTATTCATTATAATGTGTTATATACCTACATATTTTCTTTAAAATTGTTTTTTTCATTAATTTATTACAACAAATTCGGTGCAATTACCAGACTTTGTATTCTGTGTTATTACATCTAATGTAAATGAATAATATTATGTATTATGGTAATTATTACGCGAATTAAAATGATTAATTTAAATTTTCTAATTTGTATATATATTATATTAACTATATTATACATATAAACCAATAAAATAATATCTCAATATTTTAAAATATATTTATAAAAAAAATGTTTTTTATATTTCTTGAAAAACTGATAAATTTAAACGTACCTAACTTGTTATTTCATATCAATTATAAAAGACCGTTTTCGCGACAATTTCCATAGACCATTGATTATGTACCTACACTTTTTGTTTACTTTCCATACTTTTTTGTATTATACGTGATTTGGACATGAAACTGTTATAAATAACTAGCTACAAATTTGAATTCTCAATACGTTTTAGTGAAAATCAATTTAGATTTACGTGCACCTTCTATGATCGATTGTATTTCAAATAACACTGTTCCCCATATGATTGCATCTCTACTTCCCGAAGTTTTGTAATAAGAACGTAACCGAGTTCAAAGTTTGTAGTAGGTACGTGTTACAAATCGCACTGCAAAGTAAAAGTACTGCGTCTACCTCGTTTCAGCGGATTTTCTTATCCTACACACCCGGTCCATTTGCCTACACTCGATATCATCACCGAGTGAATCGTTTCCTCATGCATTCTGTACGCGCATATCCGTCGCCAACGTTTTATAAAAGGTTGGAAAGGAATGATCGGGCAAGTAATTAAAGTACTTGTTGATGTTAAAACAATAGTACATGAAGTCATGAACTGTCTCATCAATTTGACGATCACTACACCTTCAATGTACACAACAAATGCTAACAGACACAAAAATCGTGAAATTTGTCGGTCAAGGTGAAAAAATTGAATATAAAGGTTTGACTCAAGTTTATTATAAAAGTTGTACAGAATGAGTTTATACTTGATCGAAATTTTGATTTAAAACAAATTGCGATTTATTATTATTAAAAATTAAATGATTCCAAACATCGTTAAATTAAAATAATTATTTAAAAGATTTTCAAGTTCAAAAGAAAATTTTTGTATAAATTCTAATATTTTGCAATTAAAGCATGTGATAAGAGGGATAACTTTTCATTTTTATAAATATTTTAAATCAAACAAAATTTAAAATACATATATTCTTGTACTTAACATTTATAAAATCAACAATTTTTAAATTAAATTAAATCGAACAAAAAATTATTGTTTACATATTTATTTTTTTCTTTTTTTGAATTATTCAATTTATGTTTTAGTTTTACTATTTTGTTGTTAATTGTTAATGAAAAATTTTAAACTCGCATCATACGTGGTTTACATTCTATCCCAACGATATATACGAGGAAAGAAACAAACACACATAAAATACAAAAATAATTAATGCTCTTTTATATATTTTTTAATTAATTTATGTATATAAATTATTACAAAATTATATGCTATTTATTGATGTATATAATCCATATATTATATTATTTTTTAATTTGTATACATTTGTAAATAAGCGTAATTATATTTTCATTCACAAATCAAAGAGTCAAATTCATATAAAAATATAATGTTTTAATTAATGATGTATATTCTTGTCTGTTCAAACAAAATATATTTATATGAATTTGAAAAAAAAAAAACATTTTACGATATGATATTTATATTGCCAAATATTTTTAATATAAAGCTGATAAAATGAATAGTCTTTGATTACTTTTTTCGCGTGCAAAAGTTACCAAAAATACTATGTACACACATTACACTCACGTGGGCAAAACTGTTATTATCGAATAATCTACTCGGCGGAGTTGTTTTTGTTTTAATCCCAAAATGTGCGTTTGTATAATACAGAATAATGTACAGTATATATCATATAATACATAATATAATAGTGTAAAGGAAAACTATTATGTTTATTATTTATTAAAAAGTATTTGAAAAAAATAAATAAAAAATGTCTCATCTCTATAGAGTAGATAGAATTTGATGCAAATTCGTCAGTCACTTATCTAACTCGTTTGTGATTATTTGCCTGAAGGGAATACAACAATATAAATTGTTCTCGTTTTATATAAATTCGTCATCACGTGCTAGACAAAAGTTAACAAGTATCCGCTAATATAATATAATTTGTAAAAAAAAATTGAAAAACTTTTTATTTTTACACAATGTTCAAGTGTAATCTACTCGAAAACAGAAATTTAACAGGCGATTTGGCAATCGAATTTTTCGTTTATTATCCGATAGCAATACGGATAATGGGGGGAAAAAAAATGAAAAAAATCAGGGTAATTAAGTTTGCAAAGTTACTTAAGTAGTTAGTTATTTTTATTAAGACAGATAGCATTTTTTATCATTTTCTATGAAGACGAATCAGTACACACATATTATATGTAACATGATGGTGTTTGATCTATCAACGTACCTCAATAATGAAATATTTTAACTTCACAAATTAATTTGTGTTTGTACCAATTCAATTTTATTGTAGACGCCATGTTAATTATATAACCACCCACATAAATATAATCTTTATACGAGTTTGAGTGAAATAAATGTTTTCATAAAAGTCCCAAAAAAAAGAATGTAAAATATTTTGTACAATTCTTCCTTACAAGTTTGAAAACTCGTTTCGGAAATATATAAAATTTTAATTAAAAAATAAAAAAACTTTTAGTTTAACTAATAGTTATATGTAAATAATGTGCACGATAATACGGAATGCGTGCTATTCTAAAACTTGATCATTGTAAAAAATTATAAAAAATAAAATCATTAAACTCTTACATCTCGAAACGGACATTAATTTTCATCTCGTGGAACTCGATTATGGAAATATTCTGTTTACTAAATTGATTTCGATATTACAGAATCGATAACGATCACGAGAATCGTGTTTAGAGACGATTCATATTACTATCATTTATCATACAAAATGTAGGTCGCGTCACGATAAATGGATTTTGATTCTGCGACGACGTTTTCACGTCGATTTTTATAAGACATTTTAGTTTTACGAATTTCGTCTCGTCCATTCGCAGCGAACACTCAGCAACACCCGTCCAAACATTATCTCCGATTTATTTCCACACGCATTATGTATAGGTGCTTGTTGTTATAAGTGCAAAGAATATGGATTCTCGTTTTATTTACATTTACTGTGTATTATAATTTTTAACTTTTTTTGTCTACGAAACTCGCTGTACGTCATATTTATATAATATATAATTCAAAATATATGAAACAATTCCCCGGTTATATGCAGTTGCTGAGTAAACTGAAGAATGTATTGTTATGATACGTTTTTTTTCTATATTTATTTGCACTTTGTATGCGAACGTTTTTCGTGTCAGAAGAATTTGAACTATTTTTACATGCGTTAAGTTCCGGCAAAGAATTTTATCTCGCTGGTACTTTATTTGACACGTTTTTCAATTCTCCCTGACGTTTCCTGAAATATTATTTAAAACGACATAAAAAAAAAATTTGTTTTGGACATCATATAAGTCTCTAACATCTCCGTCTAAGAAATTCACTATTTCAGTCGATATTTGCAATACCCGTAGCTCGCTAATTTATTGTTTATTGTAATGCTGTAAAAACGTTTAATTATTCCGATCAATTCAGATATAAACTTTTTAAACACAGTTTTATGTTTCTAAACATTCGTTTAGACACTTTATATCCCCGTTGTGTCAGTCCGTCTTATTGTTATACCTTATTATATATTTATTATAGTGCATATTGGTAATGAGAGAAGCTATTGGCTTTCAAATCGATTGACATCTCATTAATAATTTTTCACTATGGATTTTTCATTATCGCTATTATTCATTATCGATTGATCGATGTATATTAAATTTTAAGTAAATTACGTGCATGATTAAAAAAAAAACACTCGTTAAAAACCGGGTAAGAGCTCACAAAGTGGGCATTTCATAACTCGTTTAGGACGCAATTTTTACTTTGTGATTTCAAGTAGAACTATTATAATGAGATATGGTTTTGAAAGTTTACACTATTAATTACGTTGGCAGAGTAACTTTTGTTAATACTTCTCCGCGGTGCTTTGTTCTTTTTCAATTTTTCGGGGATCCTACAAATTACTGGAAGTCGACGTTCCAATTATTCACGGACGAGTTCAAATAATATATTATAATAATATTATATTATTTCGATATTATGTACGTACCCGAAATTTATTTAATTATTTTCATACGTTATAATACGATAATTCGCAAAAAAAAAGAAAAAAAACGAATTCCATCGACAAATATACCGTGTCAATATACCTATTATTATGTTATTATAAACGGTGAAATGTGCGCGCGTTTTATTAGCCAGCCAGTAAATTTCTCTAGAGAATGATTATATTAAGTTCATGTATCAATTTGAACAATATATTATCTACTGAAATTTACGACATTTGCGTTTTTCAATTTGTCGACTTCTATTTCTGTCAATCGCGTGTAAATATACGTTATTTTTAATGAAATTATCGAAATGTTGGCGTATATAGTGACTCGTATAATTCACAAGTCATTGTATCTATGTGCCTTACACTGAGTTTTATTTGATATTGCTTTTTTAATATTTTATTTAAATTTTTTAATTGATTTTATAATATTCACTGCGAGTATTTATAAAGTTCAATAAGTAGCGTTATAATATTATAAATAATCCGAAATTAAGTCATGCAATTTGTTTGTTTTTGAATATTGTTTTAGAATGTTTATAATTAGAATAATGAATACATAATTCTGTTTTTATTAGTGTATTATGCATGGATTTTCAATGAATTCGTGCAACTAGTAAATTCCGGTCTCTACATATTTTATAATACATAATTTAATTGAAGTACGACAGTATTTTAGCATTTTTCTTATTAAATACTATAGGTAATACGTTCTGTAGAAAATCTGTTAAATATATCATTTATTTTAATTTGTCAAATGATTTTATTAAAGAGGACGTCTCGCGCAAACGTGTTGACACACAACGCTAAAGAGACGGCGTAATTATTCGTCATCCGTCAACTTAATAAATCGACATTACCTTGACTGAAAACATCTGATGATAACTAATTTTAGGATAGGCGCATCATTCTTATACCGTACAACGCCAAAAATTATTCAAAATAATTATATAATATTGTTTTCGTAGTTACAATACCGCATCTGCTATATGCAACTTAGGAACTCGATTTAAAAGCTTTTAGAAAATAGAGGAGTTACACGAATGTTTGGCGGTAGGCAAATTTTAATATTTTAATTAGAACTACGTGAAATCAATAGCCCAATAATCGTAATTTTACTAAAACTGAATTAGTTGTTTTCTTTTTTATAATATTTAAAACAAATCTACTACCATCAAACATTTGTAGAACTTTTAATCTTTCTATAGACATCTTGAAATCGTGTTTCTAAACTGAGTGTAACAAATACAGTATCGGAAATAGGAAGTCACTTTTTATCTAATATTCTTTGCGTCAGGCGTCTTTTTAATAATTATTACACACACAGACACACACATATATATAATATATATATATATATGATTTAAATAAAATGGTAATTTCTATTTTTCTCCCAGTTAATATTTAACGTCCGCTTCGAGTAATTTCGATTACCCGAAGTTATACGTTCCGCCAACAAATATTGTAAACATAGGTGTGTCTAGAATTTTTTGCAGATTGGTCAGATGATATAGGTTTAAAAATTTCATTTATTTTTTTTTCTGTTTTATAAATTATACATAATTCAATATGGTCTGTATTTCAACCTATATTTGCGTTCATACTTTTTGGATTCGTAAAATATTTGTACAAATATTTTTGAGTTCTTCGATCAATTTCTTCAGCTTATACAGACAAAAATTTGGTAACAGTCAAAATATAAAACTAAAAGGTGGTTTTTTATTTTAAAAGTTGGATGCTGGTTTTGAGCAGATTCTTGTAATACAAAATCATAACTAGCAAATTATATTTTAATCTTAAATTCATAAACTCTCAAATCACAAAATTTAAAACCTAAATAATAATGCATATATATATATAAATATTGAGTATTATCAATTATCATGACATAGAACGAATAAAATAATGTACGGCTTATAGACAGACTCCGAAAACATATTTAAAATAATGAAATATTTAAAAAAAAATATGTTTATAGGATTTAACTTTTTTATCAGTTACGTTGTGTGCAAAAAGGACAGTACTTTATTAAATGTTTAAACTTTTCTAATAGTTTCCGCAAAACAACTGTAAAACTGTACGTTTGCTAACGGAAGGTGACTCATGTCAAGATTATCCAATCCTTTTATACACGAAAAATATTTATAGTTAAAAAAAAATCAATCAGTTATTAATATATTATTATTATTAATTGACAAGAGTGACGAAAATTAAAATATTATTAGTCAAAACGAGTTGAATTTTCAATAGAAAAAAAAGGTTAAAATACAATGTCAACATTTGTGAATAATTCAGGAAATACGAATATTTTCTATTGTCATAGTTAATTTGAAATTTATGACGAAACACAAAACTGTTATTAAATTTATAAATCCTAAAGAACATGCCATTTTCTTATATTTTTCATTGTGATGATTAAATTTTGAGTTCGACAAATAATATATAAATTAAGTGGCGTCTGAATGAACGTTTAATCATTTTTATTGGGCGTATGACGTCGCGGCTCCTCTGACGTTTATTAAAACTACAATATATACTATTTCTGCAGCTGAGCTAGTCCGACACTCATATAGTTTTACATTATAATCTAATAAAACGTTATGGTTCACAAAAATCGAGGCAGCTGTTTCCCGAGTTTTATTGTATTTCCTTGCGAATTTTCTAAAACAGTTATTTCCGATAGATAGTAAGTTTTTAAAAAATGTAGGTTATATTTATTTTAATATTGTATTAATGTAAACGATTTTACAGTAAAAAAAAAAACACGCGAGTAACATTTTGGATGATTTGCAATAAATTTGAATTTACGTAAATTAATAAACGTTAATAATCGATAAGATTAAATATCTCAAATAATTATTGTTTAAAATGATTGCGAAATATGTCATACTTATCCTAACGATCGAATTTACGTTATTATTTATTTTAGTATTTTCTTAGCAATTTTACATATTAAAGAAAGGTCACATTTTTTTTGCTCTTTACACAAATTGAATGACAGTATTATCGTCGGGATAGAATATAACGATCTTTTTCTTGATACTATAATTAATTTTTATATTACGTGGTTTTTATATATAGATTATAATACCAGATTAAAAAAACAATACTTTTTCGTCATAAAAGATAATATATTCTACAAATAAGTTTCTGTACCGAATGGACAATATTGCAGGTTTCTCGTCCTTTTCTGAGCGAAACTAGTTTTGTGGTAAATAAATAGTGTATGTGTCTCATCCTCTTGCAGATGTCATAAGTTTTGAAGTTCATTAGTTAGGCGTTCAAAAGTATTAATTTGTCTTGTAATGTATTCGAATACTTTTATCCAAATAATTTTAAAACTTTTTTTCAAATAATCATCTAAATATTTTTTTAAATATTTATTATGTAATAAAATACATTTTCTCTGTGCTATTTTTATTTTTGTAGAACACTTTTTGTAAAATATATTTTAAATAAATATATATTTAAAAAAAAAAAATCGTGTTCTTGAGATATCTATAATTTATATAAATTAGAAACCCGGTTGAAGAACTAAGAGTAAATATATTAGATAGTCTTACAAATTCCTTGTTATTGTTGTTATCTTATAAAATATGTAATTATTTTCGTTTGAAAACAAACAATTAATTTTTTAATATAAATGTAAATGCATATTTTTTTATGTCAATATAAAAATACCAACGTTTGATATTACTCATTGAAAAAATGCGAAACACTCGAAAAAATGTATTTTATAAACAATTCTCGAAAAAGTATTCGAACATAATTGGTTGTCAGACGGACGATAATCTTACTTGTACGTATACCTCGTGAATATTAAAACATTTTTTTATTGTTAAAAAAAAAAATACAACTTAGGTTTATCACGGACAATAGTCGTTGAACAATTTTTTTTTTAAATTTCAATGTACAATTTAGAAATTCTTATAAGTAATAGTATTTTTGGATTGTTTCTTGGACATGTTTTCAAATTTCAAATTTGTCGACATATTTATTTAACGTCTAGAAACGTGCTAATATGGAATGATCAATTAGTCGCAAAAAAAAAAGAAATCGAATAAAATATTACAAAAATTATTTTATATTTTTAGCTTCTAAAGGCCAAACCTTGTCGATGTATCCATTCATGTCTGTCACTTGCTGTCTTCTTTAATTGTTGGTAAGAAGTAAAACGCATCCAACAGAAGATTTCTTCAAAGAAGGATTTACGCGGTCTTCCTCGACTTTTTTGCCGTCTATTTTTCCTTCCATGATGATGGTGATGAATTCGTTGTGTCTTATCAGATGTCCAATTAACTTTACTTTTCTTTTCATTATTGTGCTTAAAAATTATTCGAAAATAAAAATAAAATAATGTTTTCCTTTACCCCGACCGATAAGTTTGCGAATAATTATTTTAAGCTTTATTACGCGCTCACGAGTCCATTTTTATTCCAGTTTCTACGACTGACAGCCACCGACAACAAAGCACTCAATACCTATAACGTATACGCTGTACATCGAGTTACAGACATAATATTGTGTTCGAATGTTAATTTCGTTTCGCATTGTATTCATTTGCAAAAACAACCCGTTCCGGTCCCGGAAACGCTTAATTCAATCCACGAAAATTGCACATTGCTCGAAGAAGTTTTCTCGTGTTGTATTTTGTACTCTCTCCCACCGCCGTCCATTGGTTTATTCGTCACCGTCTGCAGTGTACGCTTCTGCTTGACTAATCGACTGAACAGCAGATGTTATTAAAATATATAAACACACCGACTTTCGCCGTATAAAATATAATTAATTTATTCAATAACATTACTCACGCATAATGTTGTTCGTTCTACGATTGCGTTTCGATTTGATATGTACTAATTTGCACGATTTATATTTTCAACGAAATTGTTTATTTATATATATATATATTTGACCAGATTAATATGCTTATGATACAAATAAATCAATGCATATGGGTGTGTACTGAAATACTGTGGCTTAGTTTGGGCGTTAATTTTAATTGAAACTTATTTCCACCTTTAAAATGGAGTTTCAAAATTCCTTTTTTGATGACGACTATACTATTGAAGAAATATTCTCTGATAATTACAGCTGTCTCTAAGACCAAGAGTTTTGGTGAAACTTCAACAGTAGGTCAGGAATTAGGTTTTAAAATATATACATATTAAATAGATATAGTTTGCCGGTTTATAATATCAACTATTAGAATCCTAAAATATTGTTAGAATTTTAGAAATGCAGTAATATCAAACACTAGAATTCTAAGATATTATTAAACTCCCAGAAATGTCAATGAAAATAGCCTCACATAAAAATATCTAGCTATTTATTTTTGGAACATCAGTTGTCATATGTACCGAAACATGGTCGCAATACCACTATTTTTGTGTTTTAATTATATGATGATAGTGAAATAGTAAAACGAGAAATATCCTGTTACACCACTGCAAGTTATCATATTCAAACATTTTGGGAAAGTTTCATTGAAATCGATCCAGTATTTCTCGAAATTGTTTCGATTTTACGATTTTGTGCAATTGTATAGTTAACCGGAACATAAGTTTATTACTTTTGGACTAGAACAATCTTTTAATATTAATAATTATAATAACATTGTGATTTTACATTGCCAATATAAAATGTAGAATTTGCTTTATAGTAATAATATATGGTAATTGATTTGGCGATGTCGCGGTTGGCCATTTACAATATGACGCAAAAGGAAAGCAACATTAAAATGATCATTACAATAAATTATTAATGTGTTTCACGTTATTGTCCTTTGTTTATAATTTATAATCACGTTTCCTTTGATTCCTTAAAATGAATATGTCACGTAAGAAACATTAAATATTATATACCATACGAATGGTACGGATATACAAGAAATTACTCATTTCATAACTCTTGTTGATTTGATTAAGTGGATAATAAAAAAATACAAAGATATATTATACTAAGTTATTCTAGAAATTATTTTGTGGTTATTTGAAATTTTACATTAAAAATATTATTTTACTATATTTAAGTGTATATTGTCATCATACTTTAAATAATTTAACAGATTATGAATCCACGCGATTAGTTAATAAATTAAAATCAATCAATTACGTATATCAATACAAGTATTTAGTTAAATTAATTTTTGTAAATTTGTAGAAACACTTGGATACCAATTAAAAGTTATTTATATTGTATTAATGTGAATATTGTACAAATAAAAGCATAAAACTCTTGCAGTCGGGGAGGTTAATATTTATGCTAATATCAGTGATTGATTAAATTTGTTATTAAAAATATCATAAATATTATAATAATACCATATAATCGTAATTAGATATTGAATATAAATTAATTACGTTCGTAATATGATGGTGTTCAATAAGAATAAAAACTTGTTTCACGGGAAAAATTCTCACGCCTTGTAAAATTCTTAGATTTCGATAATTCTTATTTGAAAAAAAAGACGTCTTGTACAGGTTATATTGGACTTTTCGAAATTCAAACTTTAAAAGTTGTAATAAACGCTTGAATAATTACAAGTTTTAATATTTTTGTAATGTATCATTCTAGCATTAATTTGTCACATGCTAATAAAAATATATTAAAAATTAACCGAAAACTGGAGAGACAGATTTTTCCTATAAAGCTGTCTTATTCTCTTTAAAATAGTTCGATGTTTAGTCAAATTTCTTATATAAAAAATTACGCTATTGCACTAATATGCCATTAAAACTTATTTGTAAATTTCCTATTTTTTTCACATACTAATTTGTCTATGCAAAAATAGATATATTTTTATAATTATATAAATATGTCATGTATATATTTTAATCTAAAATATTGCAATACCAAAACGTTATTTCTTAAATTATTGAGAAATTTTTTTATGCATTTCATAGTACTCAATTAAATTAAAAGTTGAAAAAACATTAAATTCTTATCTGTGTTGAAGTTAAATATGTGAAAATTAATGAATAAAGAGTAGGGGTTAAAAAAGTGTCAATATATTCATTTAACAAAAAATAAAAAAATTATTATTTTTATTCTTAATAAGTTTTATTTTACGATTTATTGAAATTTCTTACTCTATGAGTTGCTTTTCCTGTACTTTGATTGCAATCGTTTTAGTAATACATTTTTAACAATTCGCAAACTTTATTAATACAATTCCAATTGACAATATTAATGACCGAAGAGTCGTGGAAGTCTGCGAATAGAATGCAAAAAAAGTTTTTAATCTAGAATTATCTCTTTAAAATAAACTAAGTTTGTACGACAAATGTTATTATCTCATTTTTGGTAATTAAAACTTATTTTTTAAAAGTTTTAAACACAACTAGTTTCAACGAACCTGATGTAACCTGTAACGTGTAAAACTGATACAATAAATATCGACTATTAATTTGGTTCGAGAGAATAATTGCAAAAATGTTATAAAATAATTTCTTTGAATTAAAATGGAATAACCATGTTGATTTAAAAATAATTATGTATTATTATAGGTTTTTAAAAATAAACGATTGATAATATTGTTATGAACATGGTTGAACCGCATTATTTTGAACAGGATTCTACTATTCTTACTTCAAAAGTCATTTCGATAATAGATCAAAAAAATATATATAAATATATATTATACGAGTACGACACATGAAATGAAATGTAAGAGAAAATATTGGTATAGTTATTATTATTAATAGCAAATATCTTTAAGAATATTACATTATTTTAGAATGATTGATTATAATTTATTTTTATCCTAAACGTATTATTTGATTAAATTTAAATAAAAATTTTTTTCACATCTTACATCCATCAAAAATTGGTGATATAGGTTAAATGCATTTTGTTTAATATATGAGTGAAGAAAAGCTATATAATAATATATGGATGATAAAAGTGAAAAAAGTGTTTTTAAATTTCGGAAATGGACTTTTTCACTTAAATTTATTACGTGAAAAGAATTATTTTAAATTAATATTTTCTCCTATTGTGCCCAAAATATATCGCTGTTGTATAGAACAATAATGATGTGTAACCAAAAATAAAACTCGGTCAAAATATGATTTAAAATATTCTGATTTAAAAGCAGTAGTTGCTATAGAACAATAATATAAATGCTGTTATTTTTGTACACTGTATTTAAATAGAAATTACGTTTTGCAACAACAAAAAATGATATTTTTCAAGGTTGAATGGCCTACAATAATATTAAAATGAGTGAATAAATTGATATTTAACACAAAATAATTAGGAACAGTGTACATATTTTAATATAATTTTGATATTTGTTAGTGGATATTTTTTATGGCAATAGAACTATAATTTCATTTGAATATTATATAACAGATATTAAAATACATAAATATATCATTTACTTATATGTTTTAAAATAATAATAATAATAATAATTTTAAAAAAAGTATTAAAATTATAGAAACACATTGCATATAGACGTCTCATTTTTCTTATCCAATATTTTTTGTGTAAATCGATATATCAGTGAATTTACCCGTTGCAATTTTAACGAAAGAAATAATAACAAAATTATTGCATCTACTTACTAATTACAAAATTTTAATTTTTATAGTTTTGTGGAAATTTTCAGAGTTCATTTAAAACAAAATGAAATTTGTTCGACAGGAAACAATTTTCATTCGGAATATTCAATAAAATACTATTATTTATCACATTAAAGCCTCTGTAGTTGGTTTTACATATTTTATTGATGAGCATTTTATTTTTCAATCATACAATAGTATGAAAAATATGAAGATTTTTATAAAACCTACGTATTATTATAATTCACTTAATATTCTGTTTATGTTGTAATCGTATTTCAATAATAAAATAATAAAACAATAATAATAATAATAATAATAATAATAATAATAATAATAATAATAATAATAATAATAATAATAATAATAATAATAATAATAATAATAATAATAATAATAATAATAATAATAATAATAATAATAATAATAATAATAATAATAATAATAATAATAATAATAATAATAATAATAATAATAATAATAATAATAATAATAATAATAATACTATTGTTTGTAAAGTAAAAATGGCGCCCAAATTTTTTGAAATTTATTTTATGTTTGTGTTGGTAGTCGCTAAATCCATTTTTAAAGATAATTATTCCTCTATGAAGCATATCTTTTTCGTAATATTTTGATTATTTTAAAAGAGCTTAGTGTGTTGTTGGTGTATAGGTCAAATATTTCATTTGTGCTATATAACAGAAATTATTTGGGCGCTCCTATGTAATGTATACATATACCATATATTGATATATTTATATATTGATATATGTGAATAAACTTCAAATGCACGAGTTTGAGTGCACATAAATGATAAACATTTAAGAATCATTAATAACCCTGTGTATTTTGATTTTATTAATAGACCTTAATAAAATATTTTGCGAATCAATTTCAGTTTTTTTCAGCCGATCGGTGCTAATAATTTTGTCTGTAAAAATATTTAGCAAAAAGTAACAAATTTATATTTCATATTATTCTTATGCTCAAAGACAATAAAAGAATACTGAATGCATATGGAATGTAAGATCTTATTACGTAATAATTTTTTAATTGTAAGAGTCTACAAGTATTATTAACAATAACGGTATTTCATCACATGGTCTAAGCAGTACAATATAATACATATGCCGCGTAGTATTTTCGACCATTTTGAATGTTTGAATGAGAAATTAAAAAAATTTTCTTTATAATTTATCGACATAAAATTCGTTTAAAGATTCCTCTTCGCTTGATTAATTTGGCATAAGCAATGCCTTGAACGGTTGAAATTTAAATTTTTATGTTAACTGTTTTTTTCCTCTCATTTTGCAATTCACTGTCTAGCGAACAAAAACGTCGGTGTTTTTTTATTTCGTGAGAGCATTTTAATTTTTTTTTTTATATTATTTTTCCGCGAACGAACGATATTTCTACCATGGAGTAGAAGTTTTCTCCAAGGCTGACGAGAAGACTATGATGTTGCGGTGTGCCTCTGCACACACGCCGGTAATGTGTTATTCTTAATAAAACACATTAAATTGTGCCAGACTAGTATATCCATTAACATTATTATGTAGAGACTGTTAAGTTTATGTTTAAAAATATTATTGAATTATATACATATATACTTTTATATTTGGTAATATTATCCGACGTATTTCTAAAAGCTACGCGGTCTCTTTAGACTCTAGACGTTCATATTATTATATTTAAAAATTTAAACACTATACGAATATGTCATATTACGTATATGAGCTAAATCGAGTCTTTTTTTAAACTGTTATTTTTTTCTGTACACTCTTCTTTTTGTGAAGTTTTATGTCAGTTTCGCTTTTCTTTATACAACTTAAATTAAAATGTAATAATATTTCTATAAACCGCAGCTATTTTCTTTCTTATCTTGAACTCGTTTCTTAATAACAATATATTACAAAATCCATGGAACTTCTACTTTTATCGGTCTTGATCCGCTGTGGGTAACGTTACTACCACGTAAAGAACCGTGGATCCGAGGATTTATGTGGTAGCTAAAAAACTCAAACCGTCTCTTATATTTCAGGAATAATAATATTAAATGATCGATAAATACGCCAACAGGGACTAGTTAAAAAATTCGAAAAATTGGTTTTCAAGTAACTATGAAAATTATTTTTTAATTACAATATTATAATATTATGTTTCGAAATTTAAAAATAATTACGGAAAATCATAAAAAAATTAATTTAAAAAAAATATAAATAATTTTTTGGCATCTTGTCATCTGGCTATATATATATATATATATATATACACACACACGTGTGTATATAACTTTACACTAGTAAACAATAATTTGTTTATTATTTATAATACTTGTGTCAATATTAATAATTTCATTTCGATTAAAAATTGTTGTAGTTTTGCGTTATAATTTATTTGATTTTGAATATCATGTTTCACCCTGCGTTCAGACGTGTATTGTCTTCGCGTGTATGGAATTCCATAGACAGACAAAAATGTTTGACGTGCATCGATTATCTGAAACCAAAACCGTTTGGATATACTTCCATACGTTTGGCGTGTTTTCAAAATACTCAAATGTATGTGTCTAGTGTAAACCAAGAGCAATTTCTTAATGGAACGTCCGCAACGTATATCGAACAAATGTATGACTCGTGGCTGTTGGATCCAAAAAGCGTAAACGCGTCGTGGGATGCATTTTTCCAAAACTGTTCGTCCGGATTGGTTCCAGGTTTAGCGTATCAAGCGCCTCCCACGCTGTCTGTTCCAAGTAAAAATGAAATGTTATTTTTATGGAATACTCCGAAATCAGACAAATTTAAGGGGACAGGAAACGATAAAATAATTAACGATCATTTTGCCGTGCAGTCAGTTATAAGATCGTATCAAACGCGTGGACATAATTTCGCAAGACTTGATCCTTTGCAGTTAAACGAAGTGTATCCGAACAAAGATTACTCAAATGAAACAATATACAGTTCTTTTGCATCATTCGCAGACTCCGATATGAATCGCGTATTTAAATTACCCCCTACGACATTGATTGGCAGTAAAGACAGCTCACTACCACTGAAAGAAATTTTGTCACGTCTAGAGAACGCTTATTGTCGTTCGATCGGTGTCGAATATATGTTTATAAACTCATTTCACCAATGCAATTGGATAAGGGAAAGAATAGAAGTTCCCGGTAAAATGACACTAGAAAAAAATGAAAAATTGCGTATTTTGACTCATCTCACAAAAGCCACTGGTTTCGAATCATTTTTGGCTCGTAAATGGCCAAATGAAAAATTGTATGGTATAGAAGGATGTGAAATGCTAATTCCAGCCTTAAATGAAATCGTTGATAAATCTTCGGTTTACGGTATCGATTCGATTATTATTGGCATGCCTCATCGCGGTAGATTGAATGTATTTGCCAACGTATGTTATCTACCATTGAACACCATATTCGCCCAATTCCAGTGTTTGGAAACCAAAGGCAACGGATCGGGTGATGTAAAACATCATCTAGGTACATTCACAGAACAAACAAACGATGTAAGCAAAAAAAAACTTAGCATGACCGTCATAGCAAACCCTTCTCATTTAGAAGCAGTAAATTCGGTAGTTCAAGGAAAAACACGAGCCGAACAATTTTTTAGAGGTGATTCAGATGGCAAAAATGTAATGTCAATATTAATTCACGGCGATTCCTCATTTTTTGGGCAAGGCGTTGTTTACGAGACGTTTCAGTTATCTGAACTGCCCGATTACACTACTCACGGCACTATTCATATAATTGTTAATAACCAGAATCGTTTTACTGCTGATCCAAAGGTGTCACGATCATGGTCGTATTGCACGGACATTGCTAAAATTTTGAATGCTCCAATTTTCCATGTCAATGCAGATGATCCTGAGGCCGTAATACACGTTTGTAAAATTGCAGCTGAATGGAGGAGTACATTTAAAAAGGATGTAGTCATCGATCTTGTGGGTTACCGAAGAAACGAACACGATGAACTAGATGTACTTATGTTCACGCAACCGAACGTATATAAAATAATAAAAAGTACTGCTTCTGTGTACGAAAAATACTCAAAAATTCTAATAAAAGAAAACACGATTTCTGAGGAAGAAGTAAAAAAAGAACAAGATGATTATGAAAAAAATTGCGAAAAAGAATTTACTATTGCCGAGAAAAAAACTCACAGAAATTACGAAGATTGGTTGGATTCGCCGTGGCCTGAATATTCTAAGTGTTTCGACATTGTAAATGTTCTAAAATCTGGAGTAAATGAAGATATCTTAAAACACATCGGAAAAGTATTTTCATCACTCTCAACCGATGCTAAAACATTTGTTGTTCATAAGGGCATTGAACGAATTTTCAAAATTCGCCAACAAATGATAAAGGATCGCACCGTTGATTGGGCACTAGCAGAAGCTATGGCATTTGGATCGTTGTTAAAAAACGGCATTCACGTACGACTAAGTGGTCAAGACGTTGAGAGAGGAACATTTTCACATCGTCATCATGTGCTTCACAATCAAGAAGATATGGATGATTCTACATATAGACCATTGTGCAACTTGTATCCGGACCAAGCACAATATACAGTGTGCAACAGTTTGTTATCAGAGTTTGCTGTCGTAGGTTTCGAATTGGGTTTCTCAACAGCAAATCCAAATGCTTTGGTGTGTTGGGAAGCTCAATTTGGAGACTTTAACAACAATGCTCAGTGTATTATCGATCAGTTTATCAGTTCTGGTCAAGAAAAATGGTCAAAACAAACCGGACTCGTAATGCTATTACCCCATGCTTACGAAGGAATGGGACCAGAACATTCGTCGGCCAGGCTTGAGAGATTTTTGCAAATGAGTTCAGACGACCCAGACGTTGTACCCGAATACTGCAATTTTTTTGCGATTTGTCAGTTATACGAGGCGAATTGGATAATAGCTAATTGTTCAACGCCAGCCAATTATTTTCATATTCTCCGTCGTCAGATATTGCTGCCTTTCCGCAAACCTTTAATCATCATGACACCCAAATCTTTATTGCGTCATCCGGAAGCTAAATCTAGTTTCGACGAAATGACCGATGACACGGAATTTTTACGGATCATTCCCGAAAACGGAAAAGCGACCAAAAACGTTCACGGCGTGAAGCGCCTAATATTCTGTACGGGGAAAGTTTATTATGATCTAGTCGAAGCCAGAGAGAAACGGAAACTCTCGGACACCGTAGCCATTTGTCGCGTGGAACAAATATCTCCATTCCCGTTCGATTTAGTGAAAAAAGAATGTGACAAATACGATAAAGCAAACATTATATGGACCCAAGAAGAACCAAAGAACCAAGGAGCGTGGTCGTATGTACAGCCTAGGTTTAAAACAGTGTTGAAGAACGCTAAATCAATTGGTTACGCTGGTAGACCAGTTGCTGCTTCACCCGCAACTGGCAACAAAGTGAGGCACATAACGGAAATAAACAATTTCTTTGACGTATCGTTTGCGGTCTAAGATTAATTATTATTAAAATATTGAATTAATGTTTTTCCTTTGTTATTGTAATAATCATAAATAAAATATAAAATCGTTTTTTATTTTATTTTTTTAAATTAAAATTTAAAACCGATCATTTTTTAAATATACTTACATCTTCATCACTCATCACTCATCAGTATTGGTTTTCGTGTCATGGCAATAGTTTGAAAATTATGTTTCACACATTGTTATTACATTGGTCAAACATTTTGTTTTATAAAGAAACCTCATTCGTGTTTTATTTAAACCTCATATAAGCCTTTATTTAGTATTTTCACAGGCCAGTATTTTAAACAAAATAGTGTAGATACCAAGACGGTGAAACATATACTTTAGAGTTTAGATAATATTCTGGCTTAATTATTAAATATTATATCGGAAAAATCGTAGTGTCATGTGACAACTAACCGCAGTGAAACTTAAAAAGTTAGTACTTGTATTTTGTAGAGTTTATAGGACGGTTTTAGTAATGGTTTATTATTTTGGAAAATCTTAAATCAAAAACAATTTGTTTCATTGATTATTAAGTAGATATGCCTAAAAGTGTGTGGATGAGATTCGCTTTTTCGTGAATTACGGTTTAAAATATTCATCATCTGTACACATAAAATTTTTAAGAATAATAAGTAAGAATGAAAGGCGCGTATATCATTAAGGAATGATATTTTTGTTACGTGATCAAAATAATTTTTTCTTAAATATGTTTGTAAAACTGTCGATTCAAAGGCAATTAATATTGTCATCGGTAAACCTATGAAGATTCGCTGTTTTCTGTTTATGATTAGTGGAAACGAAATACAATAAATCAAACTTTGTTATTTTTACGTTTTAGTAAATTTGTGAAATATCGCGTTACATTTTATTTTCGTTGCAATTTTTTTGACTAGAGTATTCATAAAAAATCTTTTCACGTAAATCTTTTCATTGGCGATTGCAGGACAAAAAAATTTTTAACAAATTCAAAAACGAAAATATCTTTTATTGTTATTATTATTACTAAAATAAAATGAGTTTTATTCATTTTTACTTTTTATATTCTAAAAATAAATCCATTTGTTCAACTCTAGGTTTGAGAACCCGTAGGCCACAAGTCTCAACCTACCTACTTCTTTTTTTTTATCTAATTGTGTATAATATAATAAAATATTCTTCTTTTATTCAATTTCAAATTTATCGAACAAAGAAATGCAATAATACCATTTATATGTGCCATTTAAAAATGTTAAAAATTTTATGTAAAATGAAATATATCCTCTCAATATGTAACATGTAAATCACTTCCTTGGAGTGTTTCTGATAAACGAATTCTTATCCTATTAGGGGATATTTGTAGGAAAAAAAAGGGCCCGTATAAGCAAATTTAAGTATAAATTTATGTATATAAAATATATAAATCAATTAATAAAAATTAATTTTGCTTTTTCTTTTCATGTGTATAAATTACCTGTTGTTAGTGTAACTGGTCATAATTAATATATACCTAATTAGTTTTACTTTTATTTATATTTAAAATTATTTAAAGTGACGTAATTGTAAATGATTACATACTTTTTTAAAAATAATTTATAACTTAAATAAGTTAATTTTCAAAAGTAACTTACCCAACACGCTATATATTATGACTAAACTCTGGTGTTTTAAATACGTAAATACTTAAAGAAAATATGATATTAAAGTTTTGTTAATATTTCTTTCGAAAATACAACGGACAGAATTGACGTCAGAGAATCCCGTAATATATTATGTATAATAATTATACATTATTGATTATTATTATTATTAATATCGTTTAGTATATACAGTGTTTCTTACAGTACAAGTGTTGCAATTTTTTAATCGGTTGTAATATGAATTTTGAATGAAAATTCAAAACGACACGTTTTGAGCACATTTGTGTAGGTTATTCGATTTATGCGAGGGAAAACATAAGTTTTACTATTTACATGGAAAAAACAGGCAGTATACTACCTGTTTTCTAGAAAATATAAATCGTTTTTATATGTATATTTTATAGGTACATTTCAATAAAATGTCACTTAGGGAAACCGCCATATTCAGTATTGTTATTGTGGAAAATATTATAGAAAATAACTTAATGTTCGTCTAAATTTAACAACGTCAGTGAAATTATTATTTATCTATTTTTAATGATAATTAAAATTATATATTGTATTAAATTATATAAGCAAAGGATGAATAATAATAAAAGAATAAGGACAATGTCCAGTAGTAGAAATCTAGGAAAGAGAATTTATATATCATGTACGAAAAGTGATTTTTATAAAGCAAATCTCTGGTTTTTTTTCGAGAAATTTAAAAAAAAAATTTAACTTTAGAGTGAATTATTTTTAATAAAGTATACTCGCATTTTATTCAAGTAATTTTTGAAAAATTGTTTTGAATAAATATTTAGTAGACATCACACACAAAACCATTGCCTTAGCACAAATCATTATATTGTTTAGTATTTTTAATTTAACACATGTAATATCAAAACATTTAAAAAAAAAATTGTTTTGACTCGTGCTGTGTATTACAAAACAATAGTATACTCATTTTTCATTTAAATTGTAATCTTAAAAAAAACGGATATTAAAAACTTTTAAATTAATATGTTAGATAAAAATAATAATAAATTAATAAACAAATCAATCAATGGATACGAATTTAATAAGTTTTATTATATTTACTCTAGAATATTTTCTTTTCTGTTGTTTCACTAAACGTAATATTTAATAAGATTTTTTACCTGAAATTTCACATAAATAAATAAAAAAAACATATTTTGTTCATTTTATTCTCTACGTTCTGAATCTAAAAATTACACAGAATACACATACTAAGGAACTGTGTTGTTCATGCTATTGAATTGTGTTTACTAAATACCTTAACAACGTATATTAGACTTTTACGGAAGACTACTTTTTCACATATTACAAATGATATACTCGAAACTATAGAGGATATGGATGTGATTCGTTAGTACTATATGTTATAGTCAGAGCTGTAAAGAATACTTTTATTAAGTATTTAATTTTTGAGTAAATAAAAATATATTGTTGAAAAAAATATTTAGAGTAATACTCAAATACTTATTTATACAATGTGGCAATGTATTTGAGTAAATACCCAAATACATTTAAGAAAGTATTTGAAATACTTTAAAAAAATATGTATAATTTATTTATAACTTTATTAATATATAAACTTTATGTATATAAATTATACATATTTTTTGAATGTATTTGGGTATTTATAACCGAGTAATTATTATTACATTTCAAAAACATAATTAGTGAAATAAATAAATAAATAATTTATAATAATATAATAAAAGAAATAAATATGTAATAAATCATATAGCTTATCTGGTTTTATAATAAGTATATAACTTTTTCTTGTAAAATGTGCGATATAGTGACATTTAGATTTTTAATAAAATAATATAACATAAGTATGAAAGTATTTAATATAAATAAGTATTCAATACCATAAAAAATATCTGAATACTACTCAAATACAAGAAAAGAAAAAAGTATTGAATATTAATATTCAAATACGCATGTCCTCAAATACTTTACAACTCTGATTATAGGTACCTACTGATACTTTTCTATGTAGAGTTTATCAATAATTTATCATATTCTATTCATAGGTTTCAGACGGAGTGAATTATATAATATGTAATATAGAGCCCAAAATTTAACAGCATTAATATTTATAAATGTATACTTGAATGGTACAACTTTAGGTCGTTCCAGTATAACACTAAATGTATATATAACGCGTACATATCTATTAACAGGAATTAGTAATGATTTGTTTTATGCACGTTCGGTCTCACATATGGAAATTGGAAATTTTCGAATTTAATATGCAACATGTGAAGTGAAATTATTTTAGAAATAAACATTAAGTATTTTATTAAGACGCGTTCGATGTACATAAGACACATATACAATCATAATACCTACAAACTATAAAACTATCCTAATTGAATTTTGATTACAAAATAATGCTGTAAATATTGAAAATAAAAATGTATGAGTTTAATTATTTTTTAACGATATATTTTTTTCAATGTATACGGTAATATAATAATAAATATATAAGAATAGTAATATTTGATTAAATATGGAGCCGCTAAACATTTTAATACAGATTTTTTCCTAAAAAGAAAATAATTTGATTATTTTCTTTTTTATTTGCAATGTTACTAATCACAGTTCAATTATTTTAAAGACATCATATATTTTTTAATTAAATTTGTTAAAAACATATTATTACAAATGCTAAGTACTAAATATTAAATTCATTTTTATTTAAATTTCAAATAATTGGGCAATACAATTATCTTATACCTCTTTATTAATACACAGAGAATGAGTTAATTAAGGGGATTGAAAAAGTGCATTTTCTTTTTTTGTTTCCCCTCAATTTTTGTTTCGCTTAAAAATTATATACCTAATTAACTTAAAATAACATTTAAAAATATATTTGTCAATTAATAAATTGATTGAAAAATAAATGTTTTACGTTAAACGGGACATAGTATATTATAGTAATACATTATTATATTATGTTATTAACATAGCAATTTCTTGTATCTTTTATAATATATATATTATAAAATGTGAATTTGAAAACTGGATTTTTTACATAAATGAAAATGTTATTCAATTATAAAATATTTCCAATATAAAAATTATATAAACGTATAATATTATTATATGTAATATAATATATATATTTATATTATATATATGTTTATTTAATTTATTACAAGTCACTAAATGTTTTAGGGATACACTTCTGAGTTCTGTTGTGGATACAAATTTAAAAATTACAATGCATATAATTTGACCGTGTTCGATGTCACGGTTTAAATAATATATAAATGTTATTATTTATTATTTTTATTATCTATTATTTTTTATTATTTTCTATGCGATTATTTAATTTCCTATATCTAGGTGTTTGAAATAAAATTTATGTTTTGGAATTTTTTGTGTCGTTTCCAATGCGATATTAATACAAAACACTATAAAATGAGGAAATTAAGTATACAATATTATATTAACGGAGATGTGTAGTAATTTAATATTTATCCTCCGTGTACGTTTACGTGCTGAGAAATAATATATGCTTTGTGCGCCGTGTTGCAGGTTGCAAAACGAACGTAAGAGATTTACGATGAGAATAAACTGGTAAAGTAGTTAGTTGATATGTTTTTATACTACGTGTTGACAAAACGTGATTTTATTTTAGTTAAGGCCACCTTTTGTTCGTTCTTTTCTTTTTCACTTGAAATGCAATATCGTAGACTCGTTCTAATTTTTATGGGCTATTAAACGACATTTGTTAACGACTTTTATTATTTATTATATTCAGGTCTCGGATTTTATAGCATAAATATGTACTGAAATATGCGCTATAATATGATTGAAAATATCTTAAAATATAAAAAAGTAAAAAAAATACCTCAAAACAGTAAAAATAAAAAAAGGAGCGAAAAAAAATTTGTTTTATTTATGAATTATATAAAAGATCTGCAAGAAATAAATAAAAAATATTGCGATATTTGAATACCTAAAAATAGATTATAATATGAAAAATTTAATGAAATGGAAATATGGGTATTTTTTTATCTTCTAAAGTATGGGTCGCCAACTAGCCGATCGCGATCGACTGGTCGATCTTTTTACGAATATAGGTCGATCGCGAATAAAAATTAATTTTACCATTATCGGTCGATACCAATGCCAGGTATTACATTAATAAACTTACATTTTTTTTTTTTTTACTTTTTCTCGTGTACCTACTATTAAAATATTAGATTATTATTATTTATGACATATTATTATTATGAAGAAACAATAAATAATTATTTTTTTTGCTCATTAAACAAATCTCCTCCTAAAATCTCCTAGGTGTCGATCACCAGAGACTTAAAATTTCGAATGTAGCTCACTTGATTGAAAAGGTTGGCGACCCCGATTCTAAAGGTTACGAGATTTATGAAAAACACAAAATAATTTAAATATATATATATATATATTATATACCACAAAAAGTAGGAAAATAGAAATAAATTATGTAAAAAATATGCAATTTAAATTTGTATACTTGGAATTTTGATGCATGAAACAAATGTATAGTTTACTCTGATATTTTATTTGTATTCAATAATAATTAGCAAATAGGTATTACAGAAGCTGAGTTCTAGTAATTATTATTCTGTATCATATAATAATAAATAATAATTTAAATTGTTTATTCTGTATTATAATGAGTAATGAGTAGTAAATATACCGTAATAATTATTAGGTTACATATAACATAAATATAAAATGGTTAAAATAATTAAAATAAGACATGATTCAGAAATTAAAATTCAAAATTTAAAATTATTTCAATATACTGTTAATATAAATTTTACATACAAATAAAAGATCTAGTAATAGATGATCCATTTATTGTATTTTAATTAAAATTGTACTATGATTAGGAAACGAAATTAATTATTTTTCTTATTTTATTAAATAAATATAATTTTAATCACGAATTTACTATTACTCTTGATAATAAATATAATTTAAACACAATATATAAAATTCAAAAATATATTAAGGAACTTAAACAAATAAATAATGTAATTATTTTGGAATAAAGTATCAAAACACAATATTTTCAGAAAAATTTTCCTAAATAATAAATAATATTGAATTCGCATTCACCACTAAAATTAAACAAATAATTTAATTAAACAAATAAATTATTAAATTATCCTGAAATTTCCAAACCTACATGGCTACGTGTAGTTGTAATACATTTTATATTAGTAAAACGAATAAGAGTTTTATAAACAGATTTAAAGAAAACATTAGTGAAATAAATTTTGAAAAGGCTAGTCCGATTTGAAATTTCACGAAACATATTTTAGAAAATAATTAAGATAATATATGTATGACATATAGTGACATGTAAATATTTATACAATTTAATATTTATATGAATTCAGTTTTGTAAAAATATGAAATTAAGCATAATATGTTTAAAAATATTTTTAATGTGAAAACAGATTTAAAATTAATATTTTATATTAATGTATGCTAAACAGTATTAATAACTTAATTTCCATTTAAAAAATTTGTTCCCTTTGTACAAAAGTTCTTTGATGCTTTATTTTGTATTTTAAAACTTGATGCCTTATGTATTGTAATATTCATAATTTTCACTATGTAGGCTTATTGGTTTTTATTTTGTTTTTGTATTTTTCTTTTTCGACGATGACTTTTAGTCGAAAATGGTAGTAAATAAACAAATTTAGAACAACAGCTCTTATATATTGCTTTGTTTTTCATAATAATCTTTAAAGTAAACATTATTATATGGTTCACCCATAATCAAGTTAGGCGTTTCATTTGTTTGTTGATGCATTGCACTCAATAAATCAATTTCAATCTGTGTAAATGTAGAAGGACCAGAATGTTTTTCCACTTACGAGTAAGTCAACTTTATTTAATTTAAATAGTTGTATATAAATATGTGCATAATAAAATACATATGAATTTTATAATTTATTTTTAAATATGCACATAATGTGATATAAAATTATTGGTTTTGTACACCTACTACTAAAAATAAACGAGTCACGTATTAATTCATCGACAATTGACATTTATTTTATTTGGTAATACTTTTCAATTTTGAAAATTAATAATACTTTATGAATTATTATTATTTTAAATGTTATACCTAAATGGAGAATATAAAGATATGAAACTGAATGTTTCGGTAATAAGTTTTATATTTTTGTTTCATTTCATTGACACGGAATGGTAACGTTTCTTTCATTGTGTTTTACTAAACTGCAGTATTATATATGTACGAGTACAATATATTTTATATATTAAATTAATTATAAAAACCATTTATTCAAAAATGAGATGTCTTTAGTTTTTTTACAGAAATAGGTTTAAATAGAATATATTATATATAAATTACACAAAAATAATTCTTACTTAGAATAACAATACAAATTAAAAAGATTAAAAAGACCTCTATTTTTAAATTGAGTAACATTAGCTTTTACCTCACACCAATCAGAAAGTAAATCTGGGTTCTATAAAAATGCCTTTTAACGGGAAAAAAAGTTTTTATCGAAAATTTAATGGTCGAAGTACTGCAAGAATTTTCAGGTAGAGATTGAGGATCGTATAGATTAGGTTAGGCGTGACCGAAGTCATAAACGAATCGAATGGTTTAATAACTTTTCACATAAAATAGTAATGGAAATAAAACAAAACAAATGAGAGGAGAAACGAAAACTTGTAAGTAAAAAGCGTTGAATACTTATATCGTTGGAATGTTTTTGTCATTAAAATAGTGGAGTGAATAACCATCATTACCATTGAGCGCGCGTTCATACCAAAAATAGGTTACTTACTGAGAAGTTCTACAGATTTCTATTTTATCTGGATGATTACACAAGTTATATCATAAAATAGTTATGTAGTTGGTGGCGATTCTACTTCGGTCGAATACGGTTTTTGGAAAGAACACAATATAATCTTAAAACAAAATCTATAAACAAAAAATATAATAAAAATAATAATAGTTATGCAATTTCAACAGTTTTTTAAGGGTGTTGGAGCCGGTCATTTATTAAAGAGTAAAATATGTACAATAATCACAAATCATAATATTCAATGCAGAAGAAAAAACTCGCATTTACTCTTCGATATTCAGAGTTCGATCATTTGTTTTTTTTTTATGGAAAAAAAAATTTTACAGATTGTGTATGACTGTGATCTTTGATGAAATTTAAAACAATAGAAGGAAGATACATTTAAAAAATACCGTAATTCAAAATTATTCGATTGTTTATTACAGTTTAGGTAATGTAAAATCTGGATATCAGAGCACAATATTAATTATAAAAATTCTCCCTATTTTAAATGCAAATATTTTTATCAAAATCTAATATTTCTACGCATATAAGTGTTGTAACCGAGGCACAAGTTTTTTTCTACTAAGAGTTAACTCCGAGTCTCCGACTACAGCCTCAAGTTGAAAAGTCATGTCAAATATGATTTAGTTACATTAAATAGATTTAAGTAAGTTTTAAACTCATACTAGACTTATATATATATGAAATGACTTTGTACAAAATGACCATGATTATACCAAATTTTGTCTGAAAAGCAATGCAAATTTTCTGAATGTAGTTTTAACTCTTTAGATCAAGTTCATATAAAAGGATAACTTTTAAGTTAAAAGTTACACATATTTTTCTTTTTGCGTTCAAGAATTAAAAAGTAATTCAATAAAACAGCGAAAAAATAAGAAAAGAAGTTTAAATGTTACGTAGTGTTTAATATAATACCAATATTACTTAAAGCTACCAAATACGAGTACTCTGAACAATACATTTTATATATATATATATATATATATATGTATATATATATATTTATAATTTGACGTCACCTATGTCGTTGCTAATTTGACGGAATTTAGTTACTATTGTAGTAATAACTGATGCGTTAAGTTCTAAAAAGAAAACATATAGCTTATCAAGTCAAAAGTTAATTTTCGATCAAGTGATACGTTAAGTAATTTCATTAAAATAAACTTGACTCATTAAAACTCGACTGTTTTACTTAATTTTAACTTTTTATTCGTTTAATGCTTCGACTTTTCGTATTGATGGTTATACAATAAATCGTATTTTAATAAATGTTCAACATTATTAACAAAAAATAATGGTTTTACAGTCATAAATTATTATCTTTTTCTACGGTGTATATCTGAAAGTGTTCACAATATAGAAAATATACGAAGACAGTGGTGGAATGCTGCTGGTTTGACATTGATAACAGCGTGAATACCAAAATAAATGTTAATAAATCGGTACATAAGCCGTTAGGAGGTTTTACTTCACTTATTTATTTATTTTTTTTGTACTGCTTCAACATTTTTACTTTTAACTTAAAATATTTTTATATTTACTTAATTCTTACGAGTTCAAAATAAAAAAAAAGGTAGCGAGCCTTGGAGTGTTATGGATGTCGCTTAAGTGAATTACTTGAATAAAGATTTTAGAGTTCTTTTATTACTATAAATGATACATCATTGAGCATTCGATAAAACGATTGTAAGCGGAGCTTCGGTGTAATAGTATTTATTATTAATAATATTATATATTTTTAATTATATTATTATAACAATATTTGTTATATCGTATAAAATTATAGTGTGTACACTGTACATACTTTACGATTTACCCAGTACATAATTTTAATATATTTTCTTATAATAAATTTAATATAGTAGATGGTTAAATATTTGATAAAATTGTCATGACACTAGGAACATTAGTTTTGAACAAACGTAATTTTCCACAAAAAGTAAAATACACTTTGTCCGAAATTTGGAACATTTATAAAAAAAATTGCGACTAACGTATTTTAAGATTTTTTGAGTATAGTTAAAGTAACACACGTCTGATGTTGTATTACACGCTGTTAAGCCTTAAAACTAAAAATTACCTCTTTTATAAATTAGTTACCGCAAAATCTATAATTGTTATAAACAGTCCAAAATTAAAAGAAATTTTATTGACCTGAAATAATATAAATTTACGTATTTGGTGAACATTTCGACATTATATATGACCATTAGTTAAAAATCACCAAAAAATAACGATAATCGATTTTGACGAAATCGCGTTATTACCGTTTTTATGTTATTTTTCTGTAGTTTTGAGTTTTTTTTTCAGGCGCTTTTGAGAAATCGAAAAATGACCTCTCTAAAGCGTCAACTAGAAAAAAAAACGTATCATTGTGAAACCAATGCATTCGTCGTTTAGTTCAGAATCTAAAAATGTACTAGCATGCCCAGATCATATCCTTGTAATACACGCATCTGTTTATGAAAATGGTTAAAAAACGATGATGGAAGGAAACGTGAGTGTAACTATTATTCGTACGATGGAAAACCGTTCGTGTAGGCAGGTCGAGGCGTGAGCGCGAAACATTTTTGTTCGTGACACTGACACGGGTTTTCGGGTGATTCGTGCGTTGAAAGATACCGTTTTATATGCCAAAAAAAACGACAGGGAACCAACGGTGGTTGATTGGGGGTTGGGAGGATACGTGGTTGTGGACTATGTATGCATTCTATTTGTTCAAATATTTCAGCGTACCTCTTACTATAATATTTTCATAGACGAACGCAGCTAGGGAACGTTATATGTTTTTTTTTTAATAATATTATATTTCACTCAACTACGCTTCGAATTACTAAAAAGATAAATTATTAAAAAGGTAAATTAAAAAAAAAATACAATATTATTAAAATTATTTAATTAAGATAATTGTTTTTTTTTTATAATAACAATAATAATATTTTAACGATAAAATTGTTATAAAAATGTAACCCGAACTGATTAACGCGATCATAAATATCATATATTTAATAGCATTAAATATCATACATATGTTTTGTACGAAATTTGTACAATACAAAATACTATAAATTAATTATCGTCCGGTAGATAAGTTGGATTCGACCAGTTATGTTCAATCATGGATTATTATTTAGTGGCAAAGGATAATAATAATAATAGTTATGGGCCGCCGACATGATTCGTGCTAATATTATGTAACTATATATATATTATCCCGATCCATAGTAATAACTAGAGATCGGAATTATATGCATTTGCATGTTCATACAGAGTGGATGCACCAATATAAGTGTTTGAGATGTCGGCGTTTTAATTAGAACTGATTCCATAGACCGAATTTTATTATGAATATATAATTGCATAATGCATGTTTGGGGGTTGAGGTGTATTTTATATCGTGAGTCTATAATATAATATACACATATATATTTTGTACACTCTTGGTAAATAATCAAATTATTTCATCTCTTCATTTCGGAAATTGGAATTTTTAACTACTCGTGGAAAAAAAATGTGATACTGTCAACATGGAATACTCGTAAATTAGGTTAGGTTGTGTTATTAAAATTATGGTTTTTTTTTATTTAGATATTTTGTTAATTAACTGAAATATTAAAAGGACCAACGTTCCTAAATTTGTTTTATTTTATTTATTTAAATTGTTATAAATACATCAAATTATGATTTTAAAAAAATTTTTTTTACTAACTTAATTGCAGAAAGGTAAAATGTTATTCATTTATACAAAAAAGTTGTGATAAGTGATTTGATAAATGTGTGCTATATTGTAAATTATTGGTACCTATATATAATATGTACCTACATTTAAACTCTTCTTTTAAATTTGTTTATTTATTGATTTTCATGTTAATATAGTCTAATGTTCGTTTTAAATTTTTTTTTAAATCAAAAACGAAAAATTGTTTTTTTGTATTTTGTATTTACTATTTACAATATTGTTATTTACTCATTTTCTTGTTTTGCTTGATAATACAACGTGATTAACACAAGAATGCAATTGAATAGTATTACTATTTTTTTTTCTCGAAGTAGTTTAAATTGATGTGCGTATTTGAGCATGTTTTGTAATTGTAAGTGCATATTTAGACCCTTTCCTATGCATATTTGCATCACATACACAATATTTTTTTATTTTTACAACTCTGGTCTCTAGTAATAAATTATAACTAGAGGTAATTTAGGTAGTGAGTGGGTGAGTCAGCTCGAAGAATTGTATCGTTTTAGTGAATTAAATGAATCAATTCAGTGTGCCACAAATTAGCGACTCGGTGATTCAATGCAATACTGCCTAGTAGCTTGTAGTATATTGATCTGTATTTCCAAGCACCAACACAACTATAATAATTGTATTCGGAATATTCGTGTTCGGAGTTAGTCGACTTGTTATGAAATGAACGAGATGAATTTGAAAGATTCGACTAAACAGTGAAGTGCAACACTAGTACACGTCTTTATCAAATGAATTGATCCGATTAAAAATAATGATTCATGATTTAGATTCAGGAGTGATTTGATGTATTAATTGGAAACGAATTAGCGAATTGGGAATTGGCCTGATGAATTGACTCGTTAAAATGAATTGAATTGAATGAATTGATTCATCTAAACGATTCACGATTCCTATCTCTTTAATCACAAATAATTAAACGAATCGCGTGGCAAATACAAGGATGTCAAATATATAATATTATATACTATTCAGTTAAAGAGTATACCTGAACGTGCACTTTGAATGAAATCCGGAACGATGCTAGACCACCCCAGGCGGCTAATAACTGCTCAGTCATTGGCTGTTGCTGTTGGCAGCATTTGGCACACGACGGTTTCCGACAATCAGAATACCGATAGAACCTCGCCTGCCCGAACACGAACCGATTTTCGTCTGCCGACCGGTACACTCTTAAACTAAATAACATATAGAATAATAGATATAGGCGTTATCAAAAGCATGCAGGTTATAACCACGAATAAAGGTCTTAAATAGTGGTTACAAGTGTTACAAATAACCGCGGTTCTAGGTTTTTCCGATAAACATATGGTTTTCATTGAATGCAGTGCGTAAATTATTAACGTTAATTCGGTTTGACGATTGACGCGTACCTATACGTACGGCATAAACGGATTTACTTAGCCGTTGTTTAAAACGTTATAAACGTATGTTTTATGATTGTATAATTCGTGAGTGGTAAGTGCAAAGAATAAAAATGGAAAAAAGCTAAAAGGCGGTGCGGCCAAGACGGCGGCGGTAGAAAGAGCGTAAAGAGAGAGAGAGAAAAAGAATTAAACTCCAACAAGCTGCTCAACAGAGTTGGTCACGAAACATTGTTAACATATTAAAATGTCTGTATGACAGGAGAAATTTTAAAACTTGAATCTCAGGTAATAGGTACATTTACTAGTCGCTTATTATGATATATAATTAATGAATTTCCCTTTTAAAAAAGAATATCGGGTGACACGTCATGCAGTATATGAAATTGCAAAAATATCAGAATCATATAAAATGAAAATTGCGTCGAGTTAAATGTGAGTGCGGGAAGTGGTTAAACGGGCCGGTTAAATCGTTTGTCTCCCATTTGTGTGTCTAACATGCATAGCCGTCCCAAGGGGGGCAAATGGGGCAAGTGCTAGGGCGTCCAAAGTGTTATGAATGCAGGGGGCGTCAAAAAAATGAATGACAAAAAGAAAAAATGTGTTGTTTTATTTTAGATATTAATTTCCCTTGTATCTATATGATGATTTCGAGGATGAGTGTACTTACTATTAAGGGGATTGAAAGCGGGTATGTTCTTTCTTTGTCTTACACACATGAAACATAGCAAAATAGACGTTACGTACTTCCAACGTACCGATCGATCTATTGGTGCGATAAGAAATTTGAAAACAGATTTGAATTCCTCTTGAATTTTACTACAAAACGATTTTCCCACTTTTTTTATTTCTTTTTTTTTTAAGACCTTCAAAAATGAATTATTAATAATTTTTTTTTAAAAATTTGTTCGGTTAATTTTTTTAAGGGTTTATGAAAAAAAAATGAAAAAGTGGGAAAGTCGTTTTGTAGTAAAATTCACGAGGAATTCAAATCTGTTTTCAAATTTCTTATCGCACCAATAGATCGATCGGTACGTTGAAAGTACGAAACGTCTATTTTGCTATGTTTCATGTGTGTAAGACAAAGAGAGAAAATACCCGCTTTCAATCCCCTTAAAATATATAAAATTATGTGATTAGATATTACGTTAGTTGTAAATTTTATTTTTTGGGGGGAGGCGTCAAATATTATTGCCCTAGGGCATTATTGGTGGTTAGGACGGCACTGCTAACATGTAATGTTGTAGAGACAATTATTTATGCGAGATAAAAAAGCATTGAGGACACAATTATATTTTATAAATCTTCACAGTACTACACGTACTATTTCCCCCCCCCCCTCGATTAAACCGCCGGTGCCCCGGACGCATATTAACATACTGCACCCTGTTTTGGACCCGGTATCGAATTGACGATTTTGATTGGTCTATTTTAAATTTGGCGCCTTTAATATTTATATTATATTATCAGTTTGTTTTCACTGTGTACATTCAGTATAAATCTAGTTTAGATAAAACTAAACTAAACTCCCGTACCTATGTAAATTGAACATTGAATTATTGTTATGCGTGTCGTACGCTCGTACCGGTCGTCTAGACAGTAAACACACTACGTTAAACACTTCACAGTCGGCTGCTACGTTGTACGTATGTGTACCTATATCAATAAACTTCAAATTACTATAACTTCTAAGTTAAGTCTGAGCATAAAAATTTAAAGACATCATCATATTTAGTTAGAAGCACACGTATTTTGAAAAAAAAAAAAATACTGCATAGGCGCTAAATTAGATTTGTTCCGTACATTTTTATAATTATAGTAATTGTATACGGTACCTATTTGTTGGTGATGAAATACGTTCTTTAATGTGTTCTAGAACGAAGTAAACACTACTTTTCGACAGACGAATACGAATATAAAAAATCGTTCATTATTGTTCTTCATCATCCGTTAAATTTTCTACAAAACCAAACTTGGTTTCGAAAAACGAAATCTTAATCAATTTATCAATTAGCACACAGACACACATTGAACTATAACAATTAAACACACAATTGAAACTATATTGTTTCTTATCAAGATAAAATTTCCTATCGTGATAAAATAATATAAATATTAAAGGCGCCAAATTTAAAATAGACCGATCAAAATCGTCAATTTGATACCGGGTCCAAAACATGGTGCAGTATGTTAATATGCGCCCCGGACAAGTGTCTGCGTGAAGGATATTCGACGTTTTCGCGCGATTTTTACCACCAATAACACCGGTATTATGGTATCGTATCGTTATAGTGGACCTACAAGATTTATAACTAAACGGATTTAAGCTGCTCCGGACGTGCGTTGTTATTAATTTATCGCCACCGAGGCACCGACCGGTGCGGTGGTGGTGGTGGTGGGGGGGGCGCATTGCGCGCCATTGTCATCGTCCGACGAATAGGTCGCCGCGCGGAAGGCGCTCGTACGCCCGCGGTGTATAGCAGTGCTTCACAAACTTGTTTTTTTTTTTTTGTAATGTGGCCCCCTTAATTTGATATACATAAAATTGTTATGGTTTTTTTAAGGCGTAGAATTTTTTTTTCCTCAACTAAAATTAAATCGTTGAACGTAATATTAAAAACTTGGATTGAATAAATATAGTAAATACGCATTACGTTTTTTAATAACTTATGGATAAAAATAATTTATAATAATTTTAATTTTTTTTTTTTTTGTAAATAAATTAGTAATAAACTAGACGAAATTACAAAAGTGAACTATAAAATTAATGTGATGGAAAATTTGTTTTCTCGAAAACGCATTTTAAATAAATAGGTAAAATAAAATAAATATTTCGTGGCTCACTTGTACGGATATGCGTACGACCTCCTAGGAGGCCATTGGCGCAACTTGACCTAAATTTTAGAGGGTGCTAAAATCATGTATACGTCACTGACTAAAATACTCACCACACCACTTCCCCCACCCCAAACACATACAATTCAAAACCGTTAATGACACAACCTGGACATTATTATTGATTTAAATATTTACTAATGTATTGCACGTAGAAAGTAGGTAAACAATTGTAAACTATTACTACAATATAATATTTTTTTTTTACAATTTACAACCGATACAATAAATACAAAAAAAAACATACGTTTGATATTAGATAATAAGAAAATTTACTATTTTAAAACTGTACTTGTATATTGTAGTACTCGTCTAACTGAATTAGTATTCCTGTTTTCATATTATTTGCAACACGCCTCTCAATATCTAAAGTGAACACGTCAGTAAAGCGTTAAATTTCAAATTACTTGTACAAGTTAGGATAAACCTCGTTTCGAATTGTTTTTTTTTTCATTAAAAATTTAAATCTGAATACTTTGGGGGTGCTTAAGTCCCCCAAGCCCCCCTAGTTGCGCCTATGTGGGAGGCCACGGCCCACAGTTTGAGATGCACTGGTGCGTATGGGGACGCGAAACGAAAGAATTTTAACGACCACTGTGTCTGGGGCGGGCGCGGACGGTTCGAACGTAGCGTGCCACCGAGGCACTTGGGCGAAAATGTCGAAATGCCGTGTTCTATTATGCGATAGCGTTCGGGCAAATAAGTATTTTCCGAACGGACGAATTTTTTGTTTTCTATTTTTTTTTTTAAATTTTTTTTCGACCGTGTGGTGTTGAACAATACTACGCGGCGTTGCTCATTTGAGTACAAATGAGTGGCTGAGTTTGGCTGAGTGGACCAAACGAGCATTCAATAACACGATAACGAACAATAGCACGCGGAACGATTTTTGTTATCAACGCTATGCTATTTTTATTTTTATTATTATTGAATTTATTGTTAATCGCAAGCCAAATAAACCGGATCATACGCGAGTAATAAATATATAAATTATATATTATATAAATATTTAATACGTACGTAATGTTGTAAAAATTGTTTGAGTCTTGATCTCGTATCGCATAGGTTCTTAACCGTTTCTGGGACCTCTTTCAAATATAAAGTATAACCACGGACCCCCATTTCCCTCCCCACCAAAATTAATAAATACACGATAAAATCTTTAATTTTATTTTTTAATGATGATACCAAGATGGAATATTATTTCGTTATGTTCGTATTAAGCATACGACAATTGAACGAATTCCAATTGTTGTTAATAGTAAAAATATTAAACAAATTTTCGGAGTACCAATACTTCGGCGGTCTACAGGTGAAATACAAACGACGGCTGTATAATAAAATGCTTTAAAAGTATGTGTGTGGGATTTGTCGGATGTTGTGCAAGGCACTATTGCATCCAATATGGTCCGACCGAAAAGAGCATATTCAACACAAATTCAGGCAGATTTACTCTATCTCCCTTGTAAACACCACATTTACTAGCTGGTATTATGAAGTGTTTTTGAATTGCTTGTTATTCATTTTCATGTGTATACATATGTTTTTTATGGGGTGGGCCTAAATAAAGTTTTAACTTAAAACAAAGGGACACACTAATATACATATTAGGTTACATACGTATACATTATACATATGTAAAGAAAAATGTGTTAGCTTCAAAACGGCTGCAATGATGTTTAATGTTATGGATTTTAACTTTTAGTACCTAACCGTTTTCTTTTATACGCATACTTATTTAAAATTGTCCATTATTTAATAATTCTATATGGTAAATCACAATATATAACACGTTTCAATAATATCGAACAATAAACGTTTTAGAATACTAAAATTAAAATAATAATAATAACCAAAGAAACAAATGAATATATTAAAATTAAATTTGTAACATCATTATTAATCACAATTTATGAGTATACGAGCAATATATTTTAAGCAAATATCTAAAGTTTCTGCGATGTATTTCGTACGTAATTGAATAATAATGAAAAAAAATTGATATTTCTATATTTTTCCGAAATAGTAATTTATGTTCAACGATCAATTTATGGTCCTTATTATGATTATAAAAAGTCTAATATAACTGAATTTCCGTTATTTTTACATGCGACGTCATAGTATCACATATATAAATATAAAACTGTGTGCGTCATAGTGTGCGATATAGTGAATAAAAAAAAAATTATAAAAAAAACCTCTATTAAAATATGTTATGTTTTACCGGATATACACCATCGATAATTGAATATTCTATTAAATATAGTGTTCAATATCGTCACCTAATCTCTGACTGATTTATTGGCCATTGATATGTCATGAACGTTCAGAGCAAATTGGGAGATAATTTTTACTCTGCCGGTAAATACGATTTCGCGTTTATGTGCTAAGTCGTATAATTTGTAGTTGGAATGAACAATTCTAATAACAACACTGTAATAACTGTAATCCACGTTAGCTATCATGCGAATACTCGATTAATATGTTGTACTTCCATTACCTTGTCACAAACGTTTCTCCACATTATAATTCTTGGAAGTCTTTAGTCGAATATACACATGAAAAATTTACCAGTCAAAAGAATATTATACATTGAATTGCTTGCTTTATAGGATTTTCACAATGTAAATGGGATATTTCATATGATCAATAAAACAAGACAGATGTCATAACAATGTAATAATTATTTTTACCTCAATTATATGTTAACGGTTGTTAAATATTCAATACTAATTCGGCGCTTATAAGTTTGAAATATTTATAAAATTAAAAAATATTTTAAATGTACGGTGGATATAAAACAATAGTGACATTGAATTTTCAATCCCATTCCACAATAACATTCGTATTATAACAAGTGATTGACGTTTTACGGTTTCAGTAATATACAACGGGACTACAATGGTATTACAAATTATTGGTCACCATTTTAAATAAATTAAAAATATATAAGGATAGTGTGATAATATTGTCGTATTATTGATCACTTTATAAAAAAAATCGTATATGTGGATAAAAACGATAAATCTATGAAAAATAGATAATGGAATGTGCCAAACAATTTTCTAAAATAAATTATTTATATTTTCCGAGATATAGCCTGGCTTAATTTTAATTTAAAATAGATTTTAAAAATCTGTAATTATTTCATGTTATTTAATTTTTGACATTCCTGTCATATTTCGTTAACTTCCTTTAATAGTAATATTGCATGTCACAAAAGATACAGTAAATAATTTCGAGAACCGTACATTTAACTTACGGGTGTAATTTTTACTTCCGTATTCATTGACATAGTATTCTCAGAACTCGCGAAAAATTTGTTTTTTTTTTTTAATACATAATTTTTTTATTTTTGGTATTTTCCTTATAAACATTTGTTCATATTGTATTTATGTATAAAAATAAATATAGGAATTTGTTATAATTGAATTAAATATTTCTCAGTTTTATTTCCAAAAATAGTTGTCAGATTAAATTACATTCCATTATTTTCATTTAAAAAAATAATATATATTACATTAAATATTAGTCTGCCTTGAATACTTGTTTCGTGTTTGTTTTGCAATTCATACGTCAACAGCGAATTATTATTTAGAACAGTTTGCTTTATATATATTTTATTTCGTATTTAGCTCTAAGCTTAATATTTCTATAGTTGACTGTCAAACTTCAAACATTAACCAATTCCAAACATTGAGATTTTCCGTCTCTTTGTTATTTGTGTTTTACTTATCTTTTTTGACTTTAAGAGCATTCTGTATTTCCGTCAAACATATTCGTCATAAACTTTCTTTTGTTTGTGTTACATTTCTAAAATTATTTTTATAAGAATCCATGACAGTTATATATAGGAGTATATATATATATATATATTTTTTTTTTTGGTGTAAACCCCTTTGAATATAGATATATAAAAACGTTCAAAATTCTTTTAAACTTTAACTTTAATTATTTTTAAAAGAGATAAAATATAGATATACTAAGAAGTCAAATCCGGTTTTGACCAGTTTTCTTTCAAGAGTTGATAGGTCACCTCATTCGTGGGTACGTTATAAGTTCATCGTGAAATCATAGGAATGTGTGTTTTAAAATAACGGTTAAGCAGAACATTGTACGATCAAATATTCTTGATGTTGTATGAATCGATTTGGGATTTCGGTTATTATGGAATAGTCTTCTGAGAAAGCGATAATTCAGAAAAACTTATTCGAGAAAATGTACGGGAAAGAATAAATTGTTTGGATTGTCGAGATTTTAGTGTTTTATTATTACATACAATGAATTTCAAAGCAATGATAAGTAATTGTATTTGAAAAACTATTCACAGCAGAGTAGTATAAAGATACATATTTACTAAAACTTTCAAATTCTAAAACAGTAGGATTATTATTTTCAAAATTCCGAAGACATACCTGTATGTGATTTTGACGAAATCGTGTTTTTACTATTTTTATGTAACGCGTTCTGAAGAACTTCTGGACAAAATTTTGTATTGTATTTTAATTAAGTATGTAACGGTTGAAGCTCAGCTATTTCTATTTAAAAAAATAGATACCATTGTTTTACCAGTAGCTTCGCTCAGAAATAAAACTGTAAATAATATCTATGATAAAGTAAATATAAACAACTCCTATAAAAATTATTAACATTTTAATGATATCGGTAAAACTTTTAAGACGTTTCGAAACTTAGCATTATTTCTGTTGTTAGAAAGAACATATTTTTCTACGATTTCTGACAAATACTTTTTTTTAATGTATTTCCTGGTGGAAATGTATAAAGGCACACCATCTTTAAAGATATCAAAGTTGATAACATTTATCAAACACAAACAACAAACGTTCAAAACGTACATTTGTAGAGAAACAAATTATTTGAGATATTTTTTTAGTTAAAAAATTTGTCTTTCGACAACTTCATTTATTTTTTACATTTGGTTTATAATTTATTGTGTGCCTGAATACGTATGTCGCGTAGGGATAGGCACATATCTGAAAAACTTTGATTAAAACTTAGGTAATACATATACACGGAATAAACTATAATAAATTATTGAGTGCAAGAAAAACGTAATAAGTTAAAGCTCAAGTTAAAAGAAATTTTCAACGATGATTTTTATCGAATACTTTTAAAACCAACTTAGTGTAAGCAAATATTATGATTTTTTTATAATATACAGGAATTCAAAGAAATTGACTGTATAATATATTATAGTATAACCCCAATATTGTTTATATAAAGTAAAATTGACAGTTATATTTATAAAACTACATAAATAAAGTACAGTTTTTCGAGGATTAAATGATTCATTAATTCAGTTTAGCATAAAGTTTTTTTTACGCTTTAAATAAATATAAATTTGTGCTTAAAATTAATTGTGATGATATAAAAAAAAACTATTAAATCAATTTTAATTATCCTATTCAAATATTAACTGAAAGTAATTAAAATTAAAGAGTTACCACTAAAAAATATACGCTATATTATTATCATAATAATTCGAGTTGTTGGACGTGTAAGAAGAACGAGCTTTATTACTAAAAATTAATTACAAAGAAATTTGTATACTGTCTCTTTTGTCAACGAATAAACATTGTCTGTTGTCTGTGCGCGCGTTATGCATATATTATTGTTGATAAAACTAAAATGACTAAATTGTATAATGTAGCGCAGTGCATAAACGTCATATGTATTATGTATAAATGTAATTATATAAATGAAAATAACAATTGATTACAACAGCACAATAACGAATTATGTCCGTATTATGGCGACACTATGTTTTTTACATATAAATATCCAGAAGAAATTCTCAATTAATCGGCAGAAAACCAAATTGAAAGAAAAATGCAGAAAAACAAAAAGAAAACTTTTTTCAAATTATTGTTCGGTACTTATTTTCGTATCGACCACGTATATGCTATATTTTGATATTCTGTTCGGTTTATTATAAAATATTTACATTATATAATATGAAATAGTTTTATTAATTATATTAATCTTGGTGACAGATCAAAGACGTGCTTTTGATACAATTGTTGATAATATCGAAAATAACAGTGGTGAAGTTTATTTCATGCTTCTAGTGGAAAGATATTTTTAATAAATTGATCTGTGGATCTGTAGGATAATCAGCTGTAGTCGTTGCATCATCAGGACACTGCCCCTGAATTATTTAAACATTTTTTAAAAATACTATCTTCTTGCATACTGTGTCTGATTTATCTCACAACACATCACATCATTTTGTTTCGTGTCCGTCGATTATTTCAGAAGGTCCTGTTTTTCATCTTTATAAATATCGTGATACCTACTTTTATTATTATTATTTTTTTAGATAAATTACTACGCATTGTGTTTCCTTTCCATAAATTATGTGTTTTAGAACATTTTATTTTCAATAAATTATTTTTATAGGAAATTAATATTATATATTAAAATTTGATCTATGTACGTATGATTCAACTAAAAACATATGAATTTTCAAAATATATTTTATTATATAAGTTTTGGATAATGAGAAACCCGAATTATTTCCGAGTGTCCCAATAAATATTTGGTGACTAACATAATATTTAATTCTGTTAAATGTTAACGAAAAATATTATGTTTATTTACGATTTCGATTATATATTTCAAAAGGATATAAATAAGGCATTGTACAATATTTATAAATAAAAATAATCGCATTATTCTAAGTCGTGCGTTAAAATTATTATTTACATTTTCATATTTTATATGAATATTTCATTCTTATATTTTATAATAATAATATTTTTATATGATTCCTGTACTTAATTTTGAATAGCATACGTAACACGTTCGCCTAGTTATTATTCGTTTCGGAATTCGTTTTCTATCACTTTGATTATTCTTCTATTTAATCGAACGTAAATATTGTTTAATGTATAAAAAATAACAGAAAATCGGAAGAGTATGATATTATGGTTATTGGTCTTAAGATAATGTAGCTTATTATGATGTATGCTTTTGATCCCAACCATTGTTGAAAATTTCATACGTATACGAAGATAAGAAAGGGACTAAGGGAGCAATGCCTTTTAAAGCTTCAGTTGAAGGAGTAATAACAGAGTAGGAAAAGAGTTAATTTACCCTAATTAAACATCAATCTCTCGATTTATTTTTAAATTTTATTAGATTACATTAGTGTTGAACGATAAAAAATTACACGAAATTAGAAGAAATTGAAACATATTTCCATTAAAATATCTGTTATGATGTGTCTTAGGAATTTCTTTTTGATAAATATTACATAATTTATGTATGTCAAAAAAAAAAATTTAATTGGACAAATCGCATATTGTAAAATATAACACTTTTTGATAGCAGATTAGAGCCAGTAATTTGGGATTTCATAGTAACAATTAAAAATAATTTTTATTTAGGCACTTTGTTATTATTCTATAAATTACCCCTGATACTAAAAGTAATTAATATACTAGGTAAATAAACACGAACATAGTACACGTGTATAATACGAAGGAAATATACCATCTTATTCATTTCGAATTATTAAAACGTTTTCTCGTTGTTTTTACATGTAATAATCAAATATAATTCGGGACCGGTCCAATGTGTGATCTACCGATCTACCTAACACTGCTTTAAAGCTTCACCTATACTTTTCAATTATAAAAATTATTAGCTTTATTGGTACTTGTTCCCATATACAAATTATTAAAAGTACATTTTACCATATGCAATGTATAAAATTAATATAACTAAATAATTTCTCAATATAATCTTGAAAAAAATGTATAATAGGAAAAAATAAGTGTATTCAGAAAAAACATCTTAATATATTATAATAAAATAATATTTAAAAGGTGTGTAAGAACCTATATTTTCAAGGTTCTTCTTGATTTATCAAAAGTAGTTAATGTAACAAAATAATTTAAACACCTATTTTTATAGAGAAAATTATTTTATATAGGTAATAATATTTATATAAAGGTTTTGTGTTATTTTAAAATTTAAGACAATACAAGTAAAAGGCTAAAAACCAATCTATTTTTCTCAAAAATTAATTTTAACAGGGTTTTCTTAATTAAAAAAAAACATCGAGTTTACAAAAAAATTGGTAAGAAATCATTTATTTAGTATAATAACAATAATTCTGTACATTTTTGGCGTAACTTTATAATTTAAAAAAGTACACGCAAAAAATGAAAATTCACTGCTTTGAGACACGTGAAGAAGTTGACTCATCACGTTCAAATATTACCAAAATTATTCTGTCCATGTACCAAACAAAATTTTGTGTCGGAGACTACTAATTTTTAATTTTTTTTTTTAACTCTATAGCTAAGAACCAGGCACGTAACAGGGGGGCATACATTTCTATTTATTATGATTATTATTATTATTATTATTATTATTATTATTATTATTATTATTATTATTATTATTATTATTATTATTATTATTATTATTATTATTATTATTATTATTATTATTATTATTATTATTATTATTATTATTATTATTATTATTATTATTATTATTATTATTATTATTATTATTATTATTATTATTATTATTATTATTATTATTATTATTATTATTATTATTATTATCATTATCATTATCATTATCATTATCATTATTATTATCATTATTATTATTATTATTATTATTATTATTATTTCTATAGTTATTATTGTTATTGTAAATTTGTTAAAGTATACGTTTCAGTAATAATATTTTGAATCTGATAAATAATTATTGATATATTTATAATTTACTGCAAATAAAATTTATACATAACAATTTAAAATATATTTCTTTTAAAAATCTCTGTGATAATTCGAGTAATTAACCATACTGAATCTCACACATTACTTATGTTTATTTTGTTAATATTTTTATTGAATTATTTGAATCTGTATTTGAAATGATATCTTAACTAGGTACCTACTAATATTAAAATTATATTCAAACTTAGAATTTGAATGGAATATATCTTAGAATAAATTAATATTCAACAGTTTCATTCATTCGCCAATACATTTATACCACAATGAAACCAGACAGTTATTTATTCGATTCGTCTTTTGTATCAGACAGTATTTCAATATTATTTACAGTTATTATAAAACATTCCTATCGAAATGATTGTGGAATAAAGAAATATTATAAGCTAATGTAAAAACAGCGTAAATCTTGAAAAGGCAAAGTGGCTTTAAGTACTTTAAAAACTAATTTACGGTTCTGCTTGGGAGACTTCTCTTAAAGTGAACACTGGCCTATTATATAAATTATAACTTTTTCATCCAATGTTTTCGATTTAAATTGTTACGTGTAACATTATTCCTTTGGACCGTGTAATTTTTATTTTAATAATATATCTAATAATTTTATTTTTTTGTCAAATATAATAATAATAATAATAATAATAATAATAATAATAATAATAATTATTATTATTATTATTATTATTTATAAATTTTTTGTTTATTTAAGTAAAGCAAATTGTGTATTTAATTAGATATATTTTAGTAAGTACCTAAATTAACCTATATTATTATTGCAAAAAAACGTGTATAATTTCAAACTGTTATACTGTATTATTTAAAACTAATAGGCACATTTATTATACTATTATTGATTTAATTCAAAATTTGAAATTATAAGTATGATAAATTTATATTTGTGTATCTTGTACTTGCTTGATATAATTTACAAATATAATATCAATATTAATGTATAATTATTAACTTAATATACAATTCTTACATTTCAGAATGACGTTAATACGATATATAATATAATATAATATATTTATAATATAAATTCGTGTTTTAGAAAAAAAAAGTTGAAGAAATTTTTTCGTCAAATGTCATGGATCCAATTTCAAACAATTGCATTGATCAATTCATAAATACTCAAATATTACACAGTAAGCTGACCGACGGCAATGGGACAAACCATTCCAAATGGAACAGCGCGATAAATGTTTGTCCAGATGTAATACAGTGAATTGTGCAATTTGAAATTTAAATACTAAATTATCGATTATTTAATAAAGTTGACTTTATACGTGACGATGAAAAAAATTTTCACGTATACGGATTTTTCGGGTAGTAACCCGAAATTTCACTATAACTATTTACTTTAAATAATAAAGTGACACTGACACACTGTTGACTGTAGAGTATAGACTATATTTTTTCTAAACAAAACGAATTCATCATTTTTATTATCATTTCATTATGTAATAACTTTTACATTATATAGTTATTACTTATATTGCGTATTTCTTTTAAAGGAAAATACTATACACATTCAAACAATTAATAAAGAATGTGTTCAAAATATTATATATATATATTATAAAAAAGAGTTCATTTCCTAATGGGTTGACTTTATAGTGTAGGATCACTTATCCATCAATCAATTTTCATCTATAACTCATAAATCATTAGTTAGTAATACTGCATCATAATTTCGATCGTGAAACAATCAACTTAATATTTCTGTGATTCGTTTTAAATCATAAATGCACTTTTATAACAATATAGTTTTTTGTAATACTTAGACAATTCCACGCTTTTCTGGCCATTGAAACAAATTTAGACTGATATAATTAAAACTAACCAATCCGATACACACATTTACAGTGTAGTAATAACGGTTTTGTATATATAAATATATATATATATATTTATTTATGTTGTATGATCTATGGATAGGTATATAATTACTATGAAGTGGTGGTATATTTATGGATTCCAAAATGGGGGCGATAAAAAGAAATATATATATTTACGTATATATGTTTTATTTGGCACTGCGAAAGTATTTATTTTTAAATGTATTTCCTATATTAATAATTTTTTCATATTCGTATACGAGTATTATAATATTACGATAATAATAATTTGTGTCGCTTCTGGTCTATAAGTCCCCGTTTCTCTCTAGCATTTACTCGTATCTATGATTCCATTCATGCAATACACATTAAATTTCTATTTTGCATTCGCTAGATATTAGTTATGTGTCATGTATTCAATTCTGTATATGTAAGACTAATAATATAATATTATTATCGTGTTAAAGAATATTTATATGCCTCAAGGTATCGTCAGGTCAAGAAGATCCATGACATTTTGTTTTCCATTTTTCTTCTATAGATTGCACTTGTTTCACTATAAAATACATTTTACTGTATCACATGACCACAAACATCATAAGTCATTGGTTATCAATCGCAGTAACACATTTTTCATATCACAAAAGCTATTTATAACTGTTTCGGGTCATAAAATTCCCGAGAATACTAGTTACTTATGTTTATTTTACTCTTGTCATTACGAAAATAATGGTTATATCTAGACAAGTATTTTCAGAATTCGTCATGAGTCGATGTCAAGTGAAAAGACCTAAACCTTAAAATTAGTTTTTTAATTCGACGTATAAAATAACTTCCTGAAATGTACAAAAATATAATTTTTTGGAAATAAATGATTTATGATCTAAATTTTACTTTATATTACTTGTATATTTAGTGTATTAACTAAAATAGAAGACCCTGAGAACGTTGAATTTATATGTATAGGTTTATAAAATAATTAATTCAAAACTTATATTCATGTAAAATTGCATTGTTAAAAATAATTTTACACAGTTTTATTATTTGATAAAAAAAATTGTATTATTAGATGAAAATATTCATTTAAATACCTACATAAAATACAATAGTTAAAAAAATGTTTAATTTTAAATTATTTTAAATTCCTGATCATAAATGACCTGACGACCAACTATACTAGTTACGTAAATATAAATAAGGATACCAGTTACTATTGAGTTATAATGATAATTTTACTTATATAAGCTAAACAATTTTTTTGAATGCAAAATATACTGAAATATAAAACTGCATTATAACATCTAAGGATATTGTGATGGCAATTTCGGTAAGATCCATCGTTTACCGCAAGGACTATAAGAGTTTGTGCGACTCACAGAAAAAGAAAGAAACACCAATAAATAATGTCCCCCTACCCTTCTAGTAAAACTTTCATTATTACGAATTTTTACATCCAAAGTATCATTTTAATACAATAAATAACTAAGTAAAAATGTTTACTACTTCTACAAGTAAGTCAGGAATAAACCTATTTCACTTTTACAATCTATTGTTATTTCAAGATAGGCGAAAATAATATTTGATATTACTCCATTATTTTCTATATACTTGTAATATAAGCATGTACTCTATTTAGTATAGTGTTATCAATACATTTTTAAGAGTTTAGACTACTATTTCTGTGACATTACTGTTTATATATACATTATATTTACCGGTATATAATGAAATTTTTCCTTTTTAACAAATTATATCACTATCTGTACCAAATAAATATTTCTGTTTTTTGCCCTTGAAACTTAACTTTTTGTTACAGTTTCCTGTTATATAAAAAGATAGACAAAAAAATAAAAATTAAAAACTTCAACTTAAAACGTTAAAATAAAGTTTTAAAACAATTAATTTTTTAAAAACGTTATTTCGGAATATTGCTCTATTGAAACACAAATTGAATTTGAATTAAATCTATAAAAAATGGTTGTTTTGAAATAAATGTTGCAAAAACATTCTGTTTCAGGACAAACACTATTCTGAAAAAATAAATAAATACAAAATAATTTTATACAATATTAGAATTCAAGAATTGAAACTGAACTGAAAAGGACTAGTTTTGAAAGCGAGAACCCATTAACATATTAGAAACAGAATTATAACCGGTATTTATAGGATTTATTAATTCTGTAATAATAGATTCAGTTTTTTGGTTTATTTTTTAATGTGTCTGTTATTGACGTTTTACAAATAAAGATTATACCAGTGGCATAGTGTGGGTTTCAATATACTGTATGTGCCGAAAATGTTCTGTAACCAAACTCTTGAAGGCTCCACCCCCCACCCAATAACATTCTCAGGAAAACCGTGTCTCATACAACAATATTTTTCATATTATATTAAAATAATATTATAAATTTATATTTTTAATTTGTAAAAATAAAAATAAATCATTTGATTTATTTTGAAGTGTATGCCGTGCATACTCACCATAAGCTTACGCTACGCCACTGAGTTATACAATTAATTTTTATATATTTTAATAATAATTCTTATTAATATTAACTGCAAAGTCACATAAGTATTTGAATCAGAATGATTTTATATAAATAATATTTTATCCACTTACGTTAATATTTTACGTATAATATTATTGACCTACATCTGTGGAAAATTTATGCTAAAACAGAATATGAAAATAAACACGTTGATAACATATTTAATTCTATTGAAATGCTTTGAAAATTTTTATTTGTTTGGGAGCATACAGGTAATCGGATCAATGAAAATCAAATGGTATTTCTCGAAAAATAAGCTTTCAAAAATGTGTGTAAAAAAGCAATGTAAATACTAAATACTAAGTAAATTTGAACTAATTGTGTTTTTTCTTGATTAATTATTTTCAATGAACCTTGGATGGCAAATTTCATAATGAGCTTTAAAAGGGAAACCACATTGGAATAATTAATAGTATTAAATTAGTTACATTATTTTGAAATAAATTGAATAATATTCTATGTTCAATATAATAACTCATTTAAATTTCATTTATAATGATTAATGACATATAAAAAAAAATCAATTAATATAGAAACTCAAAACAGATTTTTTTTTTGTTTTACTGAAGTATTAAAAACTCATTAAAACTTAAATAAATACAAGCGAAATGTATAGATATCTTTTTACTTATCTCAAGTAGTGAACGCTATTGAAGCTCTTAACAGTGTTATTATCACGACGTTTACCATTTATTTTTAATAAAGTAGTGAAAACAAAAACAGAAAATACATAAAGAATAAAAAGGATAGGTATGCAAAAATAGAAATATATATACAGAAATAAAATTATAAATTAATACTCCTGAACAATAAATTTGTATATGTATACTTAAATATACAACAAAGCCAAAGAGTATTATGTAAAATAAAGAAAAAAAATATAAAAGTTGTTGTATTAAGTGTGTTTATTTACTTCCGGTTTCCACAAAATTAATCAGGTATTAAGCAAAAAAGAAAAATACAACAGAGGGAAAAATTAAAATTAAACAGATTACAAAGAGAAAATGTTGAATATTACAATAAAAAGACATAGACATAGACATGGACTGAGACATTTTTCTTTAACTCCTTATATATTCATTAATATTCATAATATTCTCAAAGTAATTCGTTAACTTTTATTTTTATTTAATTTTTAATTATGCTTGGTGATGGTTGCTGATGGTGACTTCTTGTCGAAACCGGTATTAAATAAACATACTTAATTCAACAACTTTTAAACATTTACTTTAATTTACGTAATAAACCTTAGCTTTATTTTATATTTAAGTATACACACACACACACACACACACACACACATTATTTATTTTGAATTAAATTAGTGTTTAATGTTCTTAATTTTTTTGACTATATTATTAAACATATAAAAGCATTATTATAATATATAGTTTTTACTTATTGTTTAAATATCATATTTCACTCTTACAAACGTTGATATTTTAGAATCATACTCAAAGTTTCTGCGATTTCCAAAATTATGGTGACTTTATGTAATGTATTCGATGGATTAATATGCCTATAATACCTGTGTTGTTGATGTATACATTTATATACTATTGAGCAATGGCATAAGAAGAAAATAAAGATCGTCATACTGTTTTTTATTTATGAAATAACGATTAATATTTATTTTATTTAAATTTTGAATATATATATATATATATATATATATATATATATATATATATATATATATATAAAATATAGTTTTGTAGATATTGATTTTTCCTAAAAAGAAAAAATATTAATTAATAATAATACAATTTTTATCTTATTATTATACATATAAAAATTCATAATTATCATGATACATTCTGAATCAGCATTTTTTTGAATATAACGATTTCATCAATTATTGTTCAAATAATTTATTATTTGTAATTATTTTAATTTGAACAATTGGTGTTACGCATATAGAATAAAATAGTTTGTCTATCTATTATTTCCCTTGTAGATGATTTTTATGGCTTTAAAAATTAATTATTTAAAAAAGAATAATCCTAAAAAATATTCTGGGGTAAAACTTAAAAATAAATATTATAACATTTGCCATTAATACACGGAATTCTTCTTCTACTTTTTCTTCCTCCTCTGGTATTTAATACACTCTAAGAATTTTTGCCGTCATCACGATTTCCTTTCATTTCTCTGAATCCTGAACTAGTTCATAACATTGGAATTATGGCTGAAAAAAATTGTAAGTTAAAAAATATATTATAAACAACTGTATGTCTAAAATCATATCATACTGTATGTAAAGTAAAAAAACAACGTATAGTTTAATTAACAAATCTATGATGGAAATTTAAAAAAATCTACATATGGCTCTCATATTTTTTTTCTTACCAAGTCTATCATGGTCAATTGTAAATTCAAACAAAGACGAACAAAAATATTTAAGCAAATTATAACGTCAACAATAATTAAATTCATAAATTATATATATTTAAAATTGTCGTTTTTGAACACAACGCTATTATATATATCCATAAACTAAAAACATCGATACATTGTTGTATATATTTAATTGGTTTTCACTAGGACTCATATCTAACACAAATTCCGTATGATCGTGGATTTATGTCTTACATTTTTTTCAACCAAAACGCACGTGATCCCAGAAACTACGATATATATATTTAAAACGTCTCCTGTAGCTGCGAACATGCTCGGTTAATAAATAATATGATGCTTTAGGGTTTATGACGAAAAAGGAAAAGCTGATGAGGATATAATGAAGAGAAATATCCCTCTTTGGAAATGACGTACCATAGGCGTTTAAGTAAAGTGGTTTCATCCTTTTAATATTTTGAAAATAAAATAGTGTCTATGTTGTACATTTGTTGAAATTATGCTTCTTTATATTTCTGACAAATATTTATTACTATAACAATTGTTTTTATATACAATATTGACAATGAATACTTTTTTAATTACCTAATTAATATCAAATAATGACTACAGCTGATAACTATGAAATCGATTTATTATATTCTCTAAATACATTTAACCGTGTGTTTACCAACAAGGTAATTCATGCGGCCAACATTAAACACACATTATTGTTTAAGGATTTATTTATTTTATTTTTGTTCATTAGGTGAAATTATTTTCGCTTCTTGATAAGGACAATCAACAATAAATTATATTCCGTATATCAACAAATAATCTGTGTAATTTAGAACTTTTATAAACAAATATGTATAGAAAACTTGATTGAAACTGTTGAGTACGGAGAGTGATATGTGCTTATAATATAGCCATCTTATTTGAAAATATAAAAAATAAAATGCGAATATAAATATTTTTTATATATTATTGTAGATTTACACGGTATTTTGAATTATCAAATATTAATTATTTATATAAGAATATTAAACATTAAATTTAATATAAAAATTCAATTTCTTTGTAACTAGAATCATTGTTGATACATTAAATTGAAAAAAATTCACTGATATTGTATAAGCTTTAAATATTTGTAAAAAAACTACGAATGATATACGACGCTCATCAGAATATATAACAGAAGTGTTAGTGCCAGTTTTGGAGTTATTCACTTGAACTGTCTAAATGTATTTAAAATAGGAATATTGGCCATAGATACAGTCTTCCGTTTATATATTACAAATATAAAACATAATAGGGAATGTGTTTAAATTTCATAATTGTTTCTGAGTGGAAAATTTTTTACTGATAATTATACGAGTAAATTATTTATGTTATTGATTATTAAACATTTGGAAAATTGTATGCGTTTCATTATTCATTGTTTTACCGTAATATTTCATTTTAACTCATAACGTAAATTTAGTTCAGATTAAAAAAATGAAATATTTTAGGTTTTTCAACAGAAATAAATATTGTTTCTTCTAAAGTCTTTTTATCTTGACTTTCAACACGTGATGTATGTAAATAGTAGACGAATATATAATTGTATTATAGAAGGAGAGTAGAATATTCACATATTTCTCATTACTGATACTAAATTGACAGTGACATTTAAGATCATTAATTAGTACTCTTAAATTACAAATTTTCAACGTGGATCATGTGTTTTGTATAATACATTTATATAACACATATTTTAATAATATATTTTTACTTAAAATGGTAAGTTTATTGTAATAATTTAAGTCGTTACTTTTAAGTAGAACGAACTATCATTACTAACGTACTGCATAAAGCCATATATGTCAAAAATATATTACTACGTCAATACATATACAGCATATATGATATGTACCTTTGTGGCTTTGTAATAATATTATAGTGTGCTAGTAACAGATATGCGAGTAAATAATTTTTATGTAAAAAAAATTCACATTTTCTCAAAATTTGTACCGTAAAAAATATAATAATATAATATTCTTTACATATGAATAAATAAAAATATTTCTTAAGTTAAATACTTGTCACATAAATTAATCGCAAGAATCTTTTTAAACTAATGATTAAAATGTTTTTATTTTTATTTTATTTATTTAATGAAATTTTGACTATAAGTCATACATCTCAACAATTATTATAAGATATTAATATGTTACAATAAACACGTGCAAAAAATAAAATAAAATGCTAACATAAAGACACAACTACTTTTTGAGAGACAGAAAAAAAAACAGAAAATAAAATAATGTTATAGAAATATAGAACACATGCATACGTTTACACATATATTATTCTAAATATATATACAAAATTCAAAGTTAAATTAGAAGGCCGGTACACAAAATAAAATTTATTACGGCTTTAATAATGAGTGGATTATTAGATAATAATAAATTAGAAAGTGTCATATCGAAATGAAAGGATGCGCAGATAGCCCGTAAAGCCTTCCTTTCTAAAATGTTTTATACTTGCGAAAAACAATATTGTGTTTATACAGATATCACGTGTTTGATTATTTTTCAATCAAGCGTGATCATGTGGAGACAAAAAAAGGTATTTACAATATTAAAAAAAAAAAATCGTTTTTCATTGAGTAGTGTTTATTTTATTTTAATTGTGTTAGTTCGGTCAGATTAAGATTCTTATTTTGTTTTAAAGACTGAAAAAAAATTTGTTTTGTTTTTGGTTTCATTTCATTAAAATTTCCTATGATATGATAATAATCCAAATAAATATCTTGTTCTCTTTGTAATTTTTGAAGTTTTAAATTACTATTAGATTTAAACAATTTTAAATAATTTAATTTTCATTTTAAACGTTTTTTTGAAAGCGAAATTACGATTATATTTTCTATATTCTCCATACAAAAGGAACAATAAAGAAAAAAATCAGTGTCCGAAGTTGAAATAAATAGGGGTAAATTTGAGCACAACTAAAAATAAACATAAGGTACTTAAATATATATATATATATATATATATATAATATATTATTTATTTAGATCTATATATTTAGAAACTAATAATAAATAATAATAATAATAATAATAATAATAATAATAATAATAATAATAATAATAATAATAATAATAATAATAATAATAATAATAATAATAATAATAATAATAATAATAATAATAATAATAATAATAATAATAATAATAATAATAATAATAATAATAATAATAATAATAATAGTGAGAAATAAAAGTGTCACTAATTTTTATTTAAACTAAATAAAGTGTAAACAGTGTAAAAACGGTCTACATTTCGCACAGTTGACGGTGTATAGTATTTAATTAAAAACAGTTACTATACCTAGGCATGTAATGTATTGTATGTTTGGTGCTGTGTCATATTATTATGGAATGGTAAGTATGATAAGCATGATGTTTGTTCGAAAATTTTGTCTTCGTGTAATCATTAATTTATATATTTTTGTAATCGAAATGTTTATATATATATAATATATATAAACTATTATAATCTATTATCTGTAATATATGACAAAAATAAGATTAATAAAAATTAAAAAAAAAAAAATTATATTAATATTAAATTTTACGTTCTGTGTATGAATTATTGATTTATGCAGATCGTTAAACCGCGTTGAATGGGTGTGCGACAAACAATAAGTATAATATTTTAGTGGAATTATAATTTCGAGTTGCAGTTTAGTTATAGTTCGGTATTACACTAACCACATTTACTATAATGAAAATAAAATCCAATTGTCTCTAAAGTAAGTAGGTAATTTAATAATATTCAACGTTTTAGCGGTTAACCTCTTATCCATCATCCGATCTATATATTTTGATTAAATTATTGTTCTCTTCGAATTGTTCTAAGGCTTTATAGAGGTTTTTGGATTTATACGAAATATGCATTAGACGCGAATACCGCATTAAATTATAATAACAATAATACTGTACATTTGTACCCCGTTCGCCGTAAGCTGTGCATTTTGTCGTAGTTCCAACGACCGTACCTTTATTTCGTTAATTAATTTGATATAATGACGAATACACTATGTTACAAGTTGAAACCTAATGTACAATAGAAGTTATGTCTTTAACGGCATTATTAAATCAAAATATTTTAATTAACTTGCAATATTCTTATCGAAATTATTGCTGTTCTAACTCTGAATTAAACTGTCAATTGTGAAAAACCTTCATGCATTTTTTTGGAATTCATGTTGTAAGTAAGTACGGAAATTAGCGATTCTTGAAAAGAGTGTAGCAAAGAGTATAAAAATATTTTTGTGTATTCGTGGAATTGTATTTACACGTTTTCTCAAAACAAATTTAATTTTCTGCGAAGGTACTTTATAAAAATTCCATTTTTACATTTTCTATTTTTTTTCTGAATCGTAAAATAAAACTTAAAAAAATATGCAATAAATTGTAAACTTGTCGTAGTTAACACACTTGGTTTTTCACAAAATTCTTTTTGTGTTTTTTTTTAAATTTAAATTTTGTTTCATAATAATAATAATATTCTGTGTATGAGTGTCATACAGACACGATATCGTATTCAAAGCATTTTGGAAATTTCATTTTTTCTTTATATTTTCAATTTGTAGAGATTTGCTTAAAAATGCATCATTTTATATTATTCGAGCAATAAAATATTAAATCTGGATAATTATTTAAACACTAATTTGTTTATACATTTTATGTTTTAATGAAATTATTTTTGCAATCTCATGCTATTACGAATATAATAACGCGTTTTACTTAATTCATTGAATTCTGTGATTTCAATATCATTCTAAAGATCTAAAATTTATCGTTTCATCATTGTTTATGAAATCTGTAGTCACTTGCTTCGGGTGAATATCGCTTTCGTTAAATTGTTGGAATTGCCATTTCAATTGCCTGCCTTTCATGTACTTGTGTTCTCCCGTAACAATTTGTTAGCTTAATTCTTTCCATATCGTTTTGTAAAGTCATTACTTTCCTTTTTGCAGATTCAATTATGATCTTTGTATCTATATCATTTAGTAATTACTGCTTTAATGTATTTTATATTACTGCTAGCCTTTTCCTTAGTCCATTCGTGGTGTTTTGTGGTACCAAATTTTGTTTTTCCATGTTATAGTGGTCTGCTCTGCCTCATTTATTCGTCGTACTATTTCTGTTCTAAATTGTATTTAGCCTGCAAGGTCTTTTTTGTTCGACATTGTTATTGATCAATTATCGTTATTTGTTGTTTGATCCGTTCGTTGAACGCCAGTTGATGCGAAGCACTCTACTCAGTACTCCGCCTAATGAAATGTCAAACACTTATTTTTATAGTATCACTGGTCGTCGTTTATCTGTGAAGTATAATGTTACAAATGTAGATTTTACTACATTAAGATATAGATTTATACATATATATTATATATATATTTATAAATTATCCGACGGAGGATGCGTCTGATGTGATCAAGATTACAATTTAACGATGCTAGAGATCTCCTAGTTCCCTAATAACCCAATATAACTACGTGGATCATCCAAACCTAGCCCCGTGTCGTGAGAGGTTTACACGGTCGTTCTGAGATTGCCGTAGGGGAGCTTGGAGTGGAACACATCAAACTAGATGGCAAAGTAAAAGACAATATTGCACACCCGACTAGATGGCAATTATATAAATAGAAGGCACACCCAAGTAGATGGCACAAAGTAAATAATTATTTCGTCATAATCGTGTCATATTTAACGCCGAATGGCACTGGCCAAGGTGATGGTTGGCTTCCGTCCAGTCACTGAAAGCTTGTTCTTTGATGATTCCGCTTCTTAATAATTCCGTAGTATGTCTTGCTACCATTAGACATGTAGACGGAAAGAATTTAAATTTTTCGTTTACGTTTTCTAGTTTGCGTAGCATTAAAGCCGTAAGGCCATATTTCAGGCATTTGCATCTATTAGTTGGAAGTCGACGTAAGATCAATTTGAATTTATTTTTATTATTTTGTCCAATCCTTATGTCGTGCTCTTTTTGAATTAGAGGGCGTTTAGGAGAAGTTCTATTCAAAACCCTGGATAACGGCCTAGTTTCCGTATATGTTATAATTGGGACCATATTTTATGTAAAACATAAATTTTTGTATTCTTACATGTGGTTGCTCCGAGATATGGTAATATGGTGGCGTGATCACCTGGATTGTAACATACAAGGGCTGATATGGTGCAAAAGCTTATATTTTGGATTTATTCGATTTTTCACCAGTTATGCTAGAGATTAGTGTACTCCATGCATGGCCCGCGTAAGTATGGAATAATATGTACATGTGATAAATTTTGCCTTAATAAATATGGATCTTTTACGATTCAAAACCAGGTAAAACATGTCACGTATTTTTAACGTTTTTACTGTGATTTCCTTTATATGTTTTGAGAATAATAAATTGTGGTCCAGATAGACCACGAGGTACTTCGCATGACTTGACAGGTTTATATGATGTCCTTGAAATTATATCTTAAGGAGGTTTCAAGTTTATCGGTTATTGAATAGAAAAGCAACGGTTTTTGTTAACGTTTCCACACAAAGGAGAGGTCCTTTTATAAAAAGTGTTCACTTAGTCTCGTTTTATTTTTTTATCTGAAAATATCGCAGTATCGTCAAGGTAGTTATTTCTCTGGTCACTTATTATATTATAGCACTACAGCCCCGTTAAAACGTAAACCGACAAACAATATTAAGACATGTACCTGTTTGACAATATTATTAAGACTGTCGGAACAGATTTAGTGCAAAAAAAAAAATACTTGCCTCACAGGAACAACTCACACACCTCGTAGAATTATCAAATGTCGATAATGTTTTTTTTTTTATTTAAAAAGTGATGACTATTTTCATGACGCTTTAGAATCCGATTTTCAAAATTCAAATTTGACAGCTGTACCTAATAATTCCGAATTTCGATATTTTTCGTATATATTTGTTTAGCATTATTTTAAAGATTAACCAAAAATCAGTGTCCAATACTATATTTGAAAAATATTTGTCTTTTAAAAGAAAAAAATGTATCTAACGATATCTGACTATTGCTGCATTTTTGCTTTAAAACAGTGTGTTTCTTATTAAAATCGTATTTTCTTTGAAAAAACAATCTACTATATTTTACTCCATAATAAACGACAATCTTAAATTAGTCGTACGTGCATTTGTCACGAAATTTCAGCTCTCGTATTACATGTCGACTCGGCGGAAGTACATAACCACGAAACTGATTATATTTAATGATATGCTGTAATAACAACGTGTACTCCCTCGCTTTCCACACCAACACTTTTTATTCTAACTGTTGACTTATACATGTTTTTCTACACGCTTAAATATTTACGATTCAATTTTCAGAATTCGTCAATTTTTTATTTTCTACACGAAAACATTTGGAACAGTGGCGCCGAGTACGTACTTTAGGTGGTTCATTTGAACCACCTAAATTTTAGGGTGGGTGGGTGGTATGCCTTGGTCGATACTATTATAATATGTAAAAAAACAAACAAAAATATAAGATAATTAATAAGAAATGTGTTAGATTTTAAATTATTGTATTTGTAGACTTGCAGTGAAAATTAATAGTATTAATAGAACTATAGAAGAATCACAAATTATATGTTAGCTTCGATTACCTACATAATATTGTGTATAAAGCTACGTTCAGACGGAGGCATCTTTTGCCTCGCGGCCTCGTGCCGCACGACACACAGTGCACAGCACGTACCCGTCCACACGCAAGCGGCATAAATATCGTTTTATAGAGATCATTATTAAATAATAATAAATATAAAAATATGAATAAATGACACCTCAAAATTTGTTCACTAAACATAATGTAAAAGTCGCGTGGCTAGGTTCTCAACATATACATCATAATTCTGAAACTAATGAAGATGAAGATAGCTCTCAAGATTTTGAAGGCAGTGATGAAGAAAATGTAAATAAAGATACTGTGGGTCTAAAAGAAAAAAATTGTCAAAATTTGGGAACACTTCTTCATATATTTAAGGTAATTTCTAATTAATTTATTTATTGTATTTAAATGTCTTATCTAAACATACATATTAAAAACCATTGCTAAACAGACTTAAAGGAGCTAAAAGTAATATTTATATAAAACTAAAATTAATTTAATCTACAGGTATGTCATAATTCCGGATTACAGAGCGTTCTTCCGAATCTATATATGGCTCTCCAAATTGCGTGTACAATACCAATTTCTAGCACGACTCCAGAGCGAACGTTCTCAAAATTAAAAATTGTAAAAAATTGCTTAAGAACAACGATTTCTCAGGAACGTTTGGAGCAATTGATGATTATTTCCTGCGAGTCAGATATTAATATTGACCATAATCAAGTTATTAATGAATTTGCCAGTACTACATCAGTTCTGGCAAAACATCTAATCTAAATGTTGATCTTTTTTTTATTTCTTTAAGAAACTATTTTATTTATATTACCTATAGGTTATATTATAATACATATTATTACCATATATTGTATAAAATATAAATATTATTACAAATATTAACTTAAATAATATATGAAAAATAAATTTAATGTAAGTAGGTATACTTATTGTATTTTGTAATTTAAAAAGTTCTTATTCATGAATAGATTATAAATAAAAAGTTTATGCATTTAACTTTTTTCAGTAAGTATCATATACATATTGTACCTACTTATTAAATATTATTTAAAAAAAAGTGAATCTAAGAAAAATAGTGTAGAATTTTGTTAAGGTGGGTGGGTGGGTGGGTGGGTCTTAGTTAAAACTGAACCACCTCTTTTTACTGAACTCGGCGCCACTGATTTGGAACGCCTACGACTGTTCAATTATGTTCAGTTTGACGCGGTAGTATTACTGTATCAGTGCCCGGAAACAGCATAATGATTTACTATTAAATATTTATAAAAGAACAACAAATTTCATTAAAATATGAAAACAATATATTTTAACGCGCATGTCTGTGTAAATATCGTAAATAGGGTTTGCTAAGTTTCCAAGATGTTCATATCGCAAGCCATAATTCATATCTTTACAATCTTTTTACTAAACCGATTATCGACCAGAAAAATAAATTCTCACTATATTAATATTATCATTATTTTTTTTATTTTTTAATAACATTTTGTAATAATATATTTCGTATAATATCTAGTCAGATAGTTTTTAAAACTAATATGTTTAATGTATATTTTATAATAATATAATATATTTTATTTAACAATGTTTTATACGATATTAATTTGTATTTATTTGCAAAAACATTATTTTAGCATGCAAGAAGATATTCACATAAAGTGCGCGATAAATATCTCATTTCATAATATTTGTGGAGCATTCGGAGTTTTATTTTCCCGGGAGTTATTGTTGAAATAAATTTCAAAACTTAAAAATAAAAACTAATTTCTCTTTATTATAATAGTAAAAAAGAAATAAATGTTCAAAATCCACAAGGTGTTTTATTTTGCATACAAATCATTTCGAAGTCTTATGGTAATTAAAAAATGTTTTTCACACACACACACACACACACACACACACACACATAATTATTTTAAACAGAACAAAAGTCGGTGTAAACATACGTTTTTACACCAAAACCTTTGTGTATCCTGCAATCGCAACTTGTTAGTCACTATTACGTTCTACGTTGAATTTTAATTATTTTTATTTTTGTAATTTATATTATTAAAAGACGAACCATGACCGGAAATTGTCTTACATTTAGGCCTAATAGAATCGGACCTATGACGAAAATTTTAGAAAGGCACAACTACTTTTTTTACTGTTATTATTATTATTTTCATTATCATTATCATTATTATTATTATTATTATTATTATTATTATTATTATTATTATTATTATTATTATTATTATTATTATTATTATTATTATTATTATTATTATTATTATTATTATTATTATTATTATTATTATTATTATTATTATTATTATTATTATTATTATAAAGTGAAGTCTAAAATTTTAAAATGTATTAAATACAATTTTATTTAGAATCGTTTTATTACTTAAATTGTTGTTAAATGTTAATTTCGAAAACATAAAAGTCTCTACTCGAGAAATTGTGTAGGTTTATACTTATTGTATTTACAATGTGAAATACAATGAGTGTTATAAAACAATAAAATACAATTAACAAATAATAAATTAATAATAGAAACAAAATTAAATTATATTAAATTTTTTTTTTAAATGTACAAATGTAAATTTTTCCCTGTAGTGTATTATCGGGCAATGTCATAGACGAATAAAATTTACCACCTCCGGCGGCTTTACGGTTTTTTTGATCTCACCGTAATTATAAACAACACCAATTTTTTTTCATACAATTAACACCCATAACGACTTCTAAACGATGTCTATCTCACCCAGCCTATAACCCGACAACCCTTTTTCATATAATATAACTATAACATAATACATATATTTTATAGTTATTAATTAAAATTTCGTCCAATTTTTAGTAGAAACAGTTTATTAATATATATTCTAAAGTATTTTCGTTAAATTCCGACCAACGTTGAATAGACATTAGACATACGTAATTTTTACACTAACGTATTTTCTTAAAATAGAGTAATAAATGGTTATCTAGAACTTGATATATACATTTACGTTTTAAAATTTCTATAACAAAGTGATCATTTTATTTTCATTAACTTTATAAAGTTGTAATTGTATTATTAATGTTTAAATAAAATGATAGTTAATCCGATTTGTCGTATAAATACCACCTTAGCTTGTCTTCGTGTAGGTAACAGGGAATATAACGATGTGAAAAGTTAAATAATGTACAGAGTGATTAAGATGGTATTTACTGCATTGTTCGTTAAAATTTTGTTTAAATTTTTACACTTATGTTAATAGGATCGTGTTTTATTTCGTATACCTTATCCATTTTTCTTTAAGAAAGGAGTGTTGGTTCGGTAGTGTCTAGGGGCGGATAATTGTTAAGTCATGCTCTGACTACATTGGTGGATCTAGCGTAATGTAAGGTGGGGAGGGGGTGAATTTAAAATTGTTTTATTAAATACTTTAAAAGAGTAACAGTATTATTTTTTTCATTTATCAAGACTATATACATATACATGTAGGCAGTGTTGTATATTATCTAGATAATTTTTTTATCTTTTATCTTATATAGATGAATTAAAAATGAGCTATCCGAGTCATTATCTTTGATTAATATGTAAGTCATCTAATAAAATAAATTTAATAAGTGCTTATTTTTTATCGAATACCTACAAAAATTCGTGTTTTTCAGTTAAATTTTTTTTCAATTTTCTGTCTTACTTAAAAATTCAATTACAGAAATCCCAAATAATCTTTTTTTCTGTTTCACAATGTTGGATTTATCAAATTTCTATTTAATCGGTTTATTTGAAAACGTTCTGATAACTAATAACAATATATATATATACTATATAATAATATAATATTATAATAATTAAACTTGTCACATTAAGCGCCTCAATGTATTATTTTAAGGTGCGTTTAGAGTGTTTAGACACGAGCTAGGTTTTTAAAGTTTAATGCTTTTATATTCTTTGACTTATAACATTTCTGTTTACAGTGACCACTGATTGATTTATAAACAATTAATATAATTGTTGGAAAATATACTACAAGTAATTATACTAGTAGAAATGATTATTGTTAATTTTTCAGTCATTATAAGATGTAAAGGTGAAGTTTCATCATTATCAATTATTAAGTATTTTTTTTAATCCTAATGATGATTATCATTGATACATTAGAAATTGTATGAAATTTTATAATAGCATAAAAATTATTATTTTTTATCTAGATAAATTGTAATTAATTATTTATCTTTATCTAGATAATTACATTTTTATTCATCTTTTATCTTAATAAAAATAATTTTATTGTCTAACATCTTTCATCTTTATCTAGATAAATTAATATTTATCATTATACAACACTGCTTGTTGGTACCATTTTTATAATTATAATATACCTACATCCAGTAGCGCTGAACGCTATGTTTAGCCGGTTCAATTTGGAGATGAGTAGGTCGATGTTTCGCATACATTCGCAATTTATACAAAACACTATTTTTTGCTCATTTGTTGTTTTCAATGTGAATTTCTTTAAATTTTTGATTATATTGATAAGAATAACCTTTTTTTAAAAAACTAAGTAAAGTTTTTAGGAATTTTTTATTTTTTGAGGTGGGTGGGTATATTATTTTTGATAGTTGAATCAATTGGCAAAATATATTTCGGAATCAGCGCTACATAGGTACCTAAGTGGAGGCTATCATTTAATCTACCAATAATGAACTATAGTTTAGTATGCGTTCAACAGATATAATTTATATATAAAAACGACAGAAATGTCATGTAAAGATCGATATTATAATGTTAAATGAACATATCTAAATTAACAATATAAAATAAATAATTTAAAAAAAAATTTGAATTCAATAATTTAATTATTATATTATATATATTTATTTAAATATATAATCAAACATTTTAGTTTAGAAAATGTTGGTTGACAACATACTAAATTTGTACATCATTTGTGGATTTTAAATTTCATAATAAAAGATGGAAAAAAATAAACAATAAATATAATGTTTAAGGACTAAAAATTATTATTCCTTTATTTCTACACCATCATATCAATATGTCTTTTTTTCTTCGGCAAACCTGTCACTAATATCATACACACTCAAAATTAAATCCTTATGAATATGCATAAGCACTAGACTAGTTAAACGTTCTTCTCCCATTCGAGATTTTCAATCTAATCAATATAAAGCACAAGATTCAAAGGAAGGAAATAAAAAAATATTTCAAATATATTTGTATTGATAAAGTACTTAATATTATAATCATGTATATAGCACAGCAACTAATAAGGTAAATATAAAAGCTACAGCCTTATATAGCCTTATAGCTATATAATTAAACTATCAAATTTTGATTAAAGCTAAAATGAATCCAATATCTTTAAATTGAGAAAACAAGTTCAATATTAATATAAAAAATGGAATATTGAAAATTAATTGGGTTTTTTTTAGGTATACTTACATTTATGAATATTTGTAGATAAGTGATTCATATCACACCAAATTTTTAAGCTGTCAAGGAGATGTTTCACAAAAACAACGCTCAACGGCGTATTCATCACCCACCAACTTAAGCTTCAGCTTGATTGACGACACCTGATGATTACTAATTTTAAGAGTAGTGCAACATTTACACCGTTTAATGGAAAAAATATTAAAACTAATTATTAGATATTGTTTTCATAGTTTTAATACTAGTTACTACGTCTGGTAAACGCAACTTAGAAACATAATTTATAATACATAATAAATCTTATGGAAAATAGAAAAATTAAAGGAATATTGAGTGGAAGCCAAATTTTGTTATTTAAATAAGTTGTTATTAAAATCAGCAGCCAAATAATCATAATTTACTAAAATTGAATTTGCTGTATTTATTAATTGTTTTGTCTACAATATTTAAAATATCAACTTCCACCAAAACATTTGTAGAATTTTTCATCTTTCTATACATTTTTTAATGTTATTTCAATGTTGGGTGTAGCAGGTGCAATATTGTAAAAAATGATGTCATTTTTTTATGTAATATTTTCTGCATAAGGCATCATTAATATAAGATTTATCGCGTTTGTGTTCAGTTATTATAATCTTTATTACAATGGCTAATTTAAGGTACTGTGAACTATGCGGTCGCATAGGGCGGTAATTTTTGAGGGACGACAAATTTATGCTAAAATACATAAGTATTTTATAAATATTTTTTAATATAAGTAATGATATTTCTTTAAGTTAAAGAGCGGCAAATACCTTCTGCATAGAGGCGGAAAATTGTTAAATTTTGCTTTATTAGCACCTTTATTGGCATCATTAGCAAAAAGGAAGATGTCTGAGGTAATGACAAAATTATAGGAAGGTCATTAATATAATGAATACATTAAAAAGAAGAATAGACAAATAGTCTCTCTGTAGAATACCTGAAGTGTATGGAATTGGGTAGATTTAAAATTAAGATGTTTAATAATTTGTGTACGTTAAGAAATAAATGAATGGGATTAAAAAATTAGAGAACCATAGAATCCAAAATATTGCAGTTTCTTGAATTGAATTTATTTAATCACATAAAGTACAAACACACAATATATTTATATATTTTTTAAAACCACCGTTAAAAAACGGTCTCGTCATGTGAAATTTACATAATTATTTTAAGTAATTTATTTCACAACAAATTTTGCGTGAAAATAATGCCTGGTGATCTCTTGTATTTAGCTTTTTTTTTTTTTAACAGATAATTTATACCGCAATTTAATATATTACAATGAAGTTACACATATACTTCAAACCCGCTCAGAATGACGAAATACACCCTTTAATAACAGTGAGCGTCGAGATTAAAGCTCAAAAATGTTAGGTGATTTTTTTTTCTCCTTTTACTCGTAATTTGGGAGATCGCAGTTATATTAGCGAGATTCCCCCAGACTCCAAATAACGAACACGCTAATAATATGTACATAATAACAAAGACATAAACTTGGTATAACGAGTCCTGTCCGCGTTTGCGTTGCATGGAAATCAAGTCCGTTTTTGCATTCTTCTGAAAATTCTTACAACCCCAGCGTACAGTGGCTTGAAACTGGCCTGTGTGAACGTAGCGTTTGCACCACCGCCAAAAACTTGTTTTTCTCTGCCGAAAAATCATAAAAAATATGTATTTATTTATTTTGTATTTTTAAAAGAGAAAAATGTCTATTATTTTACCAATATTTGTCTCGTCTGAATATGTCAAAAGCGGTCATGTAGTTAAGCAAATTTTCAATATATACATGAAAAATGCGAGTCTATTGACATAGAAAGTGAGACGTCTCGTCGACATAATGTAAAATAAAACCAACAGACGATTTTATAATATAATACCTTCAATGTAGTGGTGTGTCACGTATTTTGTTTTCATGTAAAACGTTTGTATTTACCGTTTATTGTGCAAATAAAACGTATACTCGAAACATTTCAACATAATTTGTTCGTAATATCCATGTATCAATCGTACAATTTTATGGTGAGAGGGGGATGGATTGTTCGGGAAATTGGCTGATATATATTTAATGCGTAAATATCAACACGTTTATTAAACGTTCCATTCATGCCACTAGAAACTCGGACCGATTTATATGCCACTGTGTGAGAGTGTGTCTGTAAACTCAAAATATGCATAAAATATTTACCTAATCTAACTTACGCGATCTAAACCACCGAACGGCAGAATATCCCTTTCCTGGACGCTTTAAAAAAAATAAATAAAAATTACGCGATTAAAATCGCGCGAGACGTGCACGTAAGTTGCGCAATAAAATCGTTTCCTGTTCGAACCGACAGCAGTGGAATGGGTAATCTTGTTAACGTTCGAGCGATTAATAACGTCAACTGAGGTAATCTGATGCGCTTCGGAAGCGCCTGTTGCGTTTCCACCAAGAGGCAAGGATAATTATAATTATTGCCTTAAACCGTAAAGCGTGTTGTTTTACCATGAAAATGTCGTGCTGTACGCACATTGTGTATGGAACGAACTCAACATTATTATACAGAGTGTACAGAATTATCCGAGAATGTATAAAAATTGATGTTTACAAATTTTCTTTCTTTTTTCTTGCAATTTCTGAAGCGCATTTTAGTTCTAAAGTGTTTTTTGTCGATTTTTAAAATTCAATAGAGAAATATATGAGCAGACTTTTGATTTGTATATCATTTTAAAAAATGTATAAACTTTTCTTTTTATCTGTTACATTTTATCCATTAATACGTCGATTTACCTATTGATTTTTTTCGGCTTAAAATACTTAAGATTAATAAGTGTGATAATATGATAGTTAAATATAAATAAATATTAAATATGTAATTAGTGTGAATATTATGATAATTTAGATGTTTAGATTACTTACGAGAATGATACAAATACCTTATTTTTATCTGTTTATAGTTCATTAACGAAAGTGTGTAAATTTTTAAAAACTTTAATTGAATACAGTTTTCTATGGAAAATAAATTTTCGACAGAAAACATAAAACTAAAAATCAATATTGTATATTCTGCATAAATCGAAAATATATCCTTCCACAATAAAGCTGAATATTCGCAAACTATATACCTAAATAGAAAATTTAGTTAAGTAAAGCTGAAACTTTATATTAAATTATTATAGAAATGAATTCTTTTTCCTTGTTTCTCATATTTTCCGCTACAACTCTTAACTATAAACAACCCGTATATTAATTTATACTAAGTGGTATAAGACAAAATACATTAAATTAAAATCTATAAATGTATTATATTATTCAATATTATCTTCCATATGTATTTTTTTAACTTTATCGAATGCGATATTCTCCTTGTGCGAGGGTAAAGGAGTGGCGGGACAGCTTCCAATTGTTCTTGATACATAGTTTCAAAACACACAATTTATTGTTGAATTTTGATTTCCAGTTATTAGCAAAAAGAATATTATATTTCACTATAAGTACAATTTTGGGTGGTGTTTTTACATAAAAAAAAACAAACAATTACGATTTATAAATCGTAAATATCGATTACGGTGCGCGGAAGACAAAATTATAATGACAAAAATATTATCATAATTCCTTACAATAATACTGTTTGTCAAACGAGTTACGTATACGTATGAGCTTTGTATTCATGGAAAATATAATAATCTATATCGTAATTAATCCGTGACATAGTGTTTGCCAATGAAATATTAATATTACGTAACGTCAGTTTCTCTTTACTTTGTATTAACAATATGTTATTTATTCGCCAGTCATGAAAATTATGTAGAATAAAATTTGTTGAAATTTTCGGTGCTTGTTACGATATTGTCCTTGATGGAAAATGCTTTTTAAAAATATTAATTTTACTGGAATATTTGGTTTTAATTTCACTGTTCTTATTATAAGTTTCATAAAGGTTATATTATGTGGATATATATATATATATATATATATATATATATATAGGTGTGCAAATGGAAAATCGTCGTTTACCAATAGATAATATATTATAGATATATTTTAATAAGGAAAAATGTAGTAACAGTGATAAGTAACAATGGTAAGTTTTATTCAAAAGTAACTAATTTTTTTCTTTCACTAAATTTTATATACGTTAAAATCAAAGAAGTTAAAGAAATCTTATCCTAAAATTCTTCATTATATCATGCATATATAGAAAAATTATTATTATAATATTATACTATAAAAATAAAATCAGAATTTAATAACAACAAATAATTGATAAACATGTTTTATTACATGTCCTTTAATTCAAATGGTAAGCAATTATCGATCAACAATAAATTACAGTGAAATTTAAAATTTTTGAAATCCCATAGGTTTCTTTCTACCCCATAGGTTAGAAAAAAATAAATAAAAAATTCAGCGCATTATCTTCTTTTTTAGTATTATAAATTATTACTATGTAGCCAACTAATAAATCAGTTTATTGTATATGTACAAATAAAAAGAAAATATTAATCAGTTATTAATGTAAGAGTAAATTTTTTTCTTCTAAACATATATATGCGTAATAGGGACAGGGACAGAAAATATGCAAAAACGAATCATTTTATAGTTTATACTGAGCAATTTAAATAGGCTATGAAAATTTTGTGTAAACAAAAATGCGTGCAAGAATAGAAACTCATTCTATAATATCTAAGAAATCACACACATTGCCGCGGTATTGGTTACTATAACTCTACGTATATTTTAATTGTCTGTAAATCTGCCAATGCCGGCTAGCGGACAGGATTAAAACAGTGTTATCCATCCGTAAGGACTTACTGAAAGCTAAGAAATATTATCTAATACAATTTGCGTGGAAAAAATTAAAATGTGCCACGAGAATTATTCTCGAATTAAAAAAATTGAGATTTGTAAATTTAGCTTATATTTATAATAATATAACATACTCGAAATAGTGGCAAAAGAACATATGGAAAGCGGAGGAAGCAGAATAAGCTGTCAGTACTACCACGTAACGTAAGTAGTTTTTAGAAAATGTATTTCTTGCTGTATTGAAGATAACATTGTTCGGAAATTCGAAAATTCGTGTCATACGACGTGAATTTACATTGTTTACAATGAAAATTTACATAAAATGATATTGTAGATCGAACTGAACTGATAATGCGAAACAATAATGTCGTTATTATGAACAGCTTTTATAAGCGGTTTTAAGGATTGAATATTTAATCCAACGCAATTAATCTTAACGCAATTAATATTCAGCGATCTTTTTTGAGAAAAAAATTTCTTGAATATACATAGATTTAAATTTATATTAATAAAATAATAAGATCATCAGGATTATCTAATATTATAAAGTTGAATATATTATAGGTACAAAATATTAATTTTTTCAATTCAATTTATTTGAAGTGTAATTTTCAAACAGAAAATTGTTTAGAATATTTCGAAACGCATTAACCGCAGAATTCATATGCATTGTTATGAACTGCGAAGATGGTATTCAAATTCAAATTCAACTGTCTTCAAAAAAAAAAACCAAAAACTTTTTTTAGAATCCCGTAAAAAACGTCTAGATTTTTATTTATTTTTTAATTTTACATATAAATAAAACGAATTTATTTAATTACAAACGCATACTTCTTATTATCTTATTTTATGTGTATTACAATAAATAGGCAGCTGATGAATTGTGCGTGGTTATTTACTGCCATTTTAATTACTTTTTGTTTAAAATTCGAAATTAATACGGCCCACGACTTTTGCAAGATACATTTTTTTCCGGATTGTAATACGGTTCAATTTAAACAACTTTTCTTTTTTTTTGCACACAACATCTCTGTTCTGAAATTACAATTTACAACTAGCCTGCTGAAAAACATAGCGATAAGTGTAGAATCGATATGAAGAATAAAAAGTAATAGAATCGAGTGATTTATTCGGTCGATACGATACCCACGTTATACCTGGCCAAGTTAAATAAGGTAAAATAATTGTATGTTCTAAAAAACTTTTATGATAAAGGTTTAAATTAAAAAATTTATATTTAATCGTTAGATATTAAATTTAATGAAGTTATGATTTATTAATTATTATAATTCTGTTTTGTAATAGATAAATCTAAATTGAAGATACAAAGTACATAATATCGAAATATTCTAAGCGATTTTTGTATAAAACATTTTTGATATCTTTCACTATTCGGTTAATATATTAAAATAACTGTAAAAATCATTCATGCCAAATAAAGAAAATATTTTTTATTTTATTATTTTTCTCAAAAAATAATTCATTTATAAAAAAATTGTATAAATATATTTTTTGTAGATAGTAATAATATCTACAATTAATTCAGAAAACACAATTTTATACTATCTACAATACTTTTTGAATTAAAATCAGAAAACCATAAAACTAACCTCTTTCGCCATATTTTAACCCTAATGCGGTAGGGGAAAGGTTGTAATGCGTTGTTCGAATTATTTACAAGAAAAATTATTCAACAGTATCACATGCGTCCTTGTTGCTCTGTGTTACGCTATACCGACATGTATACACGCGGCTCGTAGCTGTATCAAAATTGTCTGCCCGGAGCGCCGTGTGAATGTTAGAAAACCACGTGAGCCTCTAACTTGTTAGCTTATGGTTATAGAAACACATGTGAAATGTATAGCATTATAAACTAATACTAAAATATATGCTGTGCAGCCCAATAGCAAATACAATTTTTAGAAAATATATATCTACACATAATAACGGTAACTTTTTCTCCGACTGTGTACTCACGTAATTTTTATTTTAGCTTTTCAGTAAATTAAAAAATTTAATATATTTTAAATAATTGGATTACAGATTCAGTCATTCAAGAACAAACTTGAATACGGATCATATAAATCGCCAGTAAAAATTTCTTTTTGTAACTAACTTATACAATTTAAATATTTTATTACAATTAATTTACAAAAGCTTATTTTAGAATATAAGTTTCAATGTGTAAAACCCCTAAATAGGTTTTATACATAATCGTCAAATTGATATCATAAATATTTTTATAAATTATCCACGTACGATATCAAATGTATCGTTTTCATTCCTATGTGCCATTTATGTATTTTACACAGATAAATAAATAAAAAAACGTTTTGATAAATTATACTAAAATATTATTATAATCTCTAAAAAACAGTTATAATTTTAAAAACTAATAATACGTATATTACAATTTATATATACCAAAGGAATAAAATATTTTTTTTGTAATCTGTAATATATATATATATATATATTCATATTATAGCAAAATATTTATATCATATAATTGTATGTAAGTTATTCAGATGACAATTTGACAATGTTGGATCGAATATTCGTAGTTCGAATATACAAAGCGAACGTTATAGATGTAAGAAAATAATAAACCTACTTGTAATAATAATTGAGTTCGAAAATGTACACAGTCAATTTATATACGCAGGCTCTTTTTATACCAAAATAAATTTTAGTATAACAATCCTTCCCACGCGCAAATATATTGTAGTACCCAAATTTAAAATAACATGACGTACTCTTCCTTATCTTTTTCTCAGTTGTATTATCAAACGTATCCACAGCTTGTTGCTGGTAAAAATAACGTATAGTTTACTTCTATTTTAAGAACATTGTAGTGAATGAAACATATTACAAAAAAATCACTTTTTGGTGTCAAAATTGCAATAATATTATTCATTTATTGTGTCACATTCACAAGAAATGTTTTAATTCGGATGCACGATTAGTACACGATACAATATTTAAATGATACTAAAAAAAATTATATTCTTACTTTAAGAGAGAGACGCATTTCGACTTACAAAAAATATAAGTAATATTACTATAAACAAATATTACAATTTTACTATGAAATACTTTATTATTGTCACCAAATGACCCAGACCTAACTCAATGCCTATTTGTTAATTTTAAAAAAATGAATAAATTACCATTATTATTATTATTATTATTATTATTATTATTATTATTATTATTATTATTATTATTATTATTATTATTATTATTATTTATTATTATTATTATTATTATTATTATTATTATTATTATTATTATTATTATTATTATTATTTATTTTTATTATATTTATTTATTTATATTATTAAAATTATTTATTTATTTATATGTTTTAGATGATTTTAATGCTTTCGTCTCCTAAAAAAGTCTTTTTTCTTTTCGTATATCAAACAAGTCTTTTTACAATAGAAAAAATATATTTGTAATTAATTTACCTATCGGTATATTTTTATGGGATAAAAATGAAGGAGGAAAGAAGAAGTAAATGATATTAAAAGCAATTAATATAAACAGCCCGCAATATTAAAATTCCTTTCAAATATATTACGCACGCACACACACACACACACACACACACACACACACACACAATGTTACTTAAAAATAGAAATTTCAAGTATTCTGTTAATTTCCAATGAAAACAAATAATATAATAGCATACGCTTCTTATAATCTCAAACTCTTCCATTGACAAAAATTCGGGATATTTTACACTATCATTTACAATGGAAGAATATATTTCTTCTAAGTCCTCGCCCATAAATGGAAACTATGATAAAAATTAATATATGAAAATAACGAAAGTGTTATAATAATAATGTATTAGAATATTACGTTTCCAACAAGCATTTCATAAATTATTATTATTCCTAGTGCCCACAAATCTACACTACGAGAATATGGAGTTTTCGTTAAAACTTCCGGAGCCATATAGGTGGACATTCCAAGTTTTTCTCTAATTCGATCTTCATATCCGATGCCTTCATTACATAATCTATAATCGGCTATTTTCACATAACCATCAGCGTCCATTAATATATTGGCTGGTTTAAATTCACTATAAAAATAAATGCGCTTTATTATAATAACGTCTTAAAAATTTTTTTTTTTTAATTAACACTAACCAAATTTATTATACTGTTTTGATGTAAATATTTTAGACCCAGAACAACACAAACAGCATAAAAAAACCGCTTTAGATTCTGTAAACTCTTTACAACGTATGTGTCACTCACCGCCAACAGTATATTCCATTACAAAGCACATATAAGCCTGAAAACAAATACTGCAAGAAAAATATTTAAAAAACTGTTTAATAAACCAAGCAAATAAATTAACTAGAAATGGATGTCGGGCATCAATAGTTAATTTGACAATTCCCTTTTCTGTAAACACATTTTCCACTTCATAGTAGTCAGTTACATCTCTTTTATCCAATTCCTTCATTGCAAAATATTCGTTCGATTTTTATGTCAACAGAGTATAAAAAAAGGTAAAGCTAAATTACTAATTCATTTTATGACACACATTTTCTAAACAGTATTTATCTCTCCAAAATTCCAGCTACCCAACACGTCAAGAGGTTCAATATCATCTATCGACATATGAGGAATTTGTATTGAATTTGATAATGTGCTGTTATCGTCATACGCTTGGATATTATTGGAGTGCTCAGATTGACTAAAAAATGGTGACTACAAAAGAAATATCGAATTAAGTACATAACACAATACTCAACATAAAAATATTATAATTGTTTACCTTAATGTTTATGAAAATAAATAATTTTAAATTAATGAACCATATATTTTGTACTAATACTTAATATAATAATAAACAATATCAATTTAACCAAGTACTTATAGAGAAATGTAATTCTATTAGAAATTCAGTTATTACAAATTGTATAAATAAACGTATTTTTATACAGATTAAATAACATCATATTACCTCAAATCAATATTAATAATAATTATACATGTACCTATAATATATTTGATGATAATATTACTCTGAATATTATTGTGTGATCGGTTATAATAAAAACATTAACGAATACTTGACATTTCTGTTATAAATAAATATCTTGCCTGCTTGAACCAGATATCAATAAAAAGGAATTTAATAATAATAATAATTTAAATATATAATTATTTGATACACATCTCACATTTTGACCTGTCGTAGTAAAACGTACTGTCGTAGCACACACATCTTTTGACTCTGGACTGTAATAATAGCATAATATGTAAGTACTTACTTCTAATGAACTGCATGGAAACGGATCGAACGATACGTACTTTTGTTTGATGGCCGTCCTCAGCCTCGTCAATATATTCTTCGGGTAATGTTTGTATGGCGTCTTGTAATATAACGCTTTTACGACGCTTTGCTCGCATTCTCTTCTGTTTTATATATATGTAACAAATGTTCCATAATATTTTAATCGATTTTGAACTATATATAATATATTTAAATTGAAAAATCATGTTTTTGATGTTTTTAGTTCATTCTCAAGAACTACGTATGTCTTTGTATCGTAAGATATACTTCATTTTAAATATGTAAACGTTTAATTTTGTTAAAACTTTTTATTTTCACAATTTATACTGATAATAGTCCTAGAAATGTATCTTTTTTCGCTCTCTTCTTTTTCGTACCGCAGATGTTCTATAAATATAAAAATTCCAAAAAAATAAAAATGGATGAAAGTATGTAAATATACATATTATGTTATATATAAAATAAAATATATAATATTGAACCTTTTTTAATTTCGCCAACTGTGGTTTCGTTTTTGTCTTTCGTGGTCAAAATCTCCAACGCAGATATCTGTGTATCTTCTTTACTATTATCGACCATCGTTTCTTCGTCCTTAGGTTCTTCGTCTTCTAATTTTTTTTTTTTTAATTTCAACAATATTACTTAAGTGAACATTTGAAACGATTAGTTTTTCTTTTATATAAATATATTTTACGTATTTATTGAAAAATTACATAGATTTACGTAAACGAACTTGGATTTTTTTTAAAGGAATTGTTGATCAGTGTAAAGAATTTCGATAATTGAACTTTTAACTGTTTTTATAAACCTACTATCACATAGCTGAACAAATTTGTATTTAACCTCGTCACCATGCTCATACACCGTTCAAAAAGAGGAATTTAGAGTTAATTGATTTCATATTGTGAATGTCTATATAGTAATAGGTAATAAAATGAATTCAATTCGATAAATGAATGTACACCGCATTATATTTTTTAAATTTACCGTCAAAGAAAAATATTTAATGTTTTTTTCCTAATATCAAATTGCAAAAAAAAAAAAACATATTTTATATACGATATTAAAAAATTTGTTTTTAATATTGTACCATTATTATTTCTGCCTGAAAGTCGTGAACCTCGAACGTACCCTCAGATCCTGAATTTCGCGACTGGCTACGGCGAAAATAATTGAAACATGATGGGCAGTTCTTTTTTATTGCTTTCCAGATCCGTTTTCTACGATTGTTTACCGCGGAAAAGACTCTTCTTATTGTATCCATAATAAATTTAAGTTGTTCAACGTTTGAACAAAAAAAAAAAATTGATAGATTTACTCAACGCTTACAAATTAATTTATGAGACGAAAGAATTGTAAATATAAATTATATAAATTAATAAATTAAATAAAAATTATAATAAATTTGAATTATATAAATTAAGAATAGCTTTATCGAGTGTCAACAATTTAATTATATATGTACGCGTTTCTACGTCAACGTGTTTCAATATATAATTTTTGTCCGTATCGGCTAACAAAATAAAAAATAATAATTTCGCATGTATTTTTAATGTTTTGTGTCAGTAATTAAGAAGAGGAAAAAGACTTAAAAATATCAAAACCAAAAACAGTTTTGAAAAATAATCAAAATTAAATAGTGTTTTGTCAAATATGAACGTCAAAGTTCCATTATTAAATTATAAACATTTTTGTGATGAATTTACACATCGGTCGATTTCGTTTGTTCCGGCACAACGAAGTAAGTCGTTCAGTCGTTGATCGCTTATTATTATTATTATTATTATTATTTATATAATTATTATCAGTTTCTGTAGAGTAGAGGTAATATACGATTTTTAATTCACTTTTTTTATGTACTTAATTTCGTTTTTACATCGAATTCTTTCATGTATTGAATTATTACTGAACTTAGAATTACTATAATGTAGTCGTAAAATGTACATTGTGCTTACATATAATATTTTTCTCGTTTATCGTGTGGCGAAAGTTTATATTTAAAACGGGTATTGTGCACCTTTGATACAAGTATTTATAATGGTTTAAAGACGAATTGACTCAATACATTTGTTTATCGTCATTATACGGAAATAAAAAATATAACACATTTATATTTTTCAACAACAATAATTGCACACGTAATTTATTATATTTTTAGTCTTTAAAATATAATTTAAGTAAAAAAAGACACGCAAATGCGTATTCAAATATAAAATAATAATAATGATATACTTTTTAAATTGTTTTAGAATATAATGTACGATACGGTTATATTATTTAAATAATTTAGGAAAATATAATTGGGTAATATTTTATAAATTTTACATTGTATATAAAATTTTATTTAAGCAATCGACGCATTTTCCTCCAATACGACAATTTATTACGGACAAAATATAACTGAAATACTATGCATGTTTTAATTGTCTAACTTTCCAAAGTTTTCGCTATTTAAAAACTAAATAGAATTTATTATGCTATTTAAAATAAATTACATATTCATGATAATATTATGAAAAATATAATATAAAAGCGTTATTATTTGAATTTAATGATTTCATAAACCTAAGTTTAATGGATTATATACGCAAAAAAAGACAAATAGTAATAATAGGTAATAGTTAATGGGTAATAATAATGATAATAATATGGAATTATATTAATTCTATCCAACTGCATTCGATAAATTAACTGTTAGTTTTGCTCATTTATGTACGTCGAATTCGATAGAATGTATTGTTGAAGCTTGCAGATGAGAAACAAGATAATAATAGCAGATAAGTCATTAAAATTCAATAAAAACAGCAATAATATTAGCTATACGTGACAGCCATGCCAATACAAATCATATTTAATTAGAAATGCATTGATTATTCCATTAGGTACCTAGCTAACAAAAACGTTTCCTGACTGTAATAACTGAGATTACAAATACAAATGTTAATTTTGAAGTAATAGTCTATACAACATGGTCGGAGGGAGCGTTCGGGGGTAGTGGGATCGAGAATTGGCTAGGTATAGTTATAAAATTGTGGCAGCTCTCTTAAAAATTCTTTCATTCTTTTTAGTCTTGTTTGTGTATTTACTGGTTGTCATTTTAAAGGTCTAATTATCTATCTTATTTGAACCTACTCTTAAAAATATCTGAAAGAAAAAATATTTATGGTAAAAATGTCTGAAAAAATACACGAGAGAAGAATATTGATTGAGTATATGAGATATGGTCTATATATGAAGCCACTTGGTTTGCTTGCTACCAAATTCAACATAAACTGAAATGGGTTTTATTTAAATATGGCTTGAAGATGGAAAAATGTATTTTCTACTATGGCGTAGGCAATATAAAATCGATAGTTTTGAAAAAAAATCATTAAAGTATTCAAACTCCTAAGAGATTTATAATATTTATAATGTCGTTTAATTACGTAGTATTTTAAGCGCTTTATTATTACTATGAATAATTAAGGAGCAATAATAAATAACTACATTCGAAAAATTATTCTGTTTGGAGCTTCAATTCATAAAACTATTTCCGTCAGCTGTATAAGTATTATGGAAATTTCTTTTCATTAATATTTATATATATATATATATATATATTTATACGTAATATATTGTCACGGGTCTGATACGTATGCCCGACACTATATTTGCCCGACATCATTTGCCCGACAGTACGTTTGCCCGACAATATGTTTGCCCATATATACATTGAAATTTTCAAATCTCTAGGACTATTATTTTTTTAAAATTACGAAGCCATTACTATATATGATTTTGAAAAAATTGCGTTTTTGCCATTTCAATGTAATTTTTTTGCGATACGTTCAAATACTATAAAGAAAATCGAAAAATCAGTTGTGTAAAATAACCACTAAACAAAATTTGCTACCGAATTATTATCAAGCACGTAATGTGTGGTACTTCTTCTATTCGAAAAGTTGTAGACAGAAAAGAGACATCATTCTAAAACCCAGCAGCTCCTTCTTTCCGTTCACAATTTAATTATATTTTGGAACGAATTTGAAATAAACCTACTATCACATAGCTGAACAAATTTGTATTTAACCTCGTCACCATGCTCATACACCGTTCAAAAGAGGAATTTAGAGTTAATTAATTTCATATTGTGAATGTCTATATAGTAATAGGTAATAAAATGAATTCAATTCGATAAATGAATGTACACCGCTTTATTTTTTTTAAATTTACCGTCAAAGAAAAATATTTAATGTTTTTTTCCTAATATCAAATTGCAAAAAAAAAAAAACATATTTTATATACGATATTAAAAAATTTGTTTTTAATATTGTACCATTATTATTTCTGCCTGAGAGTCGTGAACCTCGAACGTACCCTCAGATCCTGAATTTCGCGACTGGCTACGGCGAAAATAATTGAAACATGATGGGCAGTTCTTTTTTATTACTTTCCAGATCTGTTTTCTACGATTGTTTACCGCGGAAAAGACTCTTCTTATTGTATCCATAATAAAGTTAAGTTGTTCAAAACGTTTGAACAAAAAAAAAAATTGATAGATTTACTCAACGCTTACAAATTAATTTATGAGACGAAAGAATTGTAAATATAAATTATATAAATTAATAAATTAAATAAAAATTATAATAAATTTGAATTATATAAATTAAGAATGGCTTTATCGAGTGTCAACAATTTACTTATACATGTACGCGTTTCTACGTCAACGCGTTTCAATATATAATTTTTGTCCGTATCGGCTAACAAAATAAAAAATAATAATTTCGCATGTATTTTTAATGTTTTGTGTCAGTAATTAAGAAGAGGAAAAAGACTTAAAAATATCAAAACCAAAAACAGTTTTGAAAAATAATCAAAATTAAAAAGTGTTTTGTCAAATATGAACGTCAAAGTTCCATTATTAAATTATCAACATTTTTGTGATGAATTTACACATCGGTCGATTTCGTTTGTTCCGGCACAACGAAGTAAGTCGTTCAGTCGTTGATCGCTTATTATTATTATTATTATTATTATTATTATTATATATATTATTATCAGTTTCTGTAGAGTAGAGGTAATATACGATTTTTAATTCACTTTTTTTATGTACTTAATTTCGTTTTTACATCGAATTCTTTCATGTATTGAATTATTACTGAACTTAGAATTACTATAATGTAGTCGTAAAATGTACATTGTGCTTACATATAATATTTTTCTCGTTTATCGTGTGGCGAAAGTTTATATTTAAAACGGTATTGTGCACCTTTGATACAAGTATTTATAATGGTTTAAAGACGAATTGACTCAATACATTTGTTTATCGTCATTATACGGAAATAAAAATATAACACATTTATATTTTTCAACAACAATAATTGCACACGTAATTTATTATATTTTAGTCTTTAAAATATAATTTAAGTAAAAAAGACACGCAAATGCGTATTCAAATATAAAATAATAATAATGATATACTTTTAAATTGTTTTAGAATATAATGTACGATACGGTTATATTATTTAAATAATTTAGGAAAATATAATTGGTAATATTTTATAAATTTTACATTGTATATAAAATTTTATTTAAGCAATCGACGCATTTTCCTCCAATACGACAATTTATTACGGACAAAATATAACTGAAATACTATGCATGTTTTAATTGTCTAACTTTCCAAAGTTTTCGCTATTTAAAAACTAAATAGAATTTATTATGCTATTTAAAATAAATTACATATTCATGATAATATTATGAAAAATATAATATAAAAGCGTTATTATTTGAATTTAATGATTTCATAAACCTAAGTTTAATGGATTATATACGCAAAAAAAAGACAAATAGTAATAATAGGTAATAGTTAATGGGTAATAATAATGATAATAATATGGGAATTATATTAATTCTATCCAACTGCATTCGATAAATTAACTGTTAGTTTTTGCTCATTTATGTACGTCGAATTCGATAGAATGTATTGTTGAAGCTTGCAGATGAGAAACAAGATAATAATAGCAGATAAGTCATTAAAATTCAATAAAAACAGCAACAATATTAGCTATACGTGACAGCCATGCCAATACAAATCATATTTAATTAGAAATGCATTGATTATTCCATTAGGTACCTAGCTAACAAAAACGTTTCCTGACTGTAATAACTGAGATTACAAATACAAATGTTAATTTTGAAGTAATAGTCTATACAACATGGTCGGAGGGAGCGTTCGGGGGTAGTGGGATCGAGAATTGGCTAGGTATAGTTATAAAATTGTGGCAGCTCTCTTAAAATTCTTTCATTCTTTTAGTCTTGTTTGTGTATTTACTGGTTGTCATTTTAAAGGTCTAATTATCTATCTTATTTGAACCTACTCTTAAAAATATCTGAAAGAAAAAATATTTATGGTAAAAATGTCTGAAAAAATACACGAGAGAAGAATATTGATTGAGTATATGAGATATGGTCTATATATGAAGCCACTTGGTTTGCTTGCTACCAAATTCAACATAAACTGAAATGGGTTTTATTTAAATATGGCTTGAAGATGGAAAAATGTATTTTCTACTATGGCGTAGGCAATATAAAATCGATAGTTTTGAAAAAAAATCATTAAAGTATTCAAACTCCTAAGAGATTTATAATATTTATAATGTCGTTTAATTACGTAGTATTTTAAGCGCTTTATTATTACTATGAATAATTTAGAAGCAATAATAAATAACTACATTCGAAAAATTATTCTGTTTGGAGCTTCAATTCATAAAACTATTTCCGTCAGCTGTATAAGTATTATGGAAATTTCTTTTCATTAATATTTATATATATATATATATATTTATACGTAATATATTGTCACGGGTCTGATACGTATGCCCGACACTATATTTGCCCGACATCATTTGCCCGACAGTACGTTTGCCCGACAATATGTTTGCCCATATATACATTGAAATTTTCAAATCTCTAGGACTATTATTTTTTAAAATTACGAAGCCATTACTATATATGATTTTGAAAAAATTGCGTTTTTGCCATTTCAATGTAATTTTTTTGCGATACGTTCAAATACTATAAAGAAAATCGAAAAATCAGTTGTGTAAAATAACCACTAAACAAAATTTGCTACCGAATTATTATCAAGCACGTAATGTGTGGGTACTTCTTCTATTCGAAAAGTTGTAGACAGAAAAAGAGACATCATTCTAAAACCCAGCAGCTCCTTCTTTCCGTTCACAATTTAATTATATTTTGGAACGAATTTGAACTGAATAGCAGTTATTCCATTAGGAATTTCTACGAATATTTCTACAAAAACCGACGTGATGAAAAAAGAAAAGACAGACTAACACAATCATAATATGAAATCACGAAATCCAGTTAGGTTTACTACCAAATACCAATGTATATTATTATTTGATTTGAACGATAAAATTTGAATCATTTTTCATTCAAGCAATCATATTTTATTCGTTAAACATTTACATAGGTAATTTGTTTCTTTTTCATTTTTCATTAGTATACATCGGATTTGCTCATTAAATACAAAATATAGTTAATATTCATGTTTTCTCTTCAATATGTTACGTGACTTTAATACTATCCATTGGTTTTAATTTTAAAATAAAATAAAACTTTTATTCTTAAAAGTTTTAAGCAGCATCCAAATAATACGATTTTATATTATGCCGCCGCAGGCTGGTCTGAAAATTTAATTGATTTTCGTAATAAGTCGCACAGTTACATAATATTAGTTATTGCATATTATATTGATGGAATAACATTTTCCACAATTCCACGTATGATTAATAATAAGGAAAACAAATTCGATATGACGCACAAATAAATAAAAACTTTCGAAAAAACTCGTCAAATACTAATAAGAAATATTTGGGTTTTGAATAAACAACATAAAGTTTAAAAACACAAATAATGAATTTTATCTGTTTGACTAATTCAAATGAAATAATGTTTGAAATAATTATTTAAATCGCACACGGAAAATATAACGCCACGAAAAAAGCATTTTATTAACAATAAATTTTTTTAAATTTTGTTTTATAGTAAGTATATTTATTTATTGGCATGAAATTATGCAAAACAGAGAAAAGTGGCGAGATATTGTAGTGACAACTAAAACTTTTAGAGGACAGTATGGATAGGAGAAGAAGAAGAAAAAGAAGAAAGTATATTTATGTATAAAAATAAATAAATGATATTACCAGTAATGTTATGAGTAGGGACTAACAAGGCCTCACCCTAATAAATTGTGTGTAATCCCTTAACTTTTTCTGATCATTACTGACAATATAACCAATTAAATTAAACAATTTTTTGAGCTATGTAAAGTTTTCATTGTTTAATGCATATTGGCCAAGCTGTATACTTAGATTTTGTTATATAATATCGAAGATTATAATGTGAACTTAACATTAATATTTAGTGACATAAAAAATTTGTTAAGTGTCTACTTATGAAGTGGAAAAAAACAGTTATTTATTACTTTTGATTTGTGTATCAAAAAGGAAAATAATAACTGTGGATATTGTCAAAAATAATTCAATGGTATGGCGTTGTAGTTAATGGAAATGATTCAAGTATTCAAGAAAAATAGACATTATAAACGTTCTTTATCTTTTTTCATTCTTTTTTCTTTTCACCTTTAATCCATACAAGTTGGATCAGCTTTTGTTATTTTTTTCTCATAGCTTCATATCCATAGCCATTGCATTCTATTTATGACGAGTTATTATAATATAAATAAAAAATATTATATTATAAAATAAATTTGTTTCTTCGTCATACATTCTAAATTGTACATGTATCATGAATAATACCTTTCGAACATTTTAAATTCTTATACATATTGAAAAGAGTTTAAGAAAAAATCTAAAGTTTCAATGCTTTTTTTAGTACAAATTTCTAGAGAGAGTAACATGTAGACATGTACGTTTATCTCCAATTTATCTTTTTACGTAATAGTATAGTGCGGAGTAAGGCTATATAGCCTCCAGTATATTTAGGAGCTAATCGAAACATTATAAAAGACTTCTTTGTAGTCATTTATTTTAATTCTTCATCATATATTACGAGGAAATAAAAACAATAATCATAACAACAACAACAACAATAATATTATTAATAATAATAATAATAATAATAATAATAATAATAATAATATATATACGATAAATATGAATAAGTTTGAATTTGGAAAATGGCAATTTATAAATCCTTGGGTAACAATAATCATAAAAACAAGACTGAGTATTTAATAGTTTATAAGTTTAAGTTAAATAAATATAAAGTTTTCAAGTTAAAATTACGGAATTCTTTGAATTTCATATACTGCACTTATTCTCTACAATTGATACATTAGTTTAATTTTTTTTTTTATGATATTATGCCTAAAATGTAACTCTGTATAAAATCTGTGAACAATTATTTCATTGTTGATATAAATACAGAAATAGACATATATTTGCATACAAAATTTAAATTCATATTTGATAATGATATAAATACATTTTGTTTCCTCAATAGATACAGGAAATACAACAACATTTTCTTACATAATTAAAAACGATCCAGAAGGGTATTTCTTCATAGTATTTCCTTGAATATATGAATGAATAAACGTATAATAAGAATAATTGTATAAAACTATAAAATTTAACTAAAAGTATTAAAAAACATAATTAATGATAATTAATTAATTTGCTAATTTATACAACCAACAGTTTTAATTATATATTTATAATTATAAAATAATAATAATAATTATTATTATTATTATTATACTATATATATATATATATAATAATATTATTATTATTATTAATTATATATAAGTAATAATTATTATTATGACGTACCTAAAGAAAATTAATTCTTTTTGTCCTTATCTTGACAAATTATCATAATTTTCAAAATTACAATCCATTCACACATCAAAGCATGTACATGTCATGATGACGCGCGGGACTCGCATTGTAAGTGTTTGGGTACAAAATGAATATATTAAATGAAATATGAATATACATGAAAATATTTAGGAGTATCCCGAATTTTCGTCATGGCAAAACCTGAAACTTCTAGCATCACTGTCTCATTATGTGCCGAATATACTTACTACGGACATGGTGTCAGCGTACACATAACACGCAATTAAAGTCTTGATGTTCATAAATATGGTATGAAAAGCTGTATTTAATGTAAGGTTTATAGTTAACTGACTCTGTTCTATTGAATACCATTTGCTTGATTCAGTTAATGTCATAGATTTTCCGTCTTCTTTCTGTCATTTAAAAATATCTCGTACCATTTTTTTTTCAATTTAATCTTACAGTTTGTTTAAGGGGCCTGCGCCCGACCTGTATGGCTGTAATTTTTGCAGAAATACATAAGTCACTGGAGAAACTCTCACGTCTTGTAAAGTGATCCGATTTCGATACATATTTTTTTTTTTTTTGGAAAGAGGAAAACATTTTGCAGGGCACATTGGACTTTGATTCTAAAAATCTTATTATTTTTCACATGTCAACAGCACCGACAGACAAAAAATGAAAAGCTCGATATTATATATTTTACAAGAAAAATTCTCACGCTTACTATAATTGTCCTATTTCGTTAATTTTGTTATTGTTGGAAAAACGAAGACTTCCTACTGGGTGCATTGGACTTTGATTTTAGATTATCTTAATAAAAAGCTATAAAAAAAAAATGTTAAAAATATTTTAAACATTTTTCAAGTCTTCCTTTTTCCAACAACAACAAAATTAGCGAAATCGGACAATTCTAGAAGGCGTGAAAGTTTTTTCTGTAAAATATATATAATATCGAGCTTTTCATTTTCTATCTGTCGATGCTGTTGACATGTGCAAAATAAAATTTTAAAATAGAAGTCCAATGCGTCCTGTAAAATGTTTTCCTCTTTCCAAAAAAATAATAATAATATCGAAATCGGATCATTCTACAAGGCGCGAAAGTTTTTCTAGTAACGTATGTATTACAGCAAAAAAGACAGCCATACAGGTCGGGCGCAGGTCCCTTAAGGGGACGTTCTACTTGAATCAGTTGTCTTTGTCTGACACACATGTAACATAGTAAAATCTGGTTTCGTTTTTCAGTATTGCGAGTAATGTGTTTATTTTTGGACATGATGGCCTATGATATTAATTAATAAAAATAACATAATCTATGACATGTAGGAATTATTTTTTCGATAATTTGTATTTTTAGTTTTTACAAGTGCATAAATAACGTAATAATCAAATTATAAATATTTTGTTTAAAATTTAATTGATCGAAAAAGTAATTCCAACGTGTCATAGATTATGCTATTTTTATTAATTAATATCATAGGTCGTCACGTCCAAAAATTTGCCAATTACTCACAATATTGGAAATACGAAACCAGATTTTACTATGGTACAACTGAGTCAGGTAGAACGTCGTGCCCTTAATGATGAAATATTTCATTTTTATAAACCACGTTATCGAATGATTTTGCACGTATGTAATAGCTTTGAAATTATATTGATTTATCGCACAAATAGTAGCGAATGCATTAGTCTGTGCACCGAACCATTTTTTCGTAATTGTAAACAACAAAATGGTTTTTTTTTCTTATAATACGGAGCTAATTCGTTCAAAACGTTACGGTGGTAAATTTAAATTTTCTCCCTTTAATATCACTCGTTTCCGTATACTGGCAATTATTCGACGGTTCACACAATTTTCGCGTTTCCAAATCGTTCCTGTTTTCATTCGACAGCAGCTGTGTTACGTAGAATAAACAAATTTATAACGATAGCTATCGACATTTCTCAACTGCCTTCCGTTTTCGGCCTTTCCGTTATATTGCGTTCGACGACACATTCGTCTACGTCCGCTCGTCCGCCTTTTACTCCAATTTTTATTCGCAGTTTTCGAATTCACCACGTCTTTTACGCTTTGCATAATTTACGTCTGAAATATCAAAACGAAATTCTATCTAACATTCATAAAAACCGATTTGGGTTTCAATTCGTTTTTGCACACCGCGATGCTTACATACGATATTTCAACGGATTTCACGAAAAAATTCAAGTACCGCAAATAATGTCAACCGTATATTATTTTTAAAAATATAGTCGTACAATATCAAAAAAAAAAAAACTTAAGTAAAATTTACTTTTTATAAGGGTCATAAAATTAGTACTGTATTAACCAAAAAAAAAAAAAAGAAGAAAAATAAAGTAATCTTTGAATAAATTAAAATTCAATCGACTGGTGATTGAATGTTGTTAAAGTCCCTAGTTATTACCTTATTATTCCTTTAGAGAAAAGAAAGTTCCGGGGTCGTGTGAACGAGCATTGTTTGGAAGTGTATAAAACAAAATTCGCTCGGTTTTGTACCGTCAATGAGATGACGTGACGAAAAGAGTACACGACTGTGCATGAAGTCACCGATAAAAATTAATCAACTCAATACTGGTTTACGTGCCTGAAGAACAATACTTCTTCTCACGGAAGACCGGTTTCTTGAGTTGTATCTGTTCACTGGAGTTCGTGCACGCTCTGGCGCAGACATCCTTCGTAGGAGAACGGCTACCCTCTGCTTTGGGACGAGACGATGGGTGTCGTATTTAAAGAGTTAAAAAGGTAATTTCTTTTAATGGGTCCGTCTAAATGTAATTTTGTTCTCAATGTGGTGATAATCGCTAATCGAATTTTTGATTTAATTTCCTACGTCTCGATAATATTTTTAAAATCTGAATGTTTATAAAACCGCGTGTGATTTTGCTCGCATCGAATGACATTCGTGTTTCGGCTGTCTATGCCGTAAGATTGCCATTTCAAAAAAATTATCGAGTTCGATTAACTTTTTTACTAGCCGTGTCTTTAATAGCTATACATTATAATCTTTAAATGTCGAATATTATAATATTTTCGGACTTTTAGAATTACATTTAAGACATCTGCATATCTTTTATATTATTATTTTTAATCAAATTGTAAAGTGATATGGTAATAAGAAATTCCATTAGGGAATTGAAATAATTTTAATAAATGATATATTGTAAGTTTATGAGAAGTTATAAAATATTACGATTTTATTAATTATTTATGATTTTTAAGACTTATGATGTATGCTGGTGCTTTTCACAGCATTAATTGTATTTCTGTTATTTTATTTATATATGAAAATATGAACGGCGATCCGAGAAGAAAAAGCGTTTTTCCGTGTTTATTTAAACATAATGTAGCACAGTTGTGTATAATGTAAATAAAAAAAACCAACGCATTTGGTTTGTATTGGAAAAAATTATCAAAATATTATGTGTGCATACTGCATGACATTAAAGTACGACGTACGCGTTATATTCGCAATCATTCGTTAAACGAAATGGGCAAATTTATTAGACAATAATTGTTATATTATTAGACAAAAATTAATTATTAAAGTTAAGTTAAAAAGTTTTAAAATTCCTTTTATAAGGAATTTAACTTGATCGGTTATTATTCATTTCCTTGTGAGTAATAACACGATGTGTTGAATTTTGGATACCGTTTCGAGAAATGTTCCAATATAACCTGTTAGATTTTATGTAATCATTATTTATTATTATTATTATTCGTTTTTGGTGCAAACGAATATGAATCTCTAAAATTTGATATTCGACGCGTATCTGGACACTTCAGTTAAAATAACGAGGACGACGAGCTGGAACGTTACTCGTTAATATTGGGTTAAAACCGAGTGGTATAACAAATATCGTAAATCGTATAATACGTAGGCCGGTAATTTGGTCAAGATTAATAGCCTCAAAACGTTGTAAATCACCGATGAATGATATCTACTGGTTCGCGTTACATAGCTGTAGGACTCGCGGACAATTGTGCGATACCAAAATCAGAAAGTGGTAAATCGCGGAAATTTTGGCAGGCGACACATGTGGTGCATCGTCATCGTCTCCACCCGAAACTCCCTCAACTCTGTTTTTTTAGGGTCCACCATTATGACTTCTTCGACAATCTCGCTATGTGTACTCATTTATTTACTGAAGACGTGTGCAGTATACGAGCCAGTCGAACTTTTACTATAGTCAATAATTTTGTGGTTTTCACGTTAAATCAATTATGAAGGTATTGATTACAGAAAAAAAATTGGTAAAAAAATATAAGTTAATCCATTATCATATTTAGGACTACAACAAACCCGTTATTCAAAATTTAAACACTAATGGAAAAAATAAAATAAAAACTTAATAAATTTTATTTTATTTTTTTTTTGTTATAAATTATAATTACATTTCTAAAGATTTTATCAATGAAATTGTTTAAAATAATTTTATATGCGTATAAACTTCTTTTTTTTAGATTTAAATGTCAATTGTACACTGAGCTGGTTTGGTCTGACGTGAGCCTATTTCTAATCGTATTATTTTTTTATTAGTTTTCAAATGGAAAATTGATTATGTCAGTTTGGAAATACGACGATTTCACTCCTCTGATTGTTGAAAATTACAGTTTGATGAAAATTTAATAAGTTGTGTGGTGAAAATATTTCGTAAGTGAATTCAACCACGTCGATGTATAAGAATCATGGTCATAAGATGGAATCAAAATTCTTTACCAGATCAGTTGCCTCCGGTAACACAATTTATCTTGAAAAATCAATTACCTTGATGAACACTTTGTTTTCGGGTGAAAAGCTGCCTTAGGTAAAAAAAATACACAGTTGAATTTTTCGTTATTTCTATAAATATTTTTAAGACATTTTCAAGAATGTTCTTACACTTATATTTTGATTAGGTATATTTTGTACACCGTACTATAAACACCATTTAACACTTATTTCATAATTACTAGTAAAACATTTCAATGTCTTGAATCGTTTAAACGGTTCAGGTACTTAAACGTTTTAAAATTTTTTATAAGGATTTTTAATACATTAAGTATGGACACATTTTCAATTAATCCACCACTTCACGGATTCCAACACAATCTTCTGTTTCTCAATTAAACTCTAATTAATAATAAGCTAAGAATCTCATATTATCCAGAAATGTTCTACATATATAAACAACAGTAATATAAAATGTATGTGATTGCAGACACAATATCAAAAAAAAAATTATATTTATTAAAAAAATTTGGAGAAATTAATGAAAAATTATTTTAAAAACACGATTCACGGGGAATAGGATCCGTAGCCCTCTTAGCCCTCCTTTGACTATGCCACTGTATATATATATATATATATATATATATATAAAATAGCCGTTGAATCAATTTCATCTTTTTTTATTGAACAAAATAAGTAAAAAGGTTCAAAAGAAAATTCCCAAGTGACAACTAGTCGATATTTTAACACAAATATTTTTTTCTTTTCTTTTAATTTTACGTAGTTTGTATTTCAAAGAGAATAAAAAAAATAACAAAAAGTTAAAAAAAACTTTATTCTTTCTATTCTCGGACTATTGTGGGGTCAGCAAAAGTTTTTGAGACTTTTTATTTACCGAAATTGGTCCAATTTAAACAAATACAAGTTTTAAAACCGGATATGTTTTTTGCAGTGTACTTATTTCAAAATCTAAAGTGTTGAAAAAATTGTAAACATTTACGATAAATATTATTAACAATGGACTATTCGCATTGAATTCGCATATTAACGCAGGCACGTATGTATTCATTAAGTTTAACATCAAAATTATCTTCACTGTGTAATCATTAATTAGCTTAATTTTTTTAAATATCATGTGGTATTTTTTAATAAATATAATGGATAAATTATTATATTTAATGGAATTAAAAATGCATGATAGGAAAAAGATATTTGTATTAAAAACAACACATCATAAAGTGATCCAATAATAGTATTTAATCAATTTATTTCATTTGTTAAGTGTTTTAATCAATTATCACTGAATAGTTTTAACAAGAACCTAAAAAAAAAAAAAGTAAAACAAATATTTCTACCAATTAAATTTGACCTATTTCTAAATACAAATGCAATGTAAAATAAATAATAATACTATACACTATATTGTTTTAAATAAAAATGTTTTTTCGTATTGACTTCAACAGTATGAGATGATTCAAAGCGGTATATTGTGCAGTCAATAAACGTTTAGTCTTTAGTCAAAACGTATACCCACAACAAAATGATTGCATTGGCGAACAAATCTTGCAAAATTCTTAAAATTTCTTAATTCAAACCCCTGGAAAATATATTTTTAAGTTACTTTTTTACCAATTACGCATTTCGAGAGCACTTATTTCAATGGAATGCATGTCCTTGACTATCTCCATAATATACGATAAGGAAACCCTTTGAAGATGTGTTATTCAAATATATTGTTAAAACTCAAAAAACCGTTGAAATGTTCATATATTATGATGACAATAATTTAGAAGTTACCAAACTGAGATGAATAAACCTGATTCATCGACATTAACGATTGAATCAGAATAAAAAAATATCTAATAAACGTCCTATTATTAGAGTTATATACTTATATTCTTATTACTGTATATCAGATTTGACCGATATTTTGCAGAGTATTATATGATTTCAATTTATTCATATTAATTCACGTGAAATACTATTGAATAACTTAAATGGTATACATAAAGTTTGACCAATTCGAAAACCAAAATTTGTCGCGTATTCGATTTGTAATAAAACATCGTTATGAAAAATATTGTTTTTACCAACATTTAAAAGCCGTCGGCGACAAATTGTTTATGGACAATTTTATCAAAATAATTTACACATAAAAACCGTAGTGTATATATTATTTTTAAAAATGCCGTCATAGGCTCGTGTTCACTATGCCTTCCGCAATATCTCTTTTAATACTTTTAAATATAAATATTGAGAGTTTTGTGTTTTAATTGAAACAGAACATTTGCTTACCGCAATAATTCAAGCAACGAATAAAGTTTCGGTCTTGAATTTGCGCCCGACGACTTCATTTCTAACGACATTGGGTTTCGTCAAGAGAGCAAATATTTCTATAACAAAAGAAAACAATATTTTTGCTTGTTATTGTAATTTAGATTTTACGATTATATTGCTTCCACTGGTGCGCACAACTATACGATTCAGACGTTCTGAAATGGTTAGAGACGTTAAATTTGAATAATCAATATATTCGTTTATCCGACCATATGCGAAATTATCTAATAATAAGGAGAATATCTAATGTTTTGTCGGCGGTGGATTCAATGAATTTGGCGTCATTTTGTAAATTATTTCATGATCCGCGCCGAATTTTCGACAAACCACATGAATAGATATAAACGAGAACGGCGACTATTATTATCGTTTATATACAGGGCGTACGTTACGTACACAGACGACAACAATAAAGAACGTTTTGTCCGCTCCGCTATTAAATGATCAAAAATGTTTGCGCAGAGGAACCTCAAGTATCCGTCATCGTCGTCGTTGTTTATACCGCTTTACGTGATCGAAAGTTATTTCATCAAAACTTGTTACCCGAAATCGTTTAGCACACCGTGTCTAAAACAAACACTATTCCACATATCGATATATATATATATATATATATATATATATATACATTTATCTTCGTCTTCTAATAATGGACAATGGGCAATTATTGATTTATGAGGTGACGTGTCATCCGACAAATTAATAATAAGAGCTATTAACAATTAAATAGCTGGTTAGGTAATACGCTAACCAAACACAAAATTTAGTTTTATATATTATTTTACACAATGTCGATAACATAATATATCATAATATATGTATATTATGATATTATACGCGTATTATTTTATTATAAGATGATGTAAATATATATATATGAATATAATGTGTATATTATTTTGTTTTTTTTTTTTGTATTTACTATGGAAAATCAGCGACGCGGCAACTAAGTTGAATCTTACTTTTATCTTTAAATACTCCGGATTCAGCTCTGTATAGCACCCCTAACTATTTAATTCTAATCACCGCTACGGATGGATGTTGAATTTCAAACCATTACTTAGTATTTCCAATTTTCAGAACACTTCGGTACCGCTGATATTACACGGGAATTTTGACGCGTATTTAAAAAAACGCGATTTCTTTAAAAAATTTATAATTTTAAAGCGATAAAATTATTTTGAGGTATGAGCGTAAATTATATAAAAAAATTGTACTTTACACTTAATTACTTAAAATCAAATCCTTCATTAGATTCATCACTTTACATAAAATTCAATGTTCAGATTTCTATAAAATCGACGACAATAAATTTCTTTATTTTATGCGGACATTCTATATTGGATTCAATATCATTCAATGTTCAACCTATTCATTATTTTAATCGAAATCCAAAAAAAAACATCTAGTACAACAATATAATTCCGAAAGTTGGACATTGCATTATTTGCTCTAATTATTTGCTATTATTGCTTTTTATAGGTTCTTATTAAATAATTTCCAAATTTAACATACATATGTAGATAATGACTTTCAATGGGGTTATCATGCCATGATAATGATCGGAAATCTCAAACAGGTTAGACATTATAGTCAATAATAATATTACACTTTACCGACCCTAAATAAAATATGATAACCAACGCTAATTTGTTAGTCTACTCACAATATACATAAAATATATTATTTTAAATTAATATAGAAAATATAAAACAATAAAATATTAAAAATAAAAACTGACATATTATTAATAAAAACTATATTAATAAATTTGAATTTAATATTTAAAAGAAAAATACAGAAACTGACTTTATTATATTTTATGATTTCAAACTCACGCATTCCTTGAAAAATATATAATTATAATAACAAATTTAATTTTATATATAAAATTGATATAAAAAATAATTTAAACACATTCAACAGAACTCGTAGAAAAAGTAAAGAAAATGTTAAAAACCTAAACAAAAAAATTATGTTGTTAATTATTTTTGTATGAAATATCATAAAATATTATCACAAAAATTCTCTAAAATGTTATATAATATTTAAATCGTAATTTCAGGGTTTGGCCTTGTGACTCATATTTTACGGTCGTAGGAAAGGAAACCCTGATAGGAATTCGGAGATGCTTAAATTTGAAATATAAATTCGTCTGTACCTATCACAATATCTTTGAGTTTATTTGAAATTTGTTTAAATATTCAATAAACAATTTTCTATAACATTGTACGTGAAGTGCATGTAACAAATTCCTACGACAACAAACATGTACTATATTATATTAAAAACCGTTATGAGTAGGTACGTTATGGATTTACTTTTAGGTTTTCAAACAAAAGAAAAAAATTATTGTATATTGTAATTTACCTTTTTAAATAAAGGATAAATATTTAAAGTAAACAAAATTGCGAAATATTATTTTTTTATATTATAACGAATAACGATTATTATAAATACGAGTATTTGTTATATACAAGTGTAAGATACAAGCACCTCGAATCTTATAGTTTCAAAAGACACTGATGGATTCAAGATTCAAGATTTATATTAATTCAAGATTTCTTGACAAAAGTTGATCAAAATAAAAAAATTGATCATTTAAATTAAATCAATTTTTTAGTTTTTACAATGACTCGAAAACTATTTTGTAGAATGTTTAAATCAGTGAATTTTCTACAGGATTAACATTTTTTATTACAATTTTTTCTACATAAAATATAAAAAAAAAAAAACGTTGTATCGAGCCACGTGTCAACGAGGTATTTTGCAGAAATTTGGTAGAATATATTTTTTTTTTTTCATGAATGTTTAGACGCAATATCGTTTTCATTATACATGTGTATATTGATAACTTAAAAGTATATAATTTATTCGATGTAATAACATTTAATAACTACATAAATCATGAAACGAGGAGTTTATTTAAAATCAGACAGCTGGTACGTGTAAATTCAAACAAGTATTCTCGGGTTTTTTAAAATGTCCGTTCTTCCAAGATACCAGAGTATTTAGGTATAATGAAAATATTTACAGCCATATAAAAAGACATTAATTTTGTCCTCTTGGTATTCAATATCTTGTCCAAAGATGTATTATATTTTTATTTTTTTTGTAAACATAACAATTCTTTTCGCTATAATAAAATACTCCTATGTCACTAATTTCGACCGGTTTATCCCATATCGTTGTCAAAAACAGTAATGTAATATTCCTCTAATAGTTTGTTTTTTCCTTCGTATTATAGCGTTTCGACATGTTTAGTCGCCGTCGTAACAGCTGAATAAATTCGTACACCCACTCGGTCGGTGTCCGGCACTTTTAATTTCAATCTTCCAATCCCCCACAAGCAGTGTCAAAATATTTTCTTATAATTTGATATCGAGACTATTTTGTTACACGTCGCTGAAAGTTGTAAAGGCCACGAGAACTGTGATCTCTGTAATTTTTCAAGCGTTCTAACTCTCATAAAAATACATTTTCATCAGTTTATTTACAAAATATTGATTAATTTACAGTGAAAATAACCGTCTAAAACGAAAAAGTTCTTCAACACGCATTAAAGTAAACGTGTTGGTGAAAATATTGTATAAACAAATATTTATTTATAATTAAATTAATTTCATAATACGTTCCAATAATTGCTATCATTTTATTTTGTTATATGTATGTTTTTCTATATAAAAAATAAATAATGTAGGAAATTAGAGTTCGATACGCGTACATTTTTCGTACAATTTAAACGGAATCGTTTTTTTATCCCGACAAGACTCAGTTTTAGCAATTTCCATTCCATAAGTAATTAAAGTACAAAAATATTCAATTTTATTGTACTCTAATTTGTTCGTTTCTGTGTGTCTTTTTGGATAACGTCTTAAAGTACACGAATTTTAAACGCCGTCAGAAGTATATAGGACTGTGTCCTGCTCGCATACTTCCTCTACGCTTCACGCAAACTTAAAGCGCTTTATATATAAATATTGTGCGTATTTATCAGAGTCATACAGGATAATCGATGGATCGTATCCTTCGGGGATGAGGTGTACGAATTCCCATATAATTCGCAAAGCTGCGACCGAATGATATACGCATTTTCTCAGTGTAGGAGAAATAATCTAGGATACGCACCTAATGTTATTAAATACAATGATAAAATACACATTTAAATAAGCACTGTTTTATCTAAAAAAAAAAATCATATATATTATATATATATACATGTTTTTATTAAATGGTGGAAAATCGACGTCTCGTATTATACTATAGTAAAAACTCCTCTAAACGAATATAATTGCGTAATATATATTTATGACGTTGAGGAACTCTAAAAAAGCTAATTAAATTAAAAGTTTTAAAGTTAAAAGTATTTATGTTACTCCTCGCACGAAAACAATTTTAATTAAAATATCACATTTACTAATTATTCATTAACTCATTATTAATATTAAAATAATCCGATCGCTATGAAATTTGTTCATTATTTATAAAACGCGTACCTTTTGAAAATTGTAAATATAATAAACATGTATATATATATATATATAATATAAACAAATAGTTTGAATTTTAATCATGCCGATCTGTTATTGAAATAATAATAATTTGAATAAATTTGTTTCTTTATACTTAGGAAATGAGAAACAAATTCTGCTTTTTGTACCGTAGTGTATTATATATTAGGTACTACATCGTCTTTGTCAATAGGTTGATGTTATAAACGGATATTGATTCCTTCCGCTTTAACAATTTTACACATAAAAAACAATACTATTTATCATGTAGAGAAATGATTATAAAATAATAATTTTAAAATGTTGGTTTGATCAAAGTGTATAAATTCAAGCGTATTCAAATTCGTTGGTCCTTTGTTCGCTCATTTAGTGAAAAATGAGTTTGGATAAAATACATTTGTTAGTTAAAAATTCAGTGCTTGTCGTGTTAATATTGTGTTATAATTTCAAAAATGAATGAGTTATATACGCGAAATATTATGTTTTTTTTTTTTGGTACAAAGAACTAAACTATTTATAAAAATAACACACTATTAAAATTATAATTGAACTGTCATTAATGAACTTTTTTTTTTACATAAAAACTTTTCATCTTTTACCACAAAACGTAACTAATTCACGAGTAAATGACCGTTTTATAAGAGTCATGTGATAATATTAATTGTTACAAAATTTTTAATTACCTCCGCATTTAACCGTGTTCAATTTCTAACCATGATATTCTAAATATTGTCTGTCTGTTCGGTATATCAGTAACCGTGTGCCTGTTGTTGTAATTTCATACGAATATTTCGTTTAATATGAGGAAATAGCACAGTGGATAAATTTTAGTTTTAAAACACCGCGATGTGAGAGGAACCGAATGGGAATTTTATAATTCGTGTTACGTTATGTTAAAACGTAGTGTGATGGGGATTTGACGAATCATCACGTATCACGTATCACGAGTCGAAATACAGATTATACAGCGATGGTTGAGAGTGTCTTTTGGCATTGTTACATGACGTATGGTTATTTTAAAAGCAATGCCATTAGGTGCACAAAGTTTATACATTGAAAAGTAAACACAAAGAAACAGAAACATTTTCTCACAAAACGATAATAATATCCAGCTATTTTATTTTTCACGTAACAAAGTGCATATATATATATATATATATATATACACATATGTATAGTATACGGCTTGTAGCCAAGCATACACATTGCGTATAAAGAACAAAACTAAGTATATATAGTTGTTTACTCCGTTTGGGGATTTTGTCACAGAAGCCCACGATTCGGTTTTGAAGATTCCACCGCGCACGTACACTTTAAAATATGTACAAGAGACAGCGGAAAACTATACGATGACCACGTTCGTCGTAATAAGTGTCGAAAAGTGCAAGTTTACATTAAAATCGTTGCAAGATGTAGTCAATATTGTCACAAATATTTTCTGTAATAAAAAGAAAACTCTGTTATAAAAAAAAAAAAAAAACTCTTATTTCCTCATTCACATTTCGAATATATTTTTTTTCTTTTGAAGCAATAGAAATCCTTTTACAAGTCGCATTGTATTATTTTGATTATCATTTAAACGAACGCCAGAAAAATGAATTAAAAAGAAATACATGCATTTTAAATAATAAACAAAACGTCTATGGGCCGCTTTCGCGCACACGTCGTTGAGTACGGAGTCGGAACAAGATTCGGTGTTACACGATATTCCTACTCTGCAGGTGGGTAGCAATATTGTTTAGTAGTTCAATAGACGTAGTGAAAGAAAGATTTGTGCTGCTCTCAACAGACGTAATCACCTTTGGCTATTGTACATTTGAAAAACGTACCGGCGAGACAAATTCAAATGACAACATTTTATTCATCCCATATTAACTGCAGGATACTTGGAAGGCAGTTATTACACGATCTATGAAGAGAAACACTGTGATCGATAAAAACATCGAATATGCAAAATAATTTGCCACCGTCAACAACAAATCTAAACCTGTGTGGACAAATTTCTATAAAAAAATCAAATCGGAAATCAGTCCAGCATTCGAATTGTCGAGTTCAACGCCTGTTGCATATTCTGCATATTTCTGTGAATTTGCCCATCCGGTTTACGTTAATTGTAGTACGAGAATATAACCCTAGTTTCGATTTTTACTTCTACCCCGTTACAAAATAAATATATTAAGTGTATACCAGCGGGTATATGCCAGTTAATTTACTGTCACCACAAAAATATGTATTAAATCATTCATTTTTACGTTTTCCTATAATAACAGAACCTGCTTGTCAACCGTGGCCATCTGTTTTTATTCAAATTTTAATCAATTCCACCTGTACAATGCATATAATAGCCCATACGAGTATATAATTAAATATAAATAGCTATCTTGTTTCGACTCGTATCTTGTTCTCCGAATCATTCAGTACATAATCAATAATCATCAATTGGCTCTATAGGTTAATAATTATAATGTCTTATTAAAAATATAGTAGATATATCCTGCTGGTTAAAATAACTGTTATTTATATTATTAATATGTTTTACATTAATTCGTTGTTTTCGTAACAAACGTTTATCAATTGGTTTTGTATGGTATCTAAATAATAATAGGTAATAATATATTCTCATAAAATCTATTATTTCATTGGTCAAATCAACATACTAAGTCAAAAAATGCATGTGTGTTTTGTGCAGAAGAAACAAGGTAAACAGAAGAAAATTCAAACTGCTATTTTCCCTAGGTAATATGAATAATATATAGTAGGTTTTAACTGAGAAAACTTTTTCGACTCTTACGTAAAATAATAATAATAATAAAAATTCATTGTTTATATGAGGAAGTTCTATTTGAGAAATACAAGTTGCAAAACTGGTATTATATTATAGTTTTATATATATATATAGCTCGACTATTTTGATTATAGGATTGCAGACCGTGTGTATGAAAAATAAAAAAATATTTTCATGGTTAAGTACATTCATTTTTCGAGGGGAAGGAAAATATTTTTTTTTTTTTATAAATAATATAATGTTTAGAAATGTGCGTATGGTCTTGAAATTATTTATTGGTCGTGTGAGAAAATGTCTATTCGATTACATGGCATCCGATATCGCGGGTGCCAAATCCGGTCACGATTGTGTGCGGCCTTAGTGGTTCTGGAATTTAAAAATCCGTGCACGCAAGTTTTAAAAAAAGGCTTCGTTTTTCGATAAAAAAAAATAATAAAATTCTCGAAATCCGCGGAAATCTACGCGGTGTGAGCATTTTTCCCCGTTAAACGTGGTTTTTTTTTTACTAATAACGAATGATGGGCTCCGATAAAATCTTGTTCGTATACTCGCGTATTCCGACCGAATAACACACCGTGGCCGATGGAGAACATTGAGTCGGGTTAACGAGCTCGACGATTAATCACGTTAGTATAAACCAATTTCTCCCGCGGGATGCTGCAGTAGTGTGACGTACTGCTCGTAAGTCTCATACGCGGATATAACAATCGATCTATTTAATAATAATAATAATTGTACGATATTGTGTATCGAATGCGGTCGTAGTGGTCAGGTAAGGTGTATTGAAATTATATTATATGCTTACTGCTAATATACGCTCGGATTCGAGTATAAATTCTGCGAGAGTGAGACCAATCACCGCCGCGTCTGCAATCGTTAATTACACGCATAGCCGTCCCAAGGGGGTGGCAAATGGGGCGAGTGCCCTAGGGCGTCCAAAGTATTATGAATGCAGGGGGCGTCATAAAAATGAACGACAAAAAGAAAAAATTTCTTGTTTTATTTTAGATATTAATTTATCTTGTATCTATATGATGATTTCGAGGGTAAGTGTATTTACTATTAAAATATATAAAATTATGCAATTAGGTATTACGTTAGTTGTGAATTTTTTTTTTTGGGTGGGGAGGCGTCAAATATTATTGCCCTAGGGCGTAATTGGTGGTAAGGACGGCACTGATTACACGTAATCAATTTTGTGCGTAAATAAAACAATAATCGCGTGTCCATAACGTGGCATTGTAATTACAAAACCAGGCCAGTATTTACAGGAGGGCCAGGGTGGGCAATTGCCCCTACTGATGGAACTTTGGGGGAAGGGGGCGGTAAATTTGTATGAACTCCTTTTTTGTGTTCAGATATAGTTTAATAATTATATTGATTAGATTGATAATTGAGTAAAATGTTTTTTTTTTCATATATTCAATATTGTCGGATTTTTGGGTGAAATTTTGTGGAAGAATTGTGAGAAATCTACTTTTATACGAACACGGAATTTCTCGATCACTCAACTTCATAATACGTTTGATATGTGTTCGTATATTAGGACATTTAATATAATGAATATTATTTAATAGGTAGTTTTGTAGTGCGCATTATATTAGTTCATATTAGTGTATAAAATATAGGTATGTAAGGTTTTTATAATTTTATTTGTAACCCCCCACACCCCTCCATCACATAAAAGGGACGGAATTAAAAAATTGCCGCAGGGCGCCAAAATTCTAAATACGACCCTGTATACAACCGTATGTAGGGCCGGCTCGAGGATTAGGCGAGCTTACAGTACGGCACTTTGGAAATGGAGGCATTTTTGAAAAATCCTTAAATTTATTCAACATTCCTCTGAGCATATTAGACAATATTTTAATAACTACGTGTATTTGTAGCTACCTTATGGGGATTATCGATTTTCGTAATAACAATTTTTATATATGACACGCGTGTTATAGTGCAGCGGTTCTTATACTCTTGTATACACATTTAATTATTATTTTTATAAGACTGGATTTTACGCGAAGAAACCTTGATGGTACCTATTTAATTTTTGTTTATTCAATACGAAGAATGGTGTAGCATTCTAGACATCCGTTTTCGAACATCGAGCTCAATACTCGAAAGGTTTAATCGTAGTTCGAAACCCAATATTTTCCATACATGGTTTTAAAACGTGTTTTTTTTTTTATGTAAACAAGAGAGGTGAAGGTTTTTTCGCATGAATTAGTCATGGACAGTTAAGTTAAAACTTTCAGAGCGTCTGCTGATATTTTTCCCAGGAAGCCGCGAACCACAGTTTAAGAACCCCCGCCATAGTGAATATTGTTATTGTGTACTCATATCATGAAATGTACACTGTGTTTACTTTCGAAACACGTGATTCAAAATTAGTTCTCGAGTACATTATGCAAAACAATCTAACTGCTGCAAAAAGCAGAGAGAAGTTTCTCAAAACTTAAGCTACGGGGGTGTACGCGGAACGTTAAAAAAAATTATTTACCGTCAAATATAATGTCTCAAGACCGATTAGTAGGATTAGCCACTTCTTCAACTAAAGTGAAATTGCCGAAGAATTGTACGTGTGCGATGTCACACAGAGCTTTGCTACACTAAAAGCAAAAAGAGTTCATTTATGAGGGAAAATGAAATTTATTTCGTCTCGTCAATTGCGTTAAAATTGTATTTTTTGTTTTTATAATATTAAAACTTTATAAGTAATTAATATACGATTACGTTAATATGTAAAGGTAATTTACAATAAATAATATAAGCCTACTCGATTTTAAAGTGAAAATCGTACCAAGAAATAATTATACCGCACAAACAACTGTAATACATAATTATTTAAAATCAAAAAAATAACACATATTTTCGGAGTAGTAATCAAAAATTTTGATTGTGCTTAGTAACCTATTTTTACTTGAGCCCCGGCCCGAGCCGTGTTGGTGGTGTCAAACGGGAGTATTTTCTCCATAGACTTATCAACTACATACGGACTGCGCCTTTTACAGCCCCTGCCGTGTGAAAATCTCAGACAACATCAGATATGCAAAAACGATTGTTGTGGAAGAGAAAATAAAAATAAATTCGTTTATTTTTATTTTTTTTCAAATTAGGTTAGATAAGATAATTTAACACGGTCTTGAACACGATTTAAAAAAAAATATATATATTAATGAAATAACGTTATAAAATTTTGAAAAGCAACGGAATAGACGAATTAATTTATCTTTTAACTTCTGCAACAACACCCCTTTTTGTTTATCTAATGTTGTGTGATTTATTTATATATTTTTGCCCCAATCGCAGTCAATACAGTTAACAGGTCTACGATTTTCCCACGTGAAATCCGTCTTGTTACACTGAAATTCGACGATATATTTGACGAAAACCATACGTCGTGCCAAACGCACGTGGAATCGAATCTCACGTGTCGTCTTGACGACGACCTACTCCGGAGCGAATCGCCGCGCGCTTGATTAATGAAGACGTGTCGAGGAAATAACGAAAACGTATATAGTTAGGAGAAAAAACGGAATGAAAGAGAATTGACAAGCGAGTTTTAAGGGTCAGTAAATGTTCGCAGGGATTCTCTCTATACGTTGTACAGTGGTAACGTCGTCGTCTTCGTATTAAAGGTTAATTATCCGAGCGTAATCCGAAAGAAATTTCAAGGCGGATGAGTATAAAGCGCAAAGTGTGCTGTGAACATAACGGGGAAGAAATAAAAATTTACCGGATAACGCGCGCAGTGTCGAGCACGAGTCATAAATCAGTTGGTAGATTTTCTTTTTTAATTATTTCTCTTTGTTTTCCGCTCAGGTCAATGGATTCCAGCGGGGATTTGACGATTAGAAGTTATCGCGACTAACGATATAACTTATCGCGCGGTAACGAGCGAACCAATTATTTTGTTTACGGATCAAAGATAATAATTCTGCGAGAGAAAAAAAAAATGTAAAAAACCCGTATTATCCGTAAATAGGTTTGCAATATTTGAAGGACTGAAAACGGAGTTTCGTTTTTGGTCAATTACTTTATTTACTTGCCAAATAACAGATTTCAAAACGGCCGAATGAAAAAAATCGTCTTCCGTTTCTTTTTTTTTTTTTGATTCTTGCTTTCCTGTTGAATTTTTGGTGACTTTAATGTTTTGTTTGTACCATATTGCGTTACTGTTTATCATTTAATACGTCATGTGATTGTTGAATTAATCGGATTTTATTTGAAACGATTCAAGGTTTCAGAGAACAATTAAGTACGTTTTTATTTAGTCGTTTTTAACACGCTTTTATTAGCTTCACCTGTATGTGAGGTTGTCTGTATGTAACTCTCCTTATTAATCGTAATCGTAAAAAAATTTAGTTAAAAAAAAAAAAAACTAAAGAATACGCTTTTATAGCGTATTAAACTAAAAAGTGAAAAATAAATATAGTTAAAAAACACGCTTTTAAATAATATCGGACTAAAAGTTCAAAATAATTTTTAAAATAAGCTTAAAGCAATAATGAACAAAAAATACTAGTATTATTGTGAAAAAAGCGTCGGGCGCTCGATATACGAAAAATATGACACAAAGCGCCTAAGATATTGCTTTAAGCTTATTTTAAAAATTATTTTGAACTTTTTAGTCCGATATTATTTTAAAGCGTGTTTTTTAGTTTTTTTAAAAACTATATTTATTTTTTATATTTCTCTATACCATAGCTGGTAACAATATTATTACTTACTTATATCACTAACGGAATGTGGAAATTAAACGGCCTTTTCATGATTTCGGCAATTAAAATTTTACCAATAATAATAAAAAAAAAAAAAACAATGAAATAATAATAATTATTGTAAAATATATTTCAAAAACAACTATGTTATGTATAATAATTGTTGAACGTTACCTTAGGAATTTTTATACGAACACACACATGTGAAATTCTTATGATTCAGCAATAAAAAAAAAGGTAAAAGAAAAAACATACAAAACATATTTAATTTTTTTCTACTTAAAATATTATAAAGTGTGTATAATAAATAGATAACAAAAAAAAATATTTTAAAATAATTATACGTGTATGGTTTACACCTCTGTCATTCCAAATATAGAAACTATAACTGTAGATTTGCTTGAATTGTATTTACAAAACCGAACAAAAGTAAATACAAAAAAAGAAACTTAACAAATAATGTATACTGCGTAGTAGTTAGTTGGCTGATTTATAAGGAAAAAATAGAAATAACTCGGTTAACTAGTTAATAATGAGTCATTTTTTACATACGACGTTCGTTAAAAGTAAAAAAAAAAAAACCTTTATAAAATCGAATATCCAATTAAACTTGATTCGTCGTTCCACAAAACAAACGTGTGTCTTATACGATTCACACACTTTATCTAGAAAATGGGACAAAAATTACCATTAAAAAAACCAATGCATGCAAACACAGAAAGTCCAGATTCTTAATAGAGAGAGTTCTAAAATTTCATGTGAATTATATGTGAAATCGAAAATATTATCTCACTCTCATCATTGTACGATTTTGATTTACGTATTATTTTACAGCTTATGTTTATTTGGAATACAACGCATTACAAAATTCGCAAATATATAGTACGCTCGCGGTCGACGTTATAAGTTGTACACTCGCATTTTGACGGCATTCTCGCTTTAAACTCAAAACTATTTACGAAGTCATGTCATTCATTTACGGGTAAATATTTAAATAGCAGAAACATATCAGCTGACACCAAGTCTGTATAGTAATATACCAGCCGAGTCTCGCACGACCGTATCGAAAACGATATATTTCGGCGCACAATGTCACAGGAATAAGAGATACTCGTCAATTTCGAATAACGAATAGAATATTGTACCGAAATGATAATATTTTTTACGACTGAAGTCAATTTCTCGAAAACGATACGTCATTTTTATTATATTGTCCTCGAGTGATTTACGTTACTCATAACCGCAATGACCGTATTTGGACATTTTTCGCCCCAGGACAACGCATTTTAACATACCCCTTCATATTACTTATTTATGTAAATACACAGAAATATTATGACCAATACTTGTCACAATGACCTTAAAAAAATATATATTTCAATATAATAGGTCCCAAAGACATTTTATTTTATCGGCTCAAAATTAAACCTCGTCTTAATTAAAACAATACATTTTTAAAACGTATTTGCAGAATAGTCTTCAATTTGTCTGACAGCTTCGTAAAATAAATACGCATAACCTAATAAAACTTAAATAAAATTTGATGTCTGTTTAAGTTTTCTTCTAGATTAAAATTAAATAAGCTAATAAATATAAAAACATAACATAATTAAATGACACGGGTATAAATGTAAACAGTATAAACATTAATTTTTACTCGGTAATACAGAACATTGGCAAGAATCAATATTTGCCTCGACGGTCTCAAATTGCATAAAATTAATTGTCAATGTAAAATACATGCAGTTAAATGAAGAGTGTATATAATCTATGCTTTATGACACAAAAGTTTACAATCTCCTCCTGGATTGGTGTTTGGAAAATGAGTTTATTACTTCCAGAGTTGTAAAATATTTGAATGTTGGTGTTCTAAAACTTTTTAAAAGTATTGTTCAACTACTTCCTTTGGTTCTTTCTTTTAAGTTGTATTTCAATATTATTTTGTTGTTATTGGATATGTTGATATTCCAAATAATTTTTGTGTGAATTAAAAATGAAGTGAGAAAAGAGAAGTCAAGAAGTAACACGGTATTCTTCTTTAAAAAAAATATGAACAGTATAAAATCATTAGATATTCGAATTTTTCAATAACAAAGTCTCCGTCAATAAAAAAAAATTATATTATTTATATTTTGTTTCCCATGTTTAAAAAGGAAATATTTCAAATTAAATGTTTGTATTAACATTAATTGTTAATTATTTCTGTTGACAGGTAATTATCAAATACAAATTATGTACATTGCACGGTTCGCCAGATTGAGCAAATATTTAACATAGGCGGTGATACACGTACCAAAAGAAGAACGGCAATATCAGTTAAATAATTTGATCTAATTATTTTTGTTTTAATTTAATGGCAGTTTTGACATATAATTATCAATAGGAAAATATTTATGCATTTAAAAATTATTTATAATAACCATTTTATATATTTGAGTATTTACTGAAATATATGGGCAATATTTGTATTTAAGTATTAAGCTGAATACATTTTATAAACTCACTCATATACATTTTAAATGTATTCTTTACAGCACTATAATTACATAAATTCTAGTTCTAAAATATTTTGTGTTAATCCATTGGTTGGTATTCTACCTCGCATTTCCGTGTCATACCGTTTATTATCTGAAACACATGAAAAGAATTTAAAAATTAACATATAAATTAGGAAGATAGGAAACATAGCGTAATTTTAATAATAAAAAAAATTAAACTATGATAGAAAATTAAATTATGATGTAATGATTCACATAAGCTGAAACTAGTGGGAAAAAGAAATGTATTAATTTTTTATTAATTGATACAAGTTGCATTTGTTCTATTTTTTTCAATAAACTTAACACACTAAGTCACCATAATTATAAAAACAAATACAATTATCAAATAAAATCTGCATGCCTACATAAACATTTCTTAAATACTTGTATTTACGAATAAAATGTTCTCGTTGAAAGTTATATTTAGCCACTAATTACAAAAGTAAATATTTTTTTTTGAAGAAGAAGAAGACATGTTATATTTTCTATAGTTTAATGTTTCTCGCCGGATTTAAGTATGGGTACCTATATGATATTTATTGTGAATATAACGTACCAGACATCTTTTGAAGTCTTAGGGTATGCATAAATAAAGTTTTCCCGTAATTCATGATTAGAATTCAACGTTTACAGACAAAGTGGACCATGATTCTCAGTATGCATTAAGTATTTGACTTGAATAAATAATGCAATTAGGGTGATACCTTATGTATAGGTAATATTATATTCACAAAAAATGAATATAATATTACCTATGTTTGGTAAATTTTTCTGAAATTACGTGCCAATAATTAACCGATTTTATTTTTTTTTTAATTTCCTACGTGACATAAAATTATTTAAAATATTTGAATAATTACGTCATTTAAACTCTTTTATTTATACAGTAAACAAATAACAGATTTTATAAATTTAATATAGTACTTACAACTACTGGATTAAAATATTTATGTTACTTTTTTTCTATCACATGCCTGATGACAATTCGTTTAATTATATAATATATTTAGTTAATAATTAGTTTACTTTTGATAAATTATGTACTTATGGCATTGCATTCAGCCGTAAGTGGTTAAACGGTTTCTTAGGTCGGGTATAATAAAGTCATTTCCGAATATGAGTGAATTGGCTATGAATAAGTCGAGGAAAATATTGACAATAATAAATTATAATAACAATTTTCTGAAATAGTATTCCACGCTTTCATGATATTTTTTTCTGTATTTTTAACCAAACTGTCGACTACTCCGTTTCACTCGAATCGCCTGTTAATAAAACGCTAACGCCTAACGATAATAAAAACGTACGATGTGCTCTTTTTAACATTTTACACAATTTGTTGTTATTAAAAAGTCCTTAATTTTGTAAATTAGAAATTGCAGGAAATGTAGTTATATTCGTCAAGTAAAATCAATTTTTAAAAATGTATCGAGTCGCGTATACAACTGTGGTTACCTGTTCAAGTAGGTAAATTGAACATTATGGAATTATATTATTACTTGAAATTTTAAAGCAACGACGGATAATTGCATTTGAACTACCATTTTGTGCGAAACTCTGTTATTATTCACAATAGTTTTTTGAAATTCAAACTTCACACACGTAAAAACAAACGATTTTTGAAATATTGTTAAAATTGTCAGACATAAAATATAAAAAAAATCAGAGATTCAAAACGGTCTTGAACCCGGGTTGAAAAATTAAAACCGTTTTATAACTCCATACCCGGAAGCTGGGAAAAATTCAAACTGTTTTTCAACCCGAAATTCGAAAAAAAGGAAAAATTTTTAAATAGGAGTATTGAAATTTTGAATGATTTTGGAAAAAATCGATGGTGCTTTGTGATTCGATTACTGGAAAAAAATTTAAAATGACATTAAAAATCCTAGATTTTTACAGCTAGTTAGTGTGAAAATGAAAAACAACATATATTTTTTAACATTATATACGGTCTACGCACTTTCCCGAATTGTGTGCCTGTGTATTTAAAAATTATTTAGTTCTATAGGGTTGGCTACAATATATCTGTACTGTAATAATTAATGGATTAATCTTATAAGAATTTGCAATAGAAAAACATTTATTGGAAACCCTAAAAATTATTTTGAACATGAAACTAACGAAATATTTTATCCTGTTTTGACGGCCTGAAAAGAAGCTGCACGTATCTAAAACGAGCCTGATGGCAATTTCGCTAGTTTTTCTGAAAAAAATGTTAACCGAATTCTTGCTTGTTTTATAACCACGTGTCAAAATAAAATGACGAACTAGATGCGACGGATTCGCTGCTGGAAAATTTCGCACGTAAATATAAACGGAGTACAGCTCCTTATACACGAAAATTTAAAAAAATGTGTTTTTAAAAATACACTTTGTGGAAAACCATCGGTCGAAATCTAAAAAGGGGAAGGAAAAATGATATACTCTAATGATTTGACACCACTGTTTTATAACACGTTCAGGACCCACTGGCTGTAAAAAGACGGCTCGCACCTTTTCGTTACGTTATGTTTGTATTTGCAAAGTTGCCGAATTTCTTACGACTAACGAAATTTGTTTCGTTTCTTTAGCATACACCATCCAATTTACTGTAACAATGTAAACGGATAAATCGCTGACAAGTCGGCTTGTTGTAAATAAACTAATACGAATTTTTACTTTTATTATTATTGATTTTCATAATGAAATAATGTATTTATTTTATTCAAATTGTATTAGTTCACACTTTTTAGTACGGTGTAAGGAGTGTTTTATGCGTATAACATTAATTTATTTCTCGGATAAGAAACGATTAACTTCAAATTGAAAATCACGATTAACGTTGTTAAAACATCCGATTTTCCTAACATCTGCATGGTCTCGTTTTTTCTTTTTCTTAAATATTTTAATTCCAATAATAATAATTATCCAAACAGTTTTTAATTCATACTATTCATTGAATTCATAATATATGTCGTGTGTACATTAGTTTTTCATTAATAAACACAGCATTTTAAAATTTTAAACAATTTTTCACATTTTTGTGTCACATATTCTATATCGATCGTGATAACTTTTTTCCACATTAATGATCAGTTTTTATGTATATATATATATATATATATATATATATATATATATATATTCTCTTGACAAACTGTATTCGAAACATAAATATTCTGATTTTATTATAAAAATAATTTATTATGCACAATATCTATAAGAAAAATTTTTTCGGATATAAAATTCACAAAGTAGAAGTTTGGTATTTTAAAAAAATTTGTTGCCCTTTAATACCTACGTGTATAAAATGACAGTAATTACACATTTCTATATTCTTTTTGATTGCTCTTCTCTGTATATATAATATTACATAATAATATCACACAATCAAGTGAAATATAAAATATACTTTATCAAGGAATTTACTCGTGTGCCATAATTAAAATGATTTTTTTTTTTAATACATTATAACCAAATCAATACAATAACAAATCAATATTATAATAAATTATAACCAAATATCAATTAACAATTTGATTAAAAAATTAAAATTGTATTTTTTATTTTATGGGTAATTATTTTATAAGAGCCTTACCATTTTTTACACAAGTATCTTAAGTACTCTAAGAAATATATGTCATGTACCATTATGATGTACTATGTATATTATGCCGAAATAAATTATATTAGTTTTGAAAAGACGATTTATGTCGTGCATGTAAATTAGATTAATTCCGTACACAAATAACGTATGTAATAATACATAAACTTTTATTATAATCCTCTTATAGTTGATTGAAGTTCAATTATATGGTTTGGAGTTTGCATGTACATAAATACGTCATAGGTGGGAAAAAATATTTTTTTAATTATCTGTTAGAAAAATAAATATTGATTTGGAAAAATAAATATTGTTATACATTAGTTATGAACGTATCATATAATATAATAACTAATAAGATGGTTGTGGTCTTGTATAACTCGAGATAAAATGTATTCCTGTTTAAGCTATCGTAAACTCGTGAAAATGTTTCGAAGAATAAAGATTTATTATTTTTCACATAATGACATCACATTCTATTCATATTTTAAATATGAATTTTCCGTTGACGTCTGTAATAATATGATAGATTATTTGTCCATTAATGTAGTCTTTGAAACAAATTCAAAATGTATGATACTTTCTACGTTTTATAAAAATTATACTTATTTGTAATCATCAAAAATATACACTAATCATTTTTATAGTTAAATCATCTATATTCTCTATTTAAGTATAACATTATTATTTATAGGTTAATTATTAAACTTCTTTCAATTTTATACCATACTTTTATTATTATTTCGTAAAAATTAACGTTACGTATAAAATACATACATTGCGTAAATAATACAATTCAATTTACACCAATTAATATATAATTAAAATTATATTTCTTGATTAAATTATTGGAATTTAGTCATAATATATTTGCGATAATATGCCTATTCTTTATTGCATGTGATTTTACGTAGTTATTAATTTAATACAAATCATAATTATTAATTTTACGAAATACTCTGAGAATCTGCAATAAAATTATGCATATTTTTTATCAAACTTAAATTATTATAGTAAATAGTAATTAAGTAAAAAGTTTTAATTTTTTAAGTAAAAGTACAAAATATTTGTTGTAAACCAATGACGTTAATAAAACAATTCATAATTGTTAATAAATTTAAAAATTTACTTTAAGAAGAAATTCGAAATTTTAGCATAAATAGAGAAATAAATACTTATCTAATATAACTGTATTTATATTATAATCAAAAACACAAATATTTCAACTATGAAATCTTTCACAATTGTATATTATTATTTAAGGACAAAAGATGCTAAAAATTGAAATTCATATTTTTTTCGTATTATTATGAATCATGATTACTTAAATCATTTATACATTTTATGATTACAGAAATATTTTATTAAACATTTGGCTTCAAAAGATTTTCTTCTACACAGAACAACTTATGAATTTGTTCGTAGTTTCATTTTGTATTATTATTATTGTCATTGTCATTGTCATTGTCATTGTTATTGCCATTGTCATTGTCATTGGCATTGGCATTGGCATTATTATTATTATTATTATTATTATTATTATTATTATTATTATTATATATTTCATATCAGGTAATAGATACCAAATTAATTCCAGTACTAACATAATTTTAGGTTTTTTTCGTATTCTAAAATATGCCTAATTCAATGTTTATATTTAAGTAATTATTAAATAAAAGAAAAATTATTAAATACATTAAATATGATTAATTTAACAATATCATAATTTTATATAAGTAAATAATTTTAAATAACAAGGAAAGCATTGAAAGTCTTCCATTTTAAGTTGCATAGAAAAAATCGTATTCCGTATTTCATACGACGTATGTAGATAAATTTAAGTTACGGTGAATTTCGGATAACTAAGGAGAGATGAACAAAAATAATGAAAAATAAAAAAATTACACGCGGTCGCTAAAGAGACGGCCGCTGCAGTTTTTCGATAAACATTATTGCCCTATAAATTACTGAGAATACCTGCAAAGAAAAAAAAAGGTTTATAATATTACTTATGTAACAGTAAAACTCGACTTTTATATGGGTACATCTAGACGTAAAGAATAGAAATAAAAACCAAAGAAATCTTTTGAATGTTGAACGGTAACAAAAGAAATGATTTATAACGTAATTTGTTAATAAAAATACTGTTTAAAAACATTGTACGAGGTCATTGGTGAACATATTGGTGAACATAGGCGGAGGGATATTTCAGGAAATTTTCCAAAGTTCCCGATGATGTTCGCCACCGTATTTTGAATATTAAATAACAAGTATATTATATGTAACAAAATGGTATAGGATAGTAGTATATTTATGTGTGGGGTATTTGGTTTAAATCCCCACACAGGACCAAAATATCAATTAAAAATATTATTGTCAATTTAAATATTAACACGTTTAACGCTACATGTAATCGACATATAGTAGACAACAATCACATTAGCACTTTAATTTTCTATTTAAGGAAAATACATAGTAATGACGAATATTTTATCAATTTTACAAACATACATACAGTGAAGATTGCAGGTAATTGACTCACTTGAGGAATTCTACATAAGAGATTTTAATATAGTTAATTTTCATTATTTTATTTTTATTAATACAATAATTTAATTTGGTTATTATTTTTTTTTATTGGGGATAATTTAATGTTTATGTCGTGTTAACGATTGGCGGAAAAAACGTAATAATAGAAGTTGTGATTGAACTCTCCAATCAAAATAAACGTTTAGAATTTTCATTATAATTTATTGTTTTCTAATTTCTTATAAATATTTTTAAAAACCAAGTCCTATTACTTGATAAGTACTTTATTACTATTATATACATATACATGTATGATATATTTTACTATATTTGCTAATCCTATAATAGTTAATTTTCATTATTTTATTTTATTAATTTAATTTGGTTATTATTTTTTTTTATTGGGGATAATTTAATGTTTATGTCGTGTTAACGATTGGCGGAAAAAACGTAATAATAGAAGTTGTGATTGAACTCTCCAATCAAAATAAACGTTTAGAATTTTCATTATAATTTATTGTTTTCTAATTTCTTATAAATATTTTTAAAAAACCAAGTCCTATTACTTGATAAGTACTTTATTACTATTATATACATATACATGTATGATATATTTTACTATATTTGCTACTAAAAATTATTTTAATTCAAAATATCCTATAAAACCATTAATAATGAGAACGAATTTTGTACGTTTATACTAAATTCTTCGCCTAGAGAGAAATTAAAAGTACAACACAGATTTAGGTAACAAGTTATTTTTACGTGATTCGACGTTTATTCTAAGGACAACGAGTCAAATCAAAACTAAACCAAGAGTTATCCGTTAAGTTAAATATTTTAAACGAATTTTTACTTCTTAACTCATCAATACCCAGCCTTGCTTTAATTGTATCTTCGGATTACTTATTTTCTGGCAAATCATTATATTATATTATACTGTATACTACTATAGTATTGTCTGTAATTATCAATTTGAGACTTAAGTACACTTAAATATAAAATCGCTGAAATTATAAATTTTTCCCGGCTTACTTTCGACGAGACGGGGTGCATTATGAATAAATAACTATCAATTATAGACGTAATTTTTCACCATCACTGTTAACTATCAATCAGCCATTTTTCTTTCTGCACGATTCACAATCATAATGTATTAAATATGATTTCACTCTTACGCATATATTGTAATATAAACTGTCCTTCTCTTTTTTACACTTGTCCCGTTATTATATTTAAATTATTTACCAAAAAAAAACGCGCAGCCTGTTAATCCAATGGCCTATAGGAAATACCATATTGATTGTTATTATTTTGCTTATTTTATATTATTCTTCACTGTTGCGGCCTCCTTCGATAACTAATTTTTTTTGTTTCCTCATTCTTTTACGTCTTATTTTATCGTTTTTTAAAGAAAAATAAGACATTCTAATAACGAAGACATATTAAAATAATATAAATTATAACGCACGATGAGATTATTGTTAAAAATAAAATTATAAGTAATAATTTCCAAACGTACAACATATCGATTTAAATTGTACAGAAATGATTTCTAGAATGAAAATAATATATGCCCGATATTATAACAAAAACAACGGCGTGCGAACAGTGCGTACTATTCTTTCGTATCATAAGTCCAGGGCTCTCATTTGAAAAAATAATAATGTTTAACGTTTTAACGTTTTTTATCGTTATTTATCTTTTGCGTTTATCGTTATGGTATATTTGAGCGTTATGGATTATTTGTGTTTAACGTTAAAGAACGTTTTATCGTTATATAATATTTACGTTTTACGTTTATCGGTATTTTAACGTTATTTGGTTTAATATCGATTTTTTTCCAATTAAATAAATCCGTTCATATTCCATAGACTATACCACGTTTTCAAATCTCTTAAACGTAATGTACTTCATTAAACGTCATTGATTATAAAAGTCCTAATTTATTATTCTTAATTTTTTGATTTTATACACTTTTTCAGTGAGAACCTTGGTTTATTTTTGACTTTATATTCAAATGCAGAATATTTTTCTTAAAATGTTGATTTATATTAGCAGTAGAAACTTTTCTGCCTAGCTGACATCTTCTCAGACACGTATCTTTCAATAATTTTTACTATCAAGTAAACAAAAATAATCTGAAAGGTCCAATAACAATAAACAGTATTTCAATTCGCGATATCACGCGGCAGAAAGAGAATTTCCGCGAAAGACATATCGGAAACCGTATAATATCTCAATACACGTGTCTAGCTGACACGCGTGTACGCGTCCATGTGAACCCAGCCTTATTGTAGAACTATAATAAACCTACACCATAGGCTTATATTTTCAATAGTAAATTGGAAAAAAATATTAAAATAACGGTAATTCTATTTTTTGTTTTTTGATATTTTGATATATAACGTTAATACATTATTTCGTTTAATGATATGTTTTAATTTGTGATAGTTTAAAATTAGTGTTTATTGTTTTCCGTTACGTTTTTTTGATATTCGTTTCAATCGATATTTTGCAATCAAAACGTTATTATAACGTTTGCGAGCCCTGATCATAACATAATTGTATGGAACAAAGTACATTTTTCTAACAATACCGATCGGTTGTGTTAGTACCTAATATAAATAATGATTGGCACGTATCGACCCGAAATAATGTGAATTAAAAATAACTTGCCGCCGAGTGAGAAACTAGTTGAATTTGAACTAGTTTAAACAGACAAACAAAATTAATTTCGCGTGGTGTTATTCGAGATATGAACTGTGTCATCTACAAATGTTAACAGTTACTGAAACACTGCGCTGCCAGGTGAACGCTACACACCGTCGTGATACATAAATGTTCGAGAAATGTGTCCCGTGTGTATAGAAACGCGTTACGTCTATAAAATAATATAACACTCCGGGCAGCGAGTGCGTACCATAACTCGTCCGAACTTCTGAAATACACTCGGTCCATTTCCGTGGCATTTTCGTCGAGATTAAGTTTTATTAAAATAGGTAAAAAAAAAAGTATTTTAATAACGTCAAATCGGACGTCTTTGAGAAAAATCGGTTTCGGATTTAATAGTCGATAAATACCCGCGCTAAATTTCGTTTTGTCATGTCGTCCCTCAATCGCTGTAATTATTATACAAAAAAAAAAAAACAGTTTTAAAAACTTTTCTCGCCTCGTAAAATTCAATACGTAAATGAAGCAAGCACAACACTTTATAAATAACGTGATTTGAAAAGTTTTGTTAATCAAAACGGGCGATCCTAGAGGTGATTTAAAAGGAAAAATATTTTAAACGTGTTTAAGCGTTTATAAATATTTCATTTTTTTTTTTTCATTTCCAAAAACACGTAATTTGATCAAAAATGTATTCAAAAATCGTGTTGATAAAAAAAAACACCGTCGAACAAAATCCATTGCAACGTTGAAAATCACGTTTCTTGAACATAAACATAACAAAAACGAGATTTCTGTTATTTACGCGTAATTCCGGCATCGGAATTTATGTAATAAACGAAATTCTAATAAACACACAATAAGGAGAATTATCAACGATTTTACAATTATATTTACATTAATATTCATTCACATTATTCACATTTTAAAACAATTTTACGTTCCTCGTGTAAAATGTTGACACGCACATTTAAGATTATATGCGCATATATTTTTTTTTTTTTCTAAATTCTAAAACTTTTTCACACAAGTTCTGTGACACTGTGTTCGACATTTTACATTAAATTTTGAAATATAAATGGACAGAATTCACGTCGTCGCGACTGTAGTTATAGGAGAAATGTGCCGGAAGCGTCGTCGAATTTGTTTCCTATTATATCGCGCGATAAACGTAGTAGTGTGATAGAGAGAAGATTTCCCGCTCAAGTTTTATAAACAGATTCACGACGGAAAACGTTCGATTTTCAAATAAGGATTTCTCAAAAAGTATTAGGTCAAAATAAATTTTATTCGTACCAAAACAAAGTTTACTATGTAACAAATTTAAAAAAAAAAAATATAGTATTAACTGTCTTATTAAACACAATCAATTTCAACATGTACGGAAAATTATGTCCCGGAGATATTCTCGTAAAATGCACTTTTGCAGTCACTATCTCGAGCTGCGAAATGCGAGAGCCGACATATCTGCCGCGTACACGATGAAATGAATTGTTCATTTTAATATTTTTTTAAATTTTTTTAGACATTAAGGTTTATTTTGGCATAAATAATTATAAAACAATACTTATTCGAAAACCGTGCGTTTCCCGCAGCAAACTCTGTATATACTCGTATTTTTTTCCTCTCTAAAAATGTTCCCATCGATTCCGTCGTTAACTCCTAGGCAATTTTCATCGATATCATTTGCAGAACTACTACTGTTCAACGATTTCCGACTTCAGTGGTGGCGTATTAAAAACCGTTCAAGTTTACAATTCCAGACGGCGGCGTGCAATACGCGCAATATAATATTTCAACCAATGGCGTAATTTCAATTTATTTCTGAAGAAGGGGCGGGAAGATTAAAGTAAAACGCAAAAACTTCGTTCCCACTATATTTTATAATATTTTTAATTAAACTTTTTTTTTTTTTTGTAAAAAATTTAATAAAACACATACCTATATAATACGTAAAGTATATAAATCAAATAGTAATAAAGGACTCGTTAGGACTCGGTTATTTTGATATATTTATTAGAAATTAGAAAACATAAAATTATAATAATTATTGGAGAGTTCGATGAAAACATCTTGAAATCGTATTTGCATTTTTTCTCACCAAATGTGATCATAACTATACATAATAAATCGTCTTGCCTGTTAAAAAAAAAAACAATAATTTTAAATTAACGTTTTATTTAATAAAAACGAATAAATTAATAATAATCATTTCAATACTTCTGATGTAGGATTCGTCAAGTAAGTCTTTCCGATTCGCTGCAGATCTATAGACCCTTTTGTGGGATCCGTTTTCTTTAAAATAAAGTATTGAAGTTAACATACCGAGTTTGTTGTCGACTATGTGTCGACAGTAGAGTTAAACGCATCGGTGTAAATTGACCAAAGCGCAATAATATTATTAATTGATTCTCTGGTCTTGGGTGGGGATTTAAAACGACTCTCCCCCTCCCCCATTCCATAAATAGGTCACTGCTTCCACCGCTCGAAATCAATTACTATTTGGTACGTGGTTGTCGCTGTGACGCGGAGGAAATATCACAACGGATTACAAGTGGCGCGTGTCGGCACCACAGATTTCCTCGCGAAGAGGAATTTTTTTTCCCCACGTAAACCGTATATCGTAATAGAACACCACTTGTCGAAACCCAATCGAAGTTCAAAGCCCACGCGAAACATTGCTCTCGGCCCTTTTCGGCACGGAACATTATTGAATTCCCGTGTCTTTTGGTCCTCCGCCGTGGGAGACGCGCGCACATGCGAACAAAAGTCCGGCGACACGAGAAAAGCGAGATGAAATTCGTCACACGACATTAGTAGAAAAAAGTCGATTCTCGTTTGATATTTTACTTGATATTTTACTTTAATTGCTCGGCAAAACTAGCGCTGGGCCTTACACGGTTATGTAACAATAGTATGTAACAACGGTTACAAAAGTAATCGCCGGTAATGTTCACATGACACGGAAATCGAGAGACAATTCGATTACGTGTCTCGTGGGCAAAGATAGTTTAGTTCGGACGACCGAGAATCCATCATAACGACTATCAGTCCCGTGTTTACCCTAAGGACACGTGGGACACGAGCCCAAGGCCTCCGGCCTGATTGGAGCTCCAAACAATACAGTTCACATCTTTACATTGTAACGTTCCGATACGGCTTATCCCGACTAAATATTTCACCGGCAGCCTTAAATATTAAGTTAAAATTTAAAAAAGGTAACGAGACGCGGGGTGTAGTGGATATCGCTTAAGTGAATTACTTGGATAAAGATTTTAGAGTTTTGTTTTAAATTTGAAAGCAACGATAAGTCATTGCATTCGATAAAACGATTCTGAGCGGAGTTTACTTTTCTCGTAAATATAGTCTAAAGTTACATATTTGGTGAAAATGTCAGGTTTCTATGACTATTAGTTTCAAAATTACGAAGAAATAAACAACAATCGATTTAGATGAAATTGCATTTTTAGCATTTTTTAGTTATATTTTTAGGTGCTTTTAAGAAAATCGAAAAATGACTTCTCTAAAGTACCAAATAGATGCGAATTGCTGCCGGAAACAAACAGTGACCGAAGAAATCGGAGCACTCCTTCTGGTTGAAAATCTATACACAGGATAGAAAAATAAATAAATAAAATAAACATCATTGTAAAAACAATAGATTCATCGCTTCGCTCAGAACCTAAAAAAAAGTTAAATTCCTTTAACCCGAAATTTAAATAAAATAAAAAAAAACAATGATCACTTTATTAATACGTTTTATTAAAACAATGTTTAGAACCATCGAATTCCGTTATTTTTGCTATTTTTTTACTTTGTGATCACACTATCCTATGTGTTTCAGAAGAAGTAGCATACTTTCGGTTCTTTCAAAAATTGTTCAACATTTTTTTCGGGTTCGAACAATCAACGGAAATGATGATGTTAATAGTAGTTGTAAACATATTTTCAAAGCTTTAACACCAATATTGCCAAAAAACGGATCAACCATTAGAAAGAAGGAACGAGATTTAAAGCTTTGGCAAAAAATGAAAAACTTGAGACCATTCTCCTTGCAGCAATGTAAATCCGATTTTTGAATCAACAATCACATTAATTTTATTATTTGTATGAAGCTAAAAGTCAGCTCTAACGTCATTTAACAAAAGTACAATTCGATGTTTTTTTTTTTTGGCTTTCAAAAAGGGTCCTCAAGCTCTATGTACCCAAGGGCCCCTTCATAGCCTTAAACTGTCCTGACGATAATACTATAATATTTATAATACAATTCGTTTTAATCCCTTCCTATAGTTGAATTTTAAGTGGTGAATAATTTTTTAGTACTTCGAAAAGTTTCCACAGGGTATAATATTATTATAACAAATTAAATAAAAAATAAAAGTAGTATTATTGTTTTAAAAAATATTATTTATAATTTATATTTACAATGAATTTTTATATGCCAATCAAATGTGTTATATCCCGGTCCTGACGTCATAATGTTTTTTTTACATATCAATTGATGTGGGGAAAAGTATTAAATAAATACAAATTTTGTTTTCCATATTCGATTCGAATACAGAAAAAACATTGAGTTCACAGAGAAATTATCCTACCATAGTTTAAAAACGTACAGGCCCACGTGAATACATCCTTGATATAATAATAATAATAATAATAATAATAATAATAATAATAATATTATTATTATTATTATTATTATTATTATTATTATTATTATTATTATTATTATTATTATTATTATTATTATTATTATTATTATTATTATTATTATTATTATTATTATTATTATTATTATTACATTGATAAATTCTATGTTCAATAATATTTATAATAATTATTACTTTATTTTTAAATATACATAAAAATATAAAAGTAAATTTTCCAATGAATTTACAAAACCGTTTTTAAAAGAAAATATTATATTAATACAAAGATATCGTATATTTATTTTAAATAAAGCTCAATTGTATAAATTTCACGCCTGATAATGGACAAATATAACGTTTGACATGTCTAAAAACCTAAGTGTTTTCCATAGTTTTGTAAATATTCTATACATATCTTAATATTCTATATGTTATCTTAATTGTTAAATATTTATAATAAAATTTAATAATGTAAACATTAATTTTGTTTTCGGATAAGTCAATATTAACACTTAAAATAACGATATACGTATATACATTTTTCATGTATAAAGTTACAAATATTTAGGTCATTTTTTATTGTATTTAAATAACACATAACTACTTTGTATAATATACAACACCTATATAGACAGAACTTTGAGAAATAAGAAAAAAAAAGAAATACTCAACACGTTTCGTATGATATAACAATAATAAAGTATGTGTGACAATTTAATATGCACAATGTCAATTTTACACTGTTGTACCTATACTAGTTTACATATTATTATGTCAGCTGCTGTATACAGATAACTACTGTATATCGATGGTTAAAAAGCAAATCGTTGTACGCGATACGTTGGTAAACGGAATTGTTCTCTATATTATACACGGAATAACTGATAAAACCTATTTTATTTTTACTATGGTTTTTTACAGTATTAGAAAATTAATAAGCACGTAATACTACTTTTTTTTATATACGACCTAAGATTTTATAATACTTTCATTGACTAAAATTTATTTTGTTGTATACCTACGCGACAAAACGTGTAGGATATAATATATGAATAAAGATTTTTAAATACAAAATGAATCATCTAAAATATTTGATTTCGATATTTCGATTAATAATTTACTTTTATTACTATATTTTCGATGGTTTATTACCAAAAATTAATACGTTCAACTCGAATGAAACCAAACATTAGTGTTTTCATGTTCAACAAATTGTATGTTAATTTATATTACATATAAATTATATGTAATTATAATATTTGTGTATAACGTTTTTCAATATAACTTCAAAACAAGATTTAAACCTTACTCGTATATGAGTAAACGTCTATAATAATTTGTGAATTAAAAGAATTCGATAATAAATAACCAATGTTCGACACTGTTTTTAGTCGATACTTTTAATTAGTTAAAATTAGACTATTCAAAATATAATAGTAACTATAGTTACAATTCACGTTGCTTATAATTTTCATAAAATAAAGTAAAAAAGTTAACTGATTAAAAAAAAAAAATCTGTTGGTTGAAAATTACTCAGAAATTATTCAAACAAAAAAAAAACAACAACAGTAACGATTGACAGTATATATGTGATGGAGCGCCCGGAGTACTCACTGGTAGAAGGCACGTTGAAATAACGCGTAGACTGAGCAGCACGAGTCGCAATATATCGAATGAACAAACGTCGGTGCCGATAACGCCGTCGTCAGGTATTGTGCAAATAGCCGAATAATTGAGTGATGCCGAGGGCATTCACGTTAGTGATCCACGCGAAGCGTTACGCGCTTAAAATAGTACGTCGTCGTTATAAAATTACGTACTCTCGATGGGGAGTCGCTCGGTGCAACACAACGCGGACAGATGCAAAGGGCAGTCGCGTATGCGGAGAATTATAACGACGACTTACGATACACTGGAAAACGTAATGCCACGGGGCGGTTTACGTATGCGTTTGAATAACGACGGCGAGAGAGTAAGTGGCGTCGGTACGAGAACGATGGTCGAGTAAAAAAAATATTTGCGCGAGAGAGCGACGTGTATCGATATTTTTCGTCACGAAAAAAAAATTATTAAAGCGAAAAGAAAAACAAACACACACGGAGAGCGAACGAACGACGACGGTAACAACAACATAACCGCACCAAAACCAAAGGCGTTCGAGACGGACGACAGCGATTATAAAAACCACACAAGCACGCACTGTGTTACATGTGTGTACGGGCGAGTGACGGTGACGTGTTATCATGCGTACGCAGTCGGATAGGCGAATTGATATCTTGACGAATATTACATAAAACCAGTGGACTGACGATTGTGATGGCGCGCTCTAGCTCTCCAACACATGTACTGAACATCCTCCCCACGTTGGAAGACGAAGACTTCCAAAAGATAAATAGCACACTGTTGAGGACTTTAATCCGATGTAGTAGTCGACTTAAAATTAAGTGTTATTTACAATTTGAAACAAAATTTACATATAAAACTAGGACGAGAGATAAATGGATGCGAATAATATAAATTAAGGGAGCAACAGCGTAATGTAGAAATTACTCATCAACCGGGAGCTTAACCAGCTTAACCACTGGGCGTTTGAATTCTCCGTCGATTGTTTTAACGGTTACCACACGAACCACCTGGTCCTGGCCCGGGTGGACATTGATGATACGGCCCAAACGCCAATCTGTTGGAGGGCGATTCGGGGCTTCGACGATAACAAGGTCGCCGATTTTGAGATTGTCCTCCTTATTTGTCCACTTTGTCGGCCTTGAAGTGTAGTTAAATACTCACGGGACCATCTGGTCCAGAATGATTGGTGCATTTGTCTAATTAGTTGCCATCGTGTCAATCGATTCATGGGAACGTGAATGATGTCGGTTTCTGGAAGTGCTGATACAGGTTGACCAATTAAGAAGTGGCCGGGTGTTAAGGCACATAAATCGTTCGGATCGGAGGACGATGATGTTAACGGCCGAGAGTTAAGAATACCTTCAATGCGTGTAGCTAGTGTGTGGAATTCTTCGTATGTGAGAACCTGATTGCCGATTACGCGTTTCAGGTGGAGTTTGACGCTCTTGATTGCAGCTTCCCATAGGCCTCCAAAATGGGGAGCTGCAGGCGGATTAAAGTGCCAGTTACAGGAACGTGGGTGGACACTTTATTCTGGACAACCTCATTTTGAAGCAACAATTTCAAGTGCCGGGCTGCGCCGACATAATTGGTGCCGCAATCGGAATACAGATCCGACGGTATCCCACGTCTTGCTACGAATCGGTCCAGGGCAGCAAGAAACGCTTCTGCTGACAAATCCGATACTATTTCCACGTGAACAGCCTTAACTGACATGCAAATAAACAAAGCCAAGTATATTTTCGTTGGGCTTAAGTTTCGACGACGAAATGCCTTAACCAAGAAGGGACCTCCATAGTCCATCCCGACATGAAGAAATGGGCGATGAGGTTGGACACGCGATGTTGGCAGATTCCCATAATTGGTCTTGGATGTTGCGCCCTATGACGAGTACACGTAACACATGCGAAAATAGACCGGCGAATGGCATCTCTGGCGGAAAGAATCCAAAATTTCTGTCGTATCATTGATATTATAAGTTTTGGACCAGCATGTAAATATGATAAATGGTAGAAACGAATAAGCAGGGATGTAATATGAGACGACTTTGGTAACAAGAATGGATGTTTAGCATCATTGGATAGGAGAGAACACTGAAGTCGACCGCCAACGCGAATCAAACCATTTACATCAATGAACGGGGCGAGCTGTGCTACAGATGGTGGTGTTATTATTCCTTCTGTATTTCTGAGCTGCTTTATCAAGTCCGGGAAGTGTGTCTTTTGAGTCATTCGAATCACCACGAGCGCCACACGATTCAATTCGGCGAGTGTGAGTGGACCCGTGGTGATTGGTTGTTTCAGCATACTAGAATAAACGAAACGAAGAACGTAGGCCATGGATCGTTGTAATCGTTGCCACGAAGAAAAACGAAGTAGTATATAGTCATCGATTAAAGCGTCGCGTGAGATGAGAACGTTAATTTTGGACACCTTTACGTCCGGTAATTGATCTTCAGTAAGCCTGGTAAACCTAGATTCAGGCCATTGGTCTTCATTGAGTTGGAGAAAATAGGGACCCTCCCAGTGTAGTGAGCATGACACCAGTGCTTCAGGTAATAAGCCTCGTGACGGTGGATCAGCAGGATTTTCGGTAGTAGATATATATGCCCACCTACAGTCCGGAATTAATGCGTGTATTTTGCAATGCGGTTCGTGACGAAAATTTTGAACATTTTTTGATCTGCAGTGAGCCATGATAAAACAACAGACGAATCAGTCCAAGCGCGGACCTGAGAGATATGAATTTCCTTTCCCAAAACATCGTGTAATCCGTTTAATAGTTGAGCGAGCAGAAGAGCCGCACACAGTTCGAGACGAGGGACTGACAATGAAGGATCTGTACATTGTGTTTTCAATGGAGCAACCTTAGTTTTTGTAGCAAGAAAATAGACCTTGATGTTACCATCTTGGTGTTTAACACGCAGATAAGCGGTAGCAGCGTATCCTCTCAAAGACGCATCAGAAAAGCCTAGAAGTTGTATGTCGATTGAATTTTGAAGGTTAATGTAACGTGACAATGCAATCTGATGTATAGATGATAACTCCATTATAAACTGTTCCCAGGTTGAAAGTAAATTAAGCGGCAACGAATCGTCCCAATGTAATTTGTTTTGCCAAAGCTCTTGCATGAAGCCTTTCGCCCAAAATATTGTTGGGCCTAATGCTCCAATAGGATCGAAAAGTCGAGCAATTGTCGATAACACACCGCGTTTTGAGTTCGTAGATTTCTTAATATTGGTGTGGTAGCCAAAGCTGTCTGCATGCATATCCCAGTGGAGGCCAAGTACCTTGACTGAGCAGTCATCTTTGGGGTCAAATGACAGAAGCCGTGCGCAGTCGGTGGATAACAATCGCTTAAAATTGAATGGCAGTTGCTGGTCCACTTCTTCAATTTACATCCGCCTGCTTGGAGTAACTGAATGATAGCGTCTTGCTTTTGAATTAGCTCATCCTCGGTGTCAGCTCCTACAACGATGTCATCTACATAAGTTGAGTTGATCAAAATACCCTTAGCGGCAGGAAATTGGACGCCGTGTTGAGCATCTAGTTCATGGAGACATCGTATAGCTAAGTACGGGGCAGCATTTACACCATAAGTTACTGTTAATAACTCAAACTCTTGTACTTCATCACTAGGGTCATTACGCCACAATATGTGTTGGTACAGGCAATCAACAGGTCTTACTAAAATCTGTCTATACATCTTTTCAATGTCAGCAGTGAAGATGTATCTTTTTAAGCGGCATTTAAGAAGAATATCTCTAATGTCGCTTTGTAATTTGGGTCCAATGCATAAGACATCATTTAATGAAGCACCAGAAGAAGAAGAGGCGGAGGCATCAAATACCACTCGTAATTTCGATACGTCGCCTTCTTGACGTATTACTGCGTGATGTGGAATGAAGTATTTTCCTGGTTCTGTCGCTAGTTTCATGTGACCCAAAGATAAATATTCATTCATAAATTTCCTATATGCATTATAAAGCTCAGTGTCTTTGGTCAATCGTCGTTCCAAATTGAAGAATCTTTTTAATGCTAACGAACGGGAATCACCAAGTCTGTGCGATGTGAGGTGACTATTTGATTTCGTGGGACTATCAGATGATCTAGATGTGACGGACAGGACGCTTTCTCGAAATGGCAGAGCAACACAAAACCGGCCAGACGGATCACGGGATACGGTTTTGATGAACCAGTTTTCACACAGCGCATTCTCCGTTGTAGGCTGCTCAGGAGCGGATGGCTCTTCGACCGTCCAAAATTGTCGAAGCATTTGATCTAGAGAAGGACTGATGCTCATCGTTAATGATGTGGAAGGCGAATGACAGGAATTTGATAGGGTTCCGACGATAATCCAACCAAAGAAAGTTTCCAATGCTGATGGATAACCGTTATTGTGAATCAGTCCTGCTCGTGGACGGATTATATGTGGGAATATGTCACCTCTAGTAACATATCAATACGCATGGGAGAGTCAAATGCTGGATCTGCTAGAATCAGATGCTTGTAAAGTTCACGAACAGACACTGGTAAAGGTTCAGCTGGCATTGGAGCGGTGATGTTTGGCAAGATGAAAACTTCTTCACATTTAAGCGATGGTTCCACTGAATGATGTGGCATGAGAGTACATTTAATTATTCCTTTGATTCTAGACACTGGATTTTGAGCTATACCGACTATATTTGCGTGACGCTTCTGAATTGGAAGGCTGAGTTTGATGCGCAATCGACAGTCATCGCTGAGACTTGAGACCCACTGTCAATGAGAACTCGGATAACATGAGATACTCCGTAATGATCTTGAACACGAACTATAGCTGTTCCTAGCACGACTGTACTATTACTTCGTAGTGTTCCTGAAAATGTGGTTGAGGTTTCCGCAGAGGCTGCAATTTCCGTACCTGGAGCCTGTGAATTGCTGTCGGGCGATGTAGGATCTTCACAGATGGTCACTGGTATATGGAGTAGAGAGTGGTGGCGTTTATGACAAGTGCGACAAGAGGACTTCGATGAGCAACTGTTAATCAAGTGCGTGGAGCTCAGACACGAAAAACACAATTTATTGTCTCGTGTAAAATCACGACGTTTGTCCACTGTTGTCTTTTGAAAGGATGGGCAACGATATATTGTATGTGCTTCCATACAAAACACGCATCTTCCCTTACCTGGAATGTCTCCGTTTTGCTGCTGTCGCCAAAAGGGACCTTGCGACAAGATGGGATTTGTTCCTTCCAACGTTCTTTTCGGTCTGTTCTCCTTAGTGGGGCCTTGGATGTTTTCAAGTATTTGACATTTCTGCTGAACGAATGATAACAATTTTCAAAAGTAGGAATGTGATAAGGTGGCAAGTTAGTTTCAAATTCACGACGGGTTGTGGGATCCAAGGCCTTTGATGCTATGTGAAAAGAAGAAATTCGGCGAGATTGTCAATTCCCAACTCCTTAAGGGCGGCGGTATTCTCCTGGAAGACGTTGACGAACGATGACAAAGCGGGTAGCGATTCCTGTACTATTGGTCTAAATGTAAACAGTTTATCAACATGAGCTGTGGCGAGCAAACGTTGATTTTGGAATCGTTCTAACAAGGCTCCCACGCTAACTTATAATTGGCAGCGGACAACGGTATGGTCTTAATGATTGAGAGGGCTGAACCGGTGACACAAGTTAGTAAATAGTGAAAGCGTTGTATATCACAAATATTTTGATTGTTATGCACAAGTGACATAAATGTGTCTCGAAAAGGACGCCATAAGAGAACATTACCGTCGAATTTCGGTAGTTCGATTTTGGTAAAGAACTAGAAATTGGTAATGCTGTCTTGGTTGTCGCTGAACACTCTGGAGATAATCGATAAATTATACGTTTCACTTCAAAATACATATCATCCATTGTTTTACATACTGGTTCATCGACTTCATCGAATTCGTCCACTCGATCAAGAATAATTAGAGATTCAACAATTGATTCTTGCTCTTGACGAAATTTGGAAACACTTTCATGAAGCGACTCTACGCGTAGTTCAAGTTCACATCGCTCCACAGCACCCAATTCCACCTTATGCGCGAGCGAATGGACGTCAGCGATCGATTTGAGATGACGATCTCTCATAAAACGTGACTTCTCCAGAGCACAGCGAGTAGACTCGTATAGTTCACCTTTCTTGGGAGGCATTGCTTACCACGGAACTACCTCAATATCCGGCCCGAATGGACCAAATGTTGGCACCGGAATCGACTTTATACGTAGGTTGAGTCGGGTAACCGCGTGCAAGGACTGTCGGATATCAAAGGTTAACGTGAAGGATAGTGACTACAAAGTGGACTGTATTGTTTTAGAAAATACTGTAGTAACAACGCTTAAGAAAGATCTGAACAACAAATAATTTTAACAGAAAACATAATTATTGTGAGCGAATATTGATAAACATGAGAGTACTTAACGGCTATATTAGTAAAAACAACAGTAGTTAAATTGTAATATATAATCATTAAATGAATCTTTGTAAAAGAAGTACCATATTTATTATTTAAATAAAATATTTATCAAACTTTAAAGAAAACAATACTTGAAAGTTTTACTCTCCAAAGTAGAATCTCGACCTGGTTCTAGTAATGGTCTTTTCTGCAGCACTGATAAAGCGTTTTACATGGGCACTGGATAGCATTGCTATGTTACTTATGTATGTATGTACACTTTAGTATGTATACTTGTTTGAATAAAAAATAGAAATCGAATAAGAAAACACATATTTTTGGAAAATAACATTTTATTCTGCGAAATGGTCATCACTTCACTTATTCCGTTTCCATTTCGTTATTTGTGCGATCAACTTTTGGAAATAACTTTATTAAATTGTTTACACCAACGCTATTTAGTTAAAAACACTTTGTTTAAAATACTTCTCTGTGAAATAGCTAAATTATAACGTTTATGTGTAAATAAAATAAATAGTTGAGTTAAAATTTACTCGTAATTAAACTTCTAGCGTTCTAACTATTGTTAGTGCCCAGTTTTGTGAATAATATAATACGATAAAAGAAATACCGAAAAAGGAATATTGAAATCAAAAATTTTCTTATGAAAATAATTTTCATATTATTCCATTGTAAGTATTTTGAAATTTAAATACATTTTAGTTCAAAATCTGGTTTAAAAATATAAAAAAAATAACTGGACCAAAAAAAAAAAAAATTGAGGTAGGTAAATAAAACGCAAAACATTTGTTTTTTTCATATTATACACGCCTAGATATTCATATTCATACTTCATAATCAAACAATACATTAAGCCTATGTTATATAGATTTAAATTTTAGATCCTAAGCGAAATTAAGAATGTACTTTTTTAGTTCCTGGATACTTTTTTGAATAGTGACCAGATTTTTTACCCAAATTAGATATTATTTGACAATTTTATTTTTCCAATCGTAATTTTGAGCTTAGAAAATGTATATAAGAAAAAAACCGGGTAAAATTCTTGAGAAATTCAATTTTCACAAAATCGAATTTCGTTTTTTTATCTCTTTGAAATTATAATCGCAAACAGACACATCGACCTTGCAGTGCAGTTGTTTCGAATTTAGTTAAAAATAACCACCAACACATAAAACTACGAACAGAAATCAAATCGAATTTGTGATGATCACTAACAATTTTCATTTGTGTTGGTTTTTTACACTGTAAAATTTGTTATCCCTTTTGTTTCAAAAGACATAAATAGCACATGGTATATAAACAAAAAGTAAATAATCTTAATATATGTTGGAAGAGTGAACATTTTACTGACTGTTATAGGTACTCAGATAAGAAAATCTTTGATTTTGTAAATTAATAATATTAAATTTTCTAAATATTCATATTTCGTTATTTATAATTAATTATTTCGTTAACTAACGCAAGTATAATTAAATTTAGTTTATATATATATATATAAAATAATATACCATTTGTTCATACCTATACGGTTATCCATTGTCTAATTGACAAATTTTATAAATTATAAATAGAACAACGCAATTATTTTATAAACTTTCTCATAAATTTAATTATTATAATTATTAAAACGATTGCGGTATAATTAGTTATAATTGAATGTTATCAGTGACAACTTATCACTTTTATTTCGTATTTTTACTTTGTATAATAAATTGGTGTACATTGCATTTATTACTATTTACACCAAATTATTGACGAAATATCTTAGGTTTATTAAAAATTGTATATTAGATTTTATATATATATATATATATATATATCATGAATATTGTGTAATTCCTATTATACCAAATTCTCATTTTATTGTCATCTTTATGATTTATGGAGTAAGAGCTGCTTTAGTATTCCTTAAATTCATGATAATATATATATATATATATATATATATATATATATATATATATATATATATATATATATATATATATATATATATATATATATATATACCTAGTGTATATACGAGTATATAACATTATAAATTATAATGATATAATTTTATAGCAATAAATAAGTCGAATTCGACCTAATACTTGAATTTTATTACGTTTTTACAAAATGTAATTTAAACGTAAGCAATTATTTTGAATTTATGTCCAATACAAATGATTTAAGTGTATAAGTACGAAATTTAGCTCTTATAGTTTTCTTCGAATTTTGCGTCGATTTTCTGTAAAACGATAAATATTTTATTCACGGTTCTGAAAGGTAACAATATAATAATTGAAATGTAATTATCGACTTTTTCCGTGTATGTAGTTGGTAATTTAATTATCACGTTTTTCGATTTTCCCATTGGTTTCTTTAAACTCAATTAAAAAAAATCACGAAAATGGCAAAAATATTGTCGACATGTTCATTTTATACATGGATAATGTTTGTAGTTTTTAAAGGCTCAAAATGCAATATAAGCTTAACGATGTAACATGTATAATATTTTAACACTGTTTGTCTTATCCATTTATTATAACAATTAATAACCTATTTGCGTTGCTCAAAATTGTTTTTCGAATACAATGAGGTCCGTATAATATAAAAGATGGTTTAGGAAGACAATTGCCCACAGGCGGTATTTTTTTTGATGATTTACCTTCTTTTTTAGTTGTTCCGCAATTTTAAATATTCTATGAGTCTTGATTTTAGCATTTGTCTTAATTTAACTTCTATTAATGCTATTTTTCATTATATATCCAATCTAAAAACAATGCCATGTTTGCAGTGTACTATCTGCAACTAATAAAATCTCCTAGCGATATTTCTGAAATTTTGTGTAATGTTAACTTATAGAAAGAATAACAAATGGAAATAACTTTTACATGCGTTAGGGTAAATCTATATGGCTGTCCTCGTGTAATTTGACTTCCAAACTATTCGATAAATTTAAAGTCATTTTCCACACATTGCAGAATAAAAACCCATCTATGGTCAAATATTTTTATTCGAGAAGCTGAACACTTTGGCAGCTTTTACACAGACGCCACTCACCGAAAGTTTGGGTATACAGATACAATAAAATGGCATATGAACAAATAAAAAAAAAAAGGAAAATTGTAAAATAACAAAATAAAACTTTTATATTTATATTAACTTGTAACATTTTAATAAAAATAAATAAATGAAATACAATTCAATGATTAATCTTTTTACGGGAGCGTAAATTGTTCGTTATTAATGTGCGAAAAAAATCTTTAAAAAAATATCTATGGCCCGGAATACAATATTTTATTGTAATAGAGATAAAAGTGTTATTATCCTTTCCATTTCACAAAAAGCGAATCGAAATTGTTAAGTAATAATTATACGGTAAGAATATTGAAAATTAAAAATCATTGATGTACCTTCATTTATTTTAACTGTTAGAGTAGAAAAAATATAGATTTCTATTTTCAAAAACAAAATTTTAAATACGTTTACGGGATCGAGGATATGATATTGAAAATTATGTATAAATAATACTCAAATGATATAATTATGAATAATAATAATAATAATAAAAGTACTTCAAGAAATTTGATTTGAAATATCGGCAGCAAATCGCGAGGGCGCACAGTGAAAACTGTAATAAAATTAATTCGTGCAATATCCGCTCCGAACCGATCGTTTTTGTAAAGACCCGGTGCACAAGAACAAAAACAATACTTTCTTGTACGCAATATCGCATTTGCCGAGTTTCAGTGTGACGATTTAAGTAAATATGTACTTAGCCTGGCGTAATGTGAATCGTTATTGGAATTAATACAAATACTCGTAATCGTAATGGATTAAACGAACTTTACACCAAACTTTAGTACGAATATCCGTCCATATTTAATCACGTCGAATCACCTGAATTATTATAACGTATATGGTAGAGTTGTCACTGTGTCGACCAGTGGCGTAATTACGAATGTTATATGGGAGGGGATATAAAATTTATCATTAAATAACCTTGTAAAAACCCTTTCGATATCAAAGTTATCGAAAGACAAATCGATCGATACTCGTATTTTACACTCTTATTATTTTCTTTAATAAAAACGGCATATTATATATATATAAATTCTAATTTTTTTCCTTTTTTTTAGCTAATTTATTGAGTAGTTCATCCTGTTTTTTTACTTTTATGTCTGAATACTGGTAAACCTTTCTTCGGCGACCTAACCTAATCGCACCATACCAGTTAGTAGTTACCGGTCAATAAGCTGAGGAATATTATGAATTATGATAAACTATACTAACAGCAATAAAAAAAAAATGTTATTGTTTTTAATTACTTTAATTTCTTATATTTTTTGTACATTAGATAATATGTGAAGTAAAAAAGAAAGCCCATGGGAGGGGTTTTATCCCCCATATCCCCCGTAATTACGCCCCTGGTGTCGACTGTAAAACTTCACGATTACAAATACCTCGTCACTAATATTATATTATTTTACTTTTATGTTCGCATATTGACAATCAATAAATTATTTTCATTATCTAAACGTATTCAATCATTCGACTATGGTCATATTCACTTAACTGTACAACATGTGTTTGGATTCTTTTCAAATGTACAATATTGTTTATTGAAGCATACCTATTATATGTTTACATATTTTTCACGTTTAAGCTGCTCAACTATTTTTTTTTCAGACGATACTGTAAATATCTCGTTCACATCTCAATATTATAACAAAAAAAAAACCTTACCAATTTTAACGGTTTCACAAACTTCAATAACTCGATTCTTGAGAATGGTCATTTAAAAGTATTATATAACGTACATTATTGATTTGAAAGCGTAAAACGCTTTTAAAAAATAAATAAATATCCTGCCCTTGAATGGTGTAATGTCTAGACTTATAAGGTTTTCAATACTTGGCTAACACAAATAGTACTATGAAATTTAATCGAATGTATTCATAGAGATTTTTCACTAGTAATTTGTACTTTTCTATATGATATTCTACCGTTCATTCTCTCTCTCTCTCTCTCCAAACACAAACACAACTATTACGAGTAGCGGCTCCTTTACAAACACCATATTTGTGCGTAACTGTTTGTATTATTTTGTCATGCAGAAAATAATATAAACTTGTTTTATACACAGAACGAAATTGTAACAGTAAAATCAACAAATTATTTTGATTAAATTTTAACAAGAATATATTAATTAATTTAACAAAAATTATATTGATTCAAATAAAATTTTAAACAATTTCTCAATTTAAACGAGAATTAAATACATTCAACAAAACGTATTGTTAATTTAACAAAATTCAATTGATTTGAAATTTTCAAATTGACAAATCATTTTGTTGAATTAAACGGTCATTTAATCAAATTAATAACACTGTTTAGTTGATCTAGAGATTAACAATGCTTCAATTCGAAATCAACAAAGTTGCTTGTTGGCCCTATGTTAACAATAAGTTTGTTGATTTAACCGTTATTTTTGTTAATTTTACCTAGATTTTTCTTTCTGTGTAGCTTGTCGACTGCGGCTTTGTCGATGAAGTATTCAAAAAATGTTCGTTTCAAATATAAATATAAAAAAAAAAAGTTTACAGCGAACACACCGCGATTATAAAACGCCGAGTCGGATTCGTTCGAAAAGCGCTGAGAACGTGTAATAAAGCACATATCCGTTAACCCGAGCGATACGCTTTCAACGGTGTTCTCTATGACGTCGGAAATAATGACTTTATTTCAACAGATGCGTTTTCACAGAGCGTTTGGAAAATTAAATTACCGTAAACTTTCACAAAGAACAGTGGCGTATTTAGGATTTTGGCGCCCTAAATACACAATTAACTGGCGCCTTTTTTCAATGACATCATTGGCGCAATATTGTGGACACTTATCCTCCCAGTATCACACATAATTCGCCGAAAATTTGTTAAACGTTCACGGCTCATCCAAAACAAATCACTATTCATAATTAAAAACTAAAAAAAAAATAAACTATTTTTTATTACCGCTCCAATTTTTGCCTAAGTACTCTCTTTTGTAGAGCTCACTACTGCTAACCACTATAAGTACAAGTCAATCTATATTACGTATCAATATTTTCAGCAATATATAAACGTATCTACCAATAATGATTGTCATGCGAATAGTAAAACTCATCACATGTATTACAACTGATTATTCAAACATTATTATATACATACAATCAATGCTAATACATATGATGTAAATATAATCGATGGTACAACAAAAATAATACAAAGAAGTTACGTGTCAGAGATGAAGAAAAAAAATAAATGACTTATTTTAAAATCTAGCCCTACTATTGACTTTCATTATTAATAACATAACTTTAACATTAATTTAAACAAATATATATATATATATATATATATATATATATTTGTGTGTGTCTATTTATGCATATATGAGATTAAAATATTCACGTAATTTATTTTCTCGAATTTTGTATTAAATTAATAAATAATATTGCTATTTCAAAACTAATAACGCGAAGCTCCTTAATGGGACTCAACATTTGGCGCCCCAGTGGCGATTCCCCTCCTGTTTCCCGAACGAAATGACGCACAAGTGTATTATATGCGAAAGCGTTAACAGCCAATACCATACGAAACGAAGAATCCAACGCGAAGAACAGCAGTCGACTGAAAACGATACGTTAATAACGTTTTTATTACCCTATCGATGGCGTTATTTTTATTAAAGCTTTTTTATGCGAAAAAATCCGCGCGGACGTTAATCGATATTTTTTCGAAACGAAAAAATTTCCGGATTTAGATTCTGAGCAAAACGAGGAATCTATTGGTTTTACAAAGCTGTTTTTTTTTTTTTTATATGTCTGTACCCAAAAATTCTACCGGAAAGAGTGCTCGGATATTTCCAGTCACAGTTTGTTTCCGGTAGCAAATTGTATCTAGCTGGTACTTTACAGAGGTCGTTTTTTGATTTTATCAAAAGCGCTTAAAAATAGAACTCAAAAACTACCGAAAAATTACATAAAATCGGTAAAAACGCGATTTCGTCGAATTATTTCTTCGGTAATTTTGAAACTAATGGGTATAGAAATTTGAAATATTCATCAAATACGTAACTGTTTATTATATTAAGGAAAAAAATTCTCAAAAACTTTCTTTCAATTTTGGACTGTATATAGCGATTATAGGTATTGACGTATTTAATTAATAAAAAAGTTAGTTTTGGTTAGGTACATAAAATATTACATCGAACTATCGAAGCTCCGCTCAGAATCGTTTTATCGAATGCAATGATTTATCATTGCTTTCAAATTTATAATGTTAACAATACACTCCAAAATCTTTATTCAAGTAATTCACTAATGCGACATTCACAACACCCCGCGACTCGTTTTCTCTTTTCAAAAAAAAAACGGTTATAATAATTAAATCACGAATTTCGAAAATGGCCTGTATCGGCTGCTATAAATTTTTCAAGAGACATAAAAAGAAACTGAATATCTGTGTGAAACCTTCTTTAAAGTATGAGAAAGATTTCAAATTTCAAAATGTATTAACTATATATTGTACTACATCGTAATAGTAAACGCAGTGGCGTAAAAGCGAGTTCTTCTTCTGGAGAGGGGTTCAAAAGAAACATTCGAAATAAAAATATTTTATAAATTATTTATTTCGTTTTTCTATTTCTTAAGTAATTTTGAATGAAAAAAATGTCATAATTATAAAACAAAGTCAACTCGCCGATTGTTATATACCTATAGAAAAAGAACAAATCAAATTTTTTTCCCCGTTAATCTTTATTGTTTACAGTTTTTATGTAGAGTAAATTTTTCAAGAGATACAATACTTGACTCAGTTTAAGAAACTATCGAATTTTCTCATACAGAATTTTGTCGCATTTTCTATAATCAAATAAAAACAAATAACAATATTTCTTAACAATTATTCATATGCGTTGTATACATTCCCATACATATAATATAGTGTTGTAATGCACGTCCGTATAATCTAATCTGCTCAAGATTCTGAACTTTGTATAATTACGGTAATATTGTTTTCATATACACTGATAAGATTCGCTGCTCGTCTCACATTTGAATGAAATAGTTTTCTTGAATGAAAGTACGTCGGAAAAAAAGAGGTGTTAGGTAGAGTTTCCTAGAAATTTTGAAAATCACCCGGGGGCTCGTTTGTAATACTCGTAAATTTTCATTGTTGAAAAACGTTTAAAAAAAAAATTGTTATAAATGTATTAGAACAATTTTTTTTTTTCTAAAATCTAAAATCGACTTCTTGTGATTCTACTAATGCTATTGGCCACAGCGAAATACCTTCCTAGAAATTTTCGAACTCCTCTTGTAAATTATATGGTTTAAGCATTTGTAGATCGTTAATTTTTAAAAAACTGATAGACAGTGTTTAGGAGTAAGACAGAAATTCTTCAAGAGTGGAAATGTTTACATAACAATTATGAGACCTTTCGAAATTTCATTCAGAAAAACATTATGGACAACAGATATGAGCCCTTCTTTTTCATAAAACATCGGCCAGCACATGATCAAATATGGATAAAGCCAATTTTCAAAAATTTTCTGAGGTGAGACCTTTTCGAAATTCACGATTCAATTATAAAAAACTCGTTTCGTTTTCCCCGCGGGTAGGCGCTCTCGCGTTTCGTTTAAAAAATACTCATTTTACGAATAATTAACTGGAATCCGAATGCCTCGCGGTCCAGTAATTTCCCCGGCGGGAGCACATCCCCGTCGTTTTTTAACCTTAATGCGCTACCGCCTCCGAACGTCCGGCGACAAAGCTGTAAGTACTTCTGAAATAAAATATATTAGTATTTTAAGCGGTCGTACAGCTAACTAAGTGCTGGGTAAAGTATTTGCATTGACTTGAAAAAAAAATAAAATTCGTAATATTTTTCTGTATTTATATTTAAATGCGTTGTTTTTTTCACGGAGTCAAAACAGTATTCATTTTTCCGGGTTTCGAGTACGGGGTTAAAAAACAGTTTTAATTTTAGATTCTGAGCGAAACGAGGAATGTATTGGTTTTACAATGATGTATTTTTTTTTATGTCTCTATAAAAAAAATTTACGAAAAGGAAGGCTCCGATCTTTACGGTCTTACCCGTTTTCCGATAGCAAATCGCATCTATAGTTGGTAATTTAGACAGCGGTCATTTTTCGATTTTCTCAAAAGTGACTAAAAAAAAAAAAACTCAAAAAATACCGACAAACTACATAAAAACGCGATTTCGTCGAAATCGATTATCGTCATTTTGAAACTAATAAGTCATATAGAAACTTTAAATATTCACCAAATACGTAGCTTGATAATATTATACTAGGGAAAAAAATGTTCAACAAATTAATTCAAATTTTGGACTCAGTTTATACCAGTTATAGATTTTGACTTATTTATTAATTCATAAAAGAGATCACTTTTTTGGTTTTAAGAATTAAAAATGTAAGACAATATCAGGCGTACGATACTTCAAATGTATTCAAAAAAATCTTAAAAATCGTTATGTCACAATTTTTTTTACAACAATTTCGAATTTTTTCAATAAATTGTATATTACACCGAAGCTCCGCTCAGAATCGCTTTATCGAATGCAATGATTTATCCGTTGCTTTAATATTTATAGTAATAACACAGCTCTAAAAATATTTACCCGTGTTATTCACTTCAGTGACATCCACAATAACACGCGGCTCGCTAATAGTTAAAATAATTCTCCTACAAATTTTTAAAATATCACTCTAGTTTGTATACGTGATATAAGTCATATTAATATTTTTGTATTTACAATTTAATTTACCAAAATATATTATTATTATTATTATTATTATTATTATTTTTTATTTATATTATATGCCAGTAACGTAGTTACTTTTACTATTAAAAACTAAAGCAATTTCATATCAATAAAATTTAGAAACGAAAAAATAGACCTTATAACATGTATTCCGACTCCTAAGTAAACGAGTAACGAGTAAAATAACTTTAATAATTTTGAAAAGCAACTTGCCCATCACTTCTACCATAAATATGATAATGAACAAATGAAATAATCATTTAAAATATGTATTTAATAAACTTATTATAATAATTGATAAAAATGCCATGCACAATATTACATTAAAACGTCCTGCTCAACATAGGCGCAAATAGCAGGGAGGCTAGGGGGCTAAGCCCACTTAAATTCTGTATCGCCCCCCCCCAACATTTTTTGAGAATTTTGAATTGATATAAAAATCAAAAGAGTGTTTGGGATGGATTTAGACTTCATCCCCACCAAACTTCAAACACTACTTGCGCATATGCTGCTCAATGATAATACTGAAATTAAAAAATAATCGTACCATTAAGGCTGAAAACAAAGAACTTCTCTACTTTTTTTTCTAACGCGTCTACAATCAGTAATTTTTTTTCTTACAAATTTCAAAAGCTATAAAATTCAAAATTGTCGTAACAATAATATGTATAATTTTTCATACTATCGTCTATAGTTTTATACGCAAATACAAGTAGTACTGAAATCTGTACACAGATTTATCGACCTTATTTAAAAATTAAAGCTGTTATTAAACTTATCTAGTGATGACGCAAGAATAAACTAAAAATAAATTCTCTATTTTGGGTTCCACCGTGAACCGAGTATCTTCTAAATAATAATATTACGTGATTAGTGTTAATGTTGTTTTCCACCATCTCACGCCAATCCTCCACATAGACTTTGAATTGAACGTTTCGTAAAGCTTTCCTTGGAGAACTCTTTTCTTTCTTTCACGAATGGCACGCTGATTATAATTTTACTAATATATTCTACCATTATCCAATTAAGCTACACATTCCTATTGTGTGTAATCTTGAATTAGAGTCATTATAGCTCGAAGCCGGAAAATACTTATTTCCAATTCGTGAACTTCATCTTGAATCGCATTTGATTATGTGCGCCAATTTAAAAAAACGAACTCGGTTTTTTCCGAGTTTACACACACACGTCCCCTGGTCCATTCTATCATCAGCGTATCTTACGATATGATTTTTTTTTTATTCAATCTTTTTTTATAACACCGTTTTAATTCTGCTCGTTCTGTTTGCAGCAGCGACGGTAGTGATACGTACAAGCGGTCACCTGCACCATGAACGGATCAGCGGCGATCGAAACGTACGATGATAACGAGTACGTTCCGTACTCAAACCGGCCGGAGACGTACATCGTGCCCGTTGTGTTCGCCATGATATTCGTAGTGGGCGTTTTGGGCAACGGTACTCTGGTGCTTGTGTTCATCAGACACCGAAGCATGCGAAACGTGCCAAACACGTACATACTTAGCCTGGCGCTGGGCGACCTGTTGGTGATCATCACGTGCGTACCATTCACGTCCACCGTGTACACGGTCGAGTCTTGGCCATACGGCGAGCTCATATGCAAACTCAGCGAGGCCACCAAAGACGTTTCCATCGGCGTGTCCGTATTCACGTTGACTGCATTGAGCGCCGAGAGGTAAATTATCATAAAAATTGTTATCTGTGAAAATATACGTATAGTGTGTAATGTGGCGAGTATAGAAAACCGAGAAGTACACAAGCGACAATCTAAATGATCCGTTATGCAAAAAGTTCAATAGTCGAGACCAATCGATTACGGTGAAATTAACGTGTTTTATAGTACTATAATAGAAAAATGCAGTGATTTTCGGCTCAAACGAGTATAACTTAGGCAGGACTTTTAAAGTATTATTATTATTATAATAAATTAGAAAACAATCATTATATTCAAAAAACGATTTTGAGCTACACTTTTTGGTTATTAAACACAATGAACATGATAAATAGTATAATATGTTGAAGTGTATGTATAGGCCGTACACTCCTTCTGTGTTTACATATATTATTAATTATTGCGTATACCAAAAAATAAAAAATAAAAAAATGAGGTAATACGGTGTATGCATGGCCATTACATGGCTTACACTAGCTTTTCTGTTTTTACTAAATAAAATAAATTTGTTTAATAATGTTCATAAATTCAATTTCATTTTTCAACTAATAATAATCTATAAAATTGTATAAATTAAAAAATGTAATTATACAGATTATTAATTTCTTTACAATTGTACCTACACAGTGTATAAACACATAACATAACAGAAATAACAATAATATTTAATAGATATACCTATTTATATTGCCATAACTTATTAGTTATTATAGTTTCAACATTTTCGTCATTATTTATTAGGCATATAAATTAATTTATATATTTTTATACTTTAGCTTTTTTAGTTCAGTTCATTTTCAAACTATCTGAAATATATATTAGCTATAATAATAATATACTTAAATTTATTAAACATTAGTGTTAGGTATATAAAATTTATATTAAAATAACTTAAAATTAAAATTAAATAATTTAATATTTTGATATGTAATTAAATAATTGTTTTATAAACAAAACAAAATTATGTACAATAATTTATAGTTATATTATTATCAAAATATAAATTTATTAATGACATAATATAGGTATTGTGATGAAACATGATCACTGCAGTGTTAACAATAATCATTAAAAGACAAATAACCGAAACAGCTTGGGAGTTGTCTAGTTATTTTTCGGAAAATAAAAAAAACCAAAAAGCTCCAAAAACACGTTATAACTTTGGTACGGATAATCGGATACGGCTTATTGTTTTTATAGAAAATATGACAGTAAATAAATCAAAAATAGGTTAATAGTTTAAAATGTCGATTAAACAAATTTCGAACCAACCAAAAAAAAATTTTTAGGTATCTAATTTTTTTAAAAATGGCGTATACCCGCAAATTTTTTTACTAATACATCACTGAATTTAGAGTTCTTTACAAATATTGTGGGTAGGATATTGATTGTGTCTAAATCGAATAAATCAACAATTTTTTGGTTGTTTTGCATTACGTTTCAAGAAAACGTGTCAAATAAAATACCAAATAAATACAATTTGCTACAAAAACGTAACGCATGTAAAAATCATTCGAGCTATCTTACACGAAAATATGTTTCCAGATGAAATTAAAATTTTTTTTTAAACACATCATTGTAAAACCAATACATTCTTCGATTCACTCAGAATGTAATAAATGTATAATAAATAATAAGAAATTATTTGGCTGACTTAAACGGACATCACGGGATGTCCTTTCCTTTCTTCGTCCACAATGCGGAATCACCCTCACAAATAAAATATCACAATTGTTAAACTACAAGTATGCTGTCGGATGACGTGAATTTCCAGATATAATTTTCGCATATGACGACTTGTCACAATATGTTCCAACCACATTATTTTGCTGTATTACTCTTAGGGTAGACAACAGTATTCTTTTCTAGTTATTATAACATGACAAATTACTGCATTCTGGCTGTGACAAACTCACGACATAGGTATACGTAGTTACCCGTAGACGAAGTTACCTATTTCTAATAACCTCCTTCGCTGTCCAAATAGTTGTTTAGGAGACGAGGTATTTGGAGTACAAATCACACGAATAACATCCTATAACATATACTTTAAATCATTAATACTCGAACCAAACTACAGACTGGTCCAATAATTGAGCACAGCAGTGGCGTATTTAGGCTGGGGCCCAGGCTCTGGGGCCCCCAATATTGGTCCGAGTTGAGGGGCCACAAGAGGATCTTAATTATTACATTAAAAAAAACTCTAAACATTTTTTTCTTATATATAATATTTATATTGAAACTAATTTAATTTAAAATACCAAAAAAAAACCGGTGGCGTTTATCATTTTACAGACGTCGCTATAGTTTCTCAAAAGGGCAGTTAGTTTTAAAAATGTTTATTTTGCTTTTAGAATCACTATTTAATAATTAATATTCTTATTATAATTTAATTTTCGTGATAAAGTGGGCCTTCGTCTCTTATAGGCCCTAGGGCCACCGAGTTTCACGTTACGCCGCTGGAGCACAGTCTCAAGTCCTTAGAACTCTTCCCCGTCTCTTTTCTCATTTGAAGTACCTAAAGAAGTCGTTTAAAATAGAACCAATTAATGTTATGACTTATGAGTTATGAGCAACACTGGTAAACACTCGGATAAATGTTTTCGACGCTGAGGGAATGCTCTAAAATCCAGTGAAAATCATAAATTCTCGTATAAAAAAAGAATGATGTCTCTGTCGAATCATGTCCAATGTAACCGGATACATATTTAGCGTTCTTTCAGATCCGTTTTAGATATAATGGTGCCGTGACCATGATGGGGATCAATTGATTTTTTGATCAAAACTTTAAAAATTTATAAAAACCGATCGATCCGAAGTATTAAGTACGGCTATTTCAATTATGAATGCGATTAGTCGTTAGACTGTTAGATGATGGACCGTTGTTTTAAAGGGACGATAAATTTTAAATATATATATATATATATATATATAAAAATATAATCAAATATTTTCAAATAAAATTAACTATATTAAACACAAAACACCCGATTGGTTTCCAATAATATACCGAGTTGCAGAGATTTACGCTTTTTATTTATCTTTCCATTACATTTTGTTTTACCCACGAAATAAACATTCCGAGTGACCTAATTTGTACAACATTTATTTTATTAATTTATTAATACAATAAAATTATATAATATAAATTAATACAATTTATTTATTGTTTTAACACACAATCATTACGAAGAATGATAAAAATATCTAAAAAAAAAAATACACTTTAGCTGGAGCATCATTTATAAAAGTGCTTTCAATCTCTTCCGCTGTTCCGAAGTCCTTAAATACATTATCACGTTTTTATCCGAATATCGATCCTTTTGAAACGTGCTGATCGCTTAGTTTTCTCGTGACAATGTTTCATAATAAAGTTTGAAAAATGCGGAAATCCTTCGGCTGTATACGTTTTCAAACCAATATATCATCATTTTTGGCTGTCGGTTTATTTACTATATGTGTACATCCGTTTTCGTATTATAATTCAACAAAAACACAAGCTCTTCCCGTGACCTATTTACAGCTTTACCGTAATGCGTGGTGAATATTTCGATTTCAGTAGAATACCTCATATATTACAAGCAATTAGTAGCTACATGATACACTCCACTATGTATTACAAAGCAATTTCAGCAATTACTTTAAAGATTTCCAGTATAAATACCCAAATCATTACAAATCATTAACCATAAAGTTATTTGAAATTAATCTCGTAACAGTTTTCGGACTCCAAATTGTACGATGTTATTGAAAACTATATTTCAGTGGAACAAAACTATTACAAATTGAAATAATCCTCTGAAGCTCCGAACACGCGTGATTCGTATTAAATGAACATACATCATAATTAAGCGTTGACTTGTGAAAATCATTTTGCTCACCTGCAGATGAAATAGGTATATCAAAAAGGTGAAATTGTTTACAAATCAATAGAGTATAATTTGTATTTAATTATAATTATTATTAATTATTTAATTACAATAACATGAATGAAATTAATAATTAATAATACAAATGAATGTGGAATTAATTGAAATCGACGCATTATTTACGTAAAAACGTTTTACGACTAAAGGGAATTTTCGGCTTGGAGCACACCAACCAGGCGCGGATCCAGAAATCACAAATGGAGTGGGGGCTATACGATAATCACAAAATTAAATAAAATTATATCTATTTAGGTAGTTACGAGTACGTACTAACTAATCCTGATCTAGAAATTATAAACTGAGAGGAGAATTATTATTATTATTATTATTATTATTATTATTATTATTATTATTATTATTATTATTATTATTATTATTATTATTATTATTATTATTATTATTATTATTATTATTATTATTATTATTATTATTATTATTATTATTATTATTATTATTATTATTATTATTATTATTATTATTATTACTATTATTATTTCATAACTTAACTTAACTGAGTTTAAAAAAATCATTAACTTGCCCAGCATTGTAAATTATTATAACTTGTAAATTTTCAGTATAAAATTATTGCAACGAGGGGAATTCAGAAGGTAATTCACAAAATTATTTTACATTCGAATTTGGAATTGTGAACAAAAGATACTATATATAGCTAATATTTTCGAATTAATCAGAATTATAATTTAAAATTAAATTAGAAATATTTAATTGTAAAATTTAAAATATAAATATACTTGAAAACTATTTATTAAATAAAAATATTATTTTGATTAATTAGTTAATAGTATCTAATAGTAAAAAAAGTAGGTACCTTAAATCAATTGTAGTGACATTTATAAATCTGAATTGCATTAAGTAACATATATTGTTTAACCTAACATACATTCGTCGTATCCCAAATATAACACGCCGTATCCTTTTAATAACATGTGCAATTGATCTGTAAATGAAAAACGTGTAAGCTTCAAATGATAATAATGTATATTTTTCGAGCTAAAATAACACAACAAATCTCCAAAAAGGAGATCACCTTTAATTACATAGTTTAATATCACCTTATGGGATCTGTCATATAATAGTAACAATAAAAACAATTATATAATTGTATTATATAATTGATATAAATATCAATATAACGGATACCGGGATTATGCAATGATGTTTTTACTGCGTTTTCATTGTTTTCCACATAAAACTTCAGTTTCTTTTCCAAAATACTAATATACTCATAATTAATGGTCCACATACAAATATAATAGGGTTTCGCTATTAAATTTGATTGTCTAAAGCATAATTTATAGCGTTTTAACGTTACATAAACTGTGTTCAGTATCGACTTTCTTAAATAATATGGGAACCAATGTCTAAAAAATGAATATTAGTTCATTACAATAATGTTAAATTTCACATATAAAAATAACATACTTGATAAACTTTTCTATGTCAAAAATCGTTACATAGTCACTAGGCGAGTGCTTTATAGCCAAATAAATTAGATGAATCCATTCGAAAGGTGGACACCCCTAAAATGTTGATTCATTTTGTTTAATATTTCTTACACATATATATTTTGTATAGGGTAAAGTATACTTATACCGTACAAGTATACTGTGCTGTAGTCTTCCAAAATATATTTACTAACAAATAATTTATACATCTAGGAGACGACTCCTTACCTCGTTTATCACCAATATTAAATACTTTCGATTACAGCACTGCACTTATACACATAATATATAGTATTTAATAATATGTATTATAATTACGTATTCTTGTGACTCTGAAGATATTTCGAGTGAGTTCTCACCATCAATTATAAAACTTGGATTCATCTCTTTAGTCACTATATCTTCCGCTTCTTCCCGTGTGTTTCGATTAAACCAATCTTTTATTTTCTCTTTTACATAAAGTTTGGACTGGTCTAGGCTATGGGTTAGCGTTTGTGGTCTGAGCCCTCGGCCGGTTATGGACTCCTGGACCCCTTGTTGACTTTCTAACATTTAAAAATACAATTCACTGTTATTTCAATATTCATTGAGCAACACGTTTTTCATAATGATTTGCTAAGTAGGTTCACGTAATAGGGCTGCAAACATTTGAAGCAAGGCAATTTTTCGTTCCGTCGGACCATTTTATTTTAAATCTTAAAAAGTTGATATTTTTTTTCTTGCTTAATACTATTTTTTAAGCAGTATTTTAACAAAAGTATGTCACTCAACAGCGACCCTGATCGTTTACCACCAACTGCCCGTATGATCATTTGCATAGAAGTTTACTCCAGCCTCCCCCTCCCCCGTAATGTTGAATAAAAATTAGAAACTAATTTTCAACATAATACACATTTTTCCTACATTTGACAGTATTCATTGAGAACCTATATAATAATCTTTAGTTAAGCATTATTAAATAAATATGTTTTAAATTACAATTACCAGTTTAGACTTTTACGGTTGGCATTAACATGTAATGTGATTAATATTTGATGCGTGCATTTACATTGTCACATATTAAAAAATAAATCTGCAAAAATACAGTCTGAATCCCTCAAATGACGCCCCTGATTGAATTGCCAAATATACCGATCAGTAATTGCGATTATTTTACGTTTGAAATGTTTATAAATATGTATTTAAGAGGTACACGGTACAATAAATTATCATCAGCGCGTATGCATTTATTTCAATTTAATTATACTAAGTCGCTAACTGAGCTAAAGCAAAATAAAGCAAAAAAGTTTTCATGTAAAAAAAACAGCAAAGCAAAATTCTACTTGATACTTCATTCAGAATTAATCAACTACTCGTATTAAAATTGCCTTCATTAAAACCTAGCATTTATAAGTTTTAATTTGATAGTTTGTTACAACAATGTTACAATACAAATTTTTATTATTTCAAATACGGAAGGCAATCAAACGGTAACAAAAACAATTGGTATTCGTTTTTATTCTGTAAGGAAAATATAAGAATCAATAAAATAAGAAAACGTTTTACCTTCCATATCATTATTTTTGTCGTCACTAACACGTTCAAATTTTTCTAACACGTTTGGTAAAATTCATCTATAATGGTGTTGTCATTGTTTGTTTTTGCAAATGAAATTTTTTCCTTAGAATTTTCCGTACATTCTCTCGGTTTATCCGGGCATGGGCAGTTGATACCTTCGATAGAACAAACGTTTTGTTCGTCCATCTCGCTGAGCATTTTTGGTTTTTTACCAGTGCTCTCAATATTTCGATCATATTCCAAATTTTCAACCTTTCGCTTTCCAAGTAATATACGATCGCTTTCTAATCTCGGTTCTGTCATTTTTTCCGTGTTGTTCTCTGCAAACAATTTGTGTTCCACAAATAATAGTAAATTATAAAGTTTACACGACAGTCAAAGTCAATTATTTTTTATTAACAAAATATATCGAGCCGAAAATTGCAAATTTAATTATGGCTCGACCAAACAAAAAGAAGACTGTCCGCACAGACGACTTCGCTGGTCCGCTACACGGACTCTGTACGAATTCATCATCCTGGTTAGACCGAATGCGGCCTACAGCGGCGGACCAGCTCAGTTCGCGGTGGACAGATGAGGAGTCATAATTTTACACAAAGTTCGCGCAGGCCTAAGTAGTCCTGTACTAGTTTATCGAAATAATTCGTATTATAATATTAAAATCTTGATTAAATATAAAATAAGTAAATTAATAAAATATGAGAATGGAAGAAACAGTTTTTCTTCGTCGAATGAGATGCTGGAAATTTTAAACACAAAAAACAGAAAACACGCGATACATATTTGATTAGGACTGTTTTTTTACTACTAATTCGCCCAAAACTATCCGCATTCTGTTTGACTACCCTAACCCGCTACAAACAGCGGACTACGGTCCGTCTGCGAAAAAGATCCGTTTACAGTTTAACCGAGCCTCGAATATCTATTCATTATACAAATAGTAACAAATTATATCGCTATATCGTTATATAAATTGTACAATTACTCGAGCTTATAATTTTCTGAAAGATCCTATTTTTATATGAAAATAATAAATGAATAAATACGAATTATTTATTCACGAAGTAGGTGCTGTTATGTATCAAAATATTTAATATACTCGTATATCAATAAAACTAATTTAAAAATCTTTATTACAATATATAATTATGAAAACCGAATAGCGAGTTAAACTTACCCATTTCTAGCAAAACTCTCTTCTCGTATGACCAAGTAGTCCAATGTAATCGGAAATGTATAAATTTCGAATATAAGGCACTCGGGCGAACTCGTATTTTTTACAAATAGCTTAAACGTCTCGGAATATGTAAATACAGATATAAACGATACGATAACTAACAATTTATTACTTGTTATATTATAAATAAGCGATCGAGTTACATAGTAACATATGCATATCAACGAACAAATATTTATTTTGTTTATTTTCAAAAAAACAAACCCATTAAATCATGTACTATTGAATGCTTTACTATAGAAAAATAAACCTATATGGAATAATAAAATAATATGTATGTGTAATATATGTACAATGTATATATATATATATATATATATATATATTAATATTATCTTCCTCCATCATATCTAACAAGTGATGAGTATTTAGTATATAACATTTTATATAATTATTATTATCGTTATTATTATAAATAAATTGATTTATACCTAACATCTTACGATGTAAAATATGCCTTTTGATTTTTTGTTTAAATGCACATACTTACATTAAAAAGTTATTTCTTGATTTAATATCAATATAGTTATTTAAAAAAAATTAATTAAATTTCCTAGTCTTATTTCTTACGTCTGTTTGACATATTAATGACAATATTATCAGTGGTTGATTTGGGGGTACGCAGGGGGACGGAGCTATTATTCATTTTTTTCGTATATAACAGCGTACCTCTTCATTTTATTCATCAAGAAACACGCAAGGAACGCAGCGTCCGTCTTCATTTTTGTTTAATATTTTTTATTTAAGGGGATTGAAAGCGGGTATTTTCCCTCTTCGTCTTACATAAAATACATTTTTTTTTTGTACCTACATTCAGACTTATATGATAAAACATTGATTTTTGTAATTTTTATTTTTAAGTTGACATTAAGGGGATTAAAAACAGGCATTTTCTCTCTTCGTCTCACACAACACGAAACATAGCGAAATAGACGTTTCCTACTTCCAACGTACCGATCCATCTAGTGATGAGATAAAGATTTTGAAAACAGATTTAAATTCCTCGTGAATTTTACTATAGAACGACTTTTCCCCTTTTTTCATTATTTTATCTTAAGACCTTGAAAAATTGATTATTAGCAATTTTTTTATTTTAAATTGGTTCAATTAATTTTTTAAGGATTTATAAAAAAAAAATTAGAAATGTGGGAAATTCGATCTCGAGTAGACTTCACGACGAATTCAAATCTGTTTTCAAATCTCTTATAGCACCACTAGATCGATCGGGAAGTAGAAAACGTCTATTTCGCTATGTTTCGTGTGTGTAAGACGAAGAGAGCAAATGCCTGCTTTTAATCCCCTTAATGTCAACTTAAAACAAACCAAAAAATCACCACTTGCCGCTATATCGTTTTCACCTGATATTTACTACTCAACGATGATTAAATGATTCAAGACTTTCAAACGAAAAATCTACAAATATATAATATACTCAATAATCAATTGTAATTTTTAAATGTTATTAATATTTATTTGTAAATTTTAAATATAATTTTTTTTTCAATGATTTTTTTCTTAGTCCCAACGAGTAGTGTACACAGTTCCTTTTAAAGCATATACGTAATATTCGTTATATAAGTTTGAAAATAAAATAATTGTTACAACAAATATAATATTAAAAAACCGTATATTGTTTCATTTTTTCATCGTTGAACACAGGTTTTTTTGTTTTTATGAAAATATTTAATTTCGTACGAATTCAGCGATCATTTGTGGTTGTAAATGAATGAAAAAGAAAAAGAAAAAGGTTTAATTTTTTTTTCTTTAAAATAAAAGTTTTTCTTTAAAAATGAAGCGTTATTAGGTATACACTTGACACTTGTATATAGAGATACTTTTGAAACAATTATTATACACGTGTTCCCCCCTCAACGTTTTACATTATTTCTCATAAATTACGTTACATGCAAAATATGTATTTCTCTCAACCACATATTAGCTGACTATAATTTATTATTTACCGAACCGATCATTGGCATATAACATGAGGATTTTCATATATTTACACTCTAAATTAGCAAATTATAATCCAAACACTTATTTCATTTGTTTTTTTTTTTTAAACATTTATTTGTTTTAAAAAGTTTTATTTATTTATTTTACAATTTTTAATCAAATTTTAATACATTTATTTGATTTTATTCAGTTATTTATTCAATTTTCATTTTACATTAAAATATATTTATCTCAAGCGAACACAATATTATTTTTGGAATATATAAAAATGCTTCAAATATTCGTTAACACTTTTATTATTTTTCTTTAACAGTATATTTCGCACGAAATATTATACCGAATTCACCGTATCTCAGCGTCTAGAAATTTCATAAAAGAAATTCTGAAGAAAAATATAATAATAATTTTTATTTCGGTATTATGTTACATGTGTTGCTTATGATTTAATGTAAAAAATAAATATATTATCAAAAAGCAGCTTTGTTATCCCACAGAATGAATTGCTCTCCATTTTATATATAACTAGGTTTCTTATCCTTCAATTATTGTATAACGTTCTGAAATCTATCCCGACGAATACGATGTTATATAATATATAACGAATCGTTCAATTTTTATAATATTCTGTAATTTTCATTTCAACAAAGACACATACGAAACCGCGATGGCACATCAAAATAACAAACAAACCGTAAATGTTTGTAATCGATACAATTGTTCGTTTTGAGTGTTTTTCAAAAAAAAAAAAAAAAAAGGTAACGAGCCGCGGGGTGTTGTGAATGACGTTCAAGTGAATTATTTAGATAAAGATTTAAGAATTTATAAGGTTATTACTATAAATTTGAAACCAATGACAAATCATTACATTCGATAAAACGATTTTGAGCGGAGCTTCGGTGTTATATTATTTATTATTAATACTATATAATAATAGTGTGTATAGAACATATAATTAATAACAGTAATTTTTTTTTTCGGTAGGTTTTGAGTTATATTTTTGGGCGCTTTTGAGAAAATAGAAAAATATCCTCTTTAAAGTACCAACTAGATGCAATTTGATACCGGATAGAAATTATGACCATAAAGATCGGAGCGCTCCGTCTGGTAGAATTGTTCGGTACGGGCAGAAAAAAATTTTAATTTTTCGTTAGTTCTTCAGTTACATTTTTAGGGATTTACGAGAAAATCAAAAAATTACCCTTCTAATGTACCAACTAGATGCAATTTGTTGCCGTAAACAAATTTGTGACCGTAAAGATCGGAGCACTAGCTACTTCTGGCAGATTTTTTGGGTACAGACATAAAAAAAAAACGCATCACGGTAAAACCGATTGATTCCTCAAAATCTAAAAACGCATATTTGTTATCCTCGAGTAAATAATAAATATCTGAATTTTGGTTTCAATGTAATGAATATTGGCTGTTCAGCGGCGGACGTCCATTGGACTGGACGCGTTTATGAAAAATCAACGATTACAGATTTGATTATTATAACGGAATTTTTTAACTGATCGAGTTATTCAGAGAATTTTTTTTTTTGTTAAAATTCAATTTTTTTTTTTTTTTATAACTGTAACGTAGGTATATCAGCTGTACTGATGTTACCGCTTAGTTGAATCGCTATGCGTATAGAAACGAAAACCGTCTAATAATAATTATGTGACGCGGCTTTGCGTTGGGCGGACCCGGTCGGGTATGCATAATTCAAACACACATGATTAAATTTTTGAATTAATAATTTTCATCGAACGTGCGCGAGAGAAATCCGTATTTCAGAAAAGTAAAGGCGAAAGACATTTATATGCAGCAACGTCCGCGAAGTAATCGTATATATTCGAGATACACGTTTATATATACTGTCAGTTCTCGCATCGGTCCCATCGCGTTATACTGCAGTGATTCGTTCGTTTGATTAAACAACGCAATATCACATATATCCAATTACATCGGTGGTGGTGGCGTGCGATGGCTATCTGTTGAAGTAATCGTTTCTCCGAGATGGAAAAAAAAAAGCACTAGCGATACATTCCCGATTTAATTAATACCGCACGCGATTAATTGATTCGTCATTGTTGTTCGGTCCTTTAAAAATTCATCGTAATGTATGAGTAATTTTATTAATTCTCGACAACGGTAAAAATTACATAGTTATCGCGTGTCAATAATACACTGGAAATGTCGATACTATTTTTTCATTACAATTAATACACACGTGTACGGTTTAACGTGAAAAATTAATTTAGTTTAATTAGCCTGAATGCGTCGAGCTTAAAATTAAAATTTAACCAAAAATAAATTAAACGGATTAAGTTAAAAATCAAAAAAAAATAAAAATATTAACTTTGTTCGTTTAGAAGAAAAAAAGTTTATCTTTTTTTTTCCATTCTTCGTTCAACATTTAAGACTAGAATTTCATGATTCTTTTTAAATTATTCAAAAATAAACGTATCCGTTAATTAAATTCTTTTAAATATTATTTATTAGGTAACCTATAAATGACTAAGGTAATTATTGCTCGTGTTTTGAGCTCGTGATAGATTAAAATTAAAACCAAATATATTTTTAAATAGCCAATATAACCGCGGTTCGCCGAAGGTAAAATAATTTAAGCAATCGGTGGTCGCCAGAAAAAACAAAATTTTGGACATTTAAAATGAGTCCTGTATTTGTCGACTATTATACGTTCACTTAACTGAACGATTATAAAAATTAACTGTTAAAAGTTAAACTAATTATAATTTAAACTAGTAAAATTAATTAAATACTCGCGTTAAAAAGTTTTGAAAATTCAGTTAGTGTCAGTATAAAATTATGTCAAACAAAAATTTTGTTTTCAATTTATTGTAATTAAATTTTATAAAACGTCGTTGTAAACTGTGTAACTTAATATTTGTCTGCCTGTATTCATGACCCAGGTGTCTTATGAATAAAAATTTAAATAACCGATGAGACGATACACATATCGAGAACTCATAACTAAATTATAAAAATCATCCAGAAAAAAAAATTGCATACAACTTTCTTTAACTGTAGTACTTTGGTTGTATTGGATATAATGTGAAAATAATAAATTAATATTGCTATTATACTTCCCTGCGTGTACTATTTTTGGCGCAAGTCTTTTAATGCATTTGAGTAAATATATGCATTTAAATAATTCCATATGATTCGTAGGATACTTTTAAAATTCATTTTAAAAAAATATATATTTACAAAGTGAAATAATTTTTAACCGATTGTCAATCACACAAAAAAATATATAAAAAGAAATAATTTTATAACCGTACAATTGAATATTTATATTTGTATTTACTCGTAAAATTTAAATACACATCATAATATCTATATTTGTAGAGTTAATTAGTTTTTCATAAACACGTTTTAAAAATACTTGTGTTTTGTATTTGTATCTTTACTTAAATTAAATTTTAAAATAATTTTTTACAAGACTATACATATGTTACACGCTCACAGCTAACCATCCTCAGCGCGTGGCTGTACAAAAAATAACCATTCTGAAGCGCATTGTCAAGGTCAGACAGCCGAACCGCAATACTAATAATTATAAATCAATGGAAAATTTGCTCATTATATTATGTATTGCTTAAATTAATATAAAAAACCCCTTATAATCAATACTAATTTTATACTTCAATTTAAAAAAAAATATTTGAAAAATAAATTTTTACTCTTTAGTCCGTAAAACGACATTAAAAATCAAAATTTTACATTTAAAATTCCTTTTCAATAATTTGTTTATTATACAGAGATATTTTAACTTACAATCACGGCCTAAAATAGTGTGCAGTATGACACCGTTAGTGTAGTACGAAATCGGAATAGTGCAATACAAAATGAAAAAGTGTGTTAATTTGTGTCTTTTTATAGAGAGGGAGAACTCATATAAAATTAAGTGAAATTATAAAATAGTGTAGTACGAAGTTTCATTCATTTTAGGCCCTGCTTACAGTATATAATCGACCCTTAATATATTTACACTGGCCAATTTATAAAACTTGTATTTTTTGTAAAATTATTCACAAGATCAAAATTCACTATTATTCTGGAAACCGTTATTTGAAAATACCTTATTAATTATTCAAATTAGTAATAATAACTCAATGCAGTATACAAATACAATAATCGTCACGATTTTTCAGATTTAAAAAAGTGAACTATTGAATGTCCTGCCACAGCATTGAGATTTGGAATAATCAATTTCATTGTCCACCCCCATTTCACCCGTTGCCATGCATATTATCACGGTTAAATGGTTATTTTTATATTTTTATATATTTACCACCGTTCGCCTACTAATGATAATAATAGTTGCTTCTACATCTTCTTCAGTTCCACAATCCTCTTGCACAAGTAAATCAAAATATTTATATTCTTTAACATAATTTATAATTTCACGCTCAAGCCTCTCACATTATCTCTTCCTATTTCATTTCTACGCCTAAATTCTAAATATTCTGTTTTAGACGTACTTTTAGACTTATTCTCAAACAATTTTTCTTTTGAATTTCCATCAATTGTTGTGACTTACATTTCCAATACCTTAATATTATATATTCAAAATCTATATATTATTTATTAATACTAATTCAATATATATGTATATATATATATATATATATATATATATACACACACAATATTCCCAATTATTTTGTCGAAATCATATTTTTTTTCTATACTTTAATTATAATACATACATTTCCCCATGAAACGCAACAGTATTGCGCCCTATAAAATGAAGGTTTTTTTTAATAAATGTTTTATTTTACCTATTAAATAACCGTAAAAAAATAAAATCATGCATCGCAAAAATATCGATATTGATAAATACAATACGTTTAAACTATGGAAAAAATCTAATTCATATAAGTCAACTTTCCAGTATATTTCGAAATAAAAAAAAATTATTATAAATTAATAATATATAAATTAATTATACCTAAAGAAATATATAAACGGCCTAAAATCGATATAAGAAAGGAGAAAAGTAAAGAGAAAAATTTCATAGACTTAGAATAGATATACATACCTACTCGTATAATATACAAAGGTTTTTTTATTATTTATGTTGCTGGATTGTATTTATTATAACCTATTGACTTCTGGAATGTTTGTAATAGGCATTTCGTTGAAATTTAAAATATGTACAATGTTTCAAAATTCCGGGTACTTACAGGTTTGAAATGCCGCCCGTGGTGTTTTGGACGAAAATCGCCACCCTGGGCCGTCGTCCAGCTCACCCCTGCCGGCCCACACAATAATATTATTATAAAGTCTTACAATAAAATGTACATGAATGTAATTTTGTCCTTAATATATATATATATATATATATATATATAAATGTATAATATGGAATGTGAGTGGGTCGAAGAAGAAGATCGTTTTTCCCTCAGATAATATTATTGTAATGATTACGGTACGCGTTCGGTTTTTGGTTTATTTTGTCCACAGGTACTGCGCCATAGTGAACCCGATCCGGCGTCACGTGTCGTCCAGGCCGTTCACGCTGATCACGGCGGTGGCCATCTGGCTGTTGGCCGTGGTGCTGGCCACGCCGTCGGCCACGTTCTCGCACTTGGCCACAGAGTCGATACCCATGACGAACGTGACCATCGAGTACTGTTACCCGTTCCCCGTTTCACTGGGCGGCGGCTACGCCAAGGGCATGGTGTTGTTCAAACTGCTCGCGTACTACGTGGTGCCGCTGTGCATAATCGGGTGCTTCTACTTCCTGATGGCCCATCACCTGATGGTGTCCACGCGGAACATGCCCGGCGAACTGCAGCACGCCGGCCAGTCGGGCCAGATCCGGGCCCGGAAGAAGGTGGCCAAAATGGTGTTGTCCTTCGTCATCATATTCATGATCAGCTTCCTGCCGTACCACGTGTTCATGGTCTGGTTCCATTTCTATCCGTACTCGCGCGACATGTACGACGATTACTGGCACGCGTTCCGCATCGTCGGCTTCTGCCTGAGCTTCATCAACTCGTGCGTGAACCCGGTGGCGCTGTACTTCATCAGCGGCGTGTTCCGCAAACACTTCAACCGGTACCTGTTCTGCTGCTGCCCGTTCGCCCGGTCCGGCCCCACCGCCGTCGAGTCCACCGTCCAGGACATCAACCTGACGCACGTCAACAGCACGTCGTGCCGACGACACAATTCGGTCATCGTCAGTAACGCGGCCACGTTGAGCCACGCTACCTGACAGTCGGCCGGCAGGCCCAAAACGGCCGCCAAACACGCCGAAGATTGCAACGTCGTCTGATCCGCGTGTCGTAACGTACTCGTATATAGACACGTTCAGTGACTACGACGAAGAAAAAAATTAGTGTTGTATAGGTGACCCGTTGTAAACTATTATCAACCGTCTAAACGGTTATTATTATTATCATTGTACAATTATTTCTTAAAAAAAAAAAAAGAAACCGTTAAATCAAAATTTCGCACAAAGTTCACGATTATACCTAAACCGATGTCAATGGTGGTCAAAAGAACGGCAATATTTAAAACCGGGAGAAGGTTGTTGCGTCAAAAAAAAAAAAAAATAGCGACGTCGCATAAAGTCAATACCTTGACCTTTAGGTTCAATAAAATCATTAAACTGATAATACGTATAAATTTAAGACCGGGTTAATTATTTTTTTTTTCAATTTCCAAAGATATCGCTCGTGCATTTTTCATAAATTCGAATAAAAAAAATGTAATTTGAACGACAACCGCATCACTCTAAAATCTCAAGTTAGTTATAAAATAAGGTTAAGGTTACCGTCAATTAAACATTCCCGACAAAAACAAAAATAAAAATACTAGTTTAAACATATATTTTGGTTTCAATTATGTGTGTTTACCCGGAGGAGAAAGTTATTTAAAAAAAAAAAGTTACTCTATTCATTTAAAAGTAAGTGTAAAAAAAGAACAAAATAATTCCTTGTTTCATATACTTTAATTATACTGACGGAAAAAAAAAACCAACGTACGAACGTACCGCCGACTTTTGTGTTCTTCGGGGGAAAGTGGTATCAAAAAAAAAAAAAAAACTTACTCTACTCTACGTCGAGGCGACGGAATGAAATTTAGTTCGACGACCATGTTTTATGTGTAGTTAAATCAGTTACCTACTGGAAATTTTAAAGTCACGAATTTTTTAAAAAAAATTTTTTCCTAATCAAAAGTTATATACGTATTTACTCGTGCTTATTCGACACGAGTAGGTAATAAAAAAAAAAAAGAGTTGAATATCTGACGAATAAGTGAACGATTGAAAAACCGGGCCTAAGACGTTTTCACATCAAAAAAAAAAAAGAAAGAAACGTGTGCGGGAAACTGGCTGAAGAAAAAAAATTGTATTTACAACGCACGACAGAGACGTAGTGTGTGCCATAACGCGATTGTCCGGGAATCGATATTTCTCGCCAATAAAAATAATACCGTCGCGTGTTACAGTTTCTGTTTGTGCGCGATCTGTGTGGCAAAAAAAAAAGAAAAGAAGAAACTTTTGAAGGCGAGAGAACACGGAGACGTTTATAACGTCCGAAAATCACGATGATGCTTCGACGTAAATCATTCTCCTCCGAATCCATTAATAGGTGCATTCATGGAGAAACAACAAACACCATATAACCATTCGACAAACTATTTCGTTCGAAGTCCTCCTCTCCCCCACCACCACACGTCGTTTACTTGGTTGTTAAATGCGAGTCCTCGGATAAATTTCACTCGGTCGAGTGTATCTCGATCCGTGTTCGACGTGTGTTCCGTCGTGATATCCAATCGAAATTCTATACGATGAGTTATGACTAGGGCAGAGAATAGTTATAGGATTTGCATGTTTTTTTCTGGGCCTCTATTTTATAGCAAACCAAGATATGAATATAAGTCATAAGCCCCACAGATGAAATATAAAATTTTTTTTTGCATATTTTTGCATATTTTAAAGATTTAAAAAAATATTGCATATTTCGTTATTTTGTGCATATTCTACATAAAAACTGTATGGTATTATTATATACTATTATATATATATCTTACGTGCGAAATCCGAAACTGTACACTTCGGGAAATGTACAGAGATTTTTGTACAAAAAAATACACTTAATTTGTATAAGGTTTTTCAATAAGAGCGGGTCGATGTTGAAATGGAATAAAACGAACTGTGTGTGACGTATTAACGAAATTATTAAAACAATAAACAAATTATAAAAATATTTTTGTATTAATATATTTAATATTTATTTTAAGGATAAATCCGAAATTCGAGATTGAAGAAAACCATACTGGCTGCTATAACAATCAGCGATCATTCGACGTAGAAAATATTTTTAAAAAAACATTAGTTGTGCAATGCAATAATTTCTCTTTTATACCTAAATTTTCATTTCACTAAAATATAATTTAATTTTTTGCGCGTATTATTTTGCATATTTAATGGATTTGAATGCATATTTTCAATTTTTTATGTGCGTATTTGCACGCATATTTTTCCAATTTTACCTCCTATAAGTTCTCTGCCCTAGTTATGACCGTTACCGTTATATTTTGGTCGGGCCATAAGTTTTCTGAAAACTTCGCGAGAACGTCGTGTACGTCCGCATACGTAATATATACTCGGCTCTCTGGTGTACCGAACTCGGATCCGACCGACCGAACTTTTTTTCGTGACGTTTAAAAAAAAAAATAATAATAATAATAATAATGATCGATATAATATTACGTTATCATACGTACACTATTCACACGTAACGGTATTGTAACACTTGAGACAAAAAAAAAACCAATAAATCAACCGAGTAAAAAGAAAATCCGCGCGTAGTAAAATTAATTGAAACGAAATTTCTTATGTGCATATACTTGCGTGGACTCGACGAGAAACGTTAGCAGTTTAATTTAACAATATATTTACTGTGTAAAAACGATTGCGCAAATAACGTACTAATCGATAATATATATATATTTTTTTTTAATGCCGTTTTCTATAGTCTAAAATCACTTGTTTAAAAAATAAATTTCCCGTGATTAGTTACATAATTCATCAAAAATGTATATCGATGTTGTTCTTATAATAATTAGTGATTGGTATAATCGAGTTACTCGATTATTGTGAATAATCGATAGATCTCGAGTATTCAAATAATAATCGATTATGTAACCGAGACAATTAAATAGTAACTTAAATTTGTTTTAGTAATTAAAACTGTTAAATTTTTAATTTATTAATAACTATGTATACTTTTAATGTTTCTATTATGTATATTTAATAATTTGTCAGGTCAGATATAAAATTAAAATAAAAAATTTATGATTTATAGACAATTTTATTTCGAGTCATTATATCAATTGAAAATTTCGAGTGATAACTCGATTATGAGAGTACATCGATTACTAATAACTCGATTGTGGAAATAATCCGATTATGCCCGTCACTACTTATAATACACAAAATATATATGTGTATGTGTATAGTGTGAAACTGATATGTATACATGTAAAATTGGAAATTATATTATTATGATTATTTTTTTTATTATTATTATTATTTATTTATTATTAACAAAAATGTATGGTTTATATTATTGAAATGAATAAAGTAATGTATATACTATACGATATTAATTTGTATATAGGTAATTACATTTTAAAAAATGAATTATGTATGTGTATGTAATATTATGTATGTATAGTTGGATTCGTAAATTTTCGTTAATTTATTATTACATGCACTGTTTCTATGACACTGTGACGTGCAAAGACTTTTTGCTGTTTTACGTTTTCATGTGTGCATTTTGAATTTTTGCATGCTTTTGCCGAACACACAGAAAAATATTTAATAAATTAATAACAATTGTTAACAATCATGAATTAAAACGGTGTAATAAAACCACACGGGTGTCGGGTACACATTATTGTAAACAAATTGTCTGATTTGAGTGGTCGGACTACAAACTCAAAAAAAAGCGAATAAAGAAGTGTATCTTATGTCATAGAAATATTTTATGAAATAGTAATAATAACAATAATAACCTAAAGCATATGTACGCAACTATGAATATTATAATTTACTTTTTCAAATTTTAAAATATATAAATATAAACATGTTTTAATATTATAATAAAATTAATAAAAATAAATAATTAAATAATAATAATAATATAAAAACATATATTTTAATTTAATTTAAAATGCTCGATATCCCTTAGTTATTCTACAAATAATGCTCGGTATTCAATAAAGTACCCGAATTTTCTGCTTTTTCCGTAGGGTAGGTATACACTTTGAAATGTATTAACAAATACCAACAACTGATCAAATACAATTAACTACAATTACTAAAGGTAAGAAATAGAATTTATACAAATCTATTTTTATTTTTCTCAATTTTTTTATTTTTTATTTTTTTAAACTTGAGTACTTAAAGAGGAATAAAAATATCGGTAATGTAACGGAATCTTTTGCGAAAATATTATTCAAATGATAACTTTAACTAACAAATATAGTAGTTTACTACTCATAATAAATAGTGAGGAAAAAAAATTTTTAATATGTACGAAATTTCTAAACTATTAATTAAGTAAAAATTGACATTTTTCAGAGTGGCTCTGAAACACTGGATCCTTTTGGTTTTAAGTTTTAAGAACGTTAAATTTTCGATTAAAATCCGATCCAAATATATGTCTAGAGCAGATGTCACCAAAATTGTGGGTTGTAATAACAATTTTTATTGGTCGTGAAAAATTTTCACTTAATAATATTAATATGAGCTGAAGAAGAATTTTTATTGATATATTTTCAAGACCTCTTCAAATGAGATTCATCCTGAAATATTTAATGGCGTTCTGGTTGTCTGTTCATAATACCTAACCAACATCTTCTGCTAAAACTATAAAGACGTTGCTTATCCCATTCAATTCTTATATAATATTACGAAGTTGAATTTTCGGTCACGGTTGCAATAAAAACCTAAATTTTGGAACATATTTTAACTGTCAAACTCCTTACGTCGCTTGCAGATATAATGATGTCACAACATTGTCGCGGATATTAATGCAGTTATCAAGAATAATCGAAAACATGCGGACACTTATTGATATTCAATTAATAAACAACATTTCAAATAACTTATTAATTATAAATGCAATTTTTTTTTTACTAAATAAATCATAGGTTATATATTATTATTATTATTATTATTACACAAATTATTATTTTTATAAATTATATGTTTATTAACGATAATTTTATTTATTTATTTTAATAAATATCACTGAAAAACAGTTAAACACATAATATACGTATTAACTTTTTAATCCATTACTTATTTCAAAAAAAAAAATAGGCGTTAAGAATATTGGTCAATGATTTGCATTATTTACTTTTAAACTGTATACTTTCTATAATATATGAAGTATTTAAAATAAAAGTATTGAGAACGTTTAGTAAAAAAAAAAATTGCGAAAGATAATATAAGTTACAGATAATATAGATATTATTTAAACTGTTTTCCATTTTCACTTATTATATCAATATTAGTTTCTACGAAGGTAAAATGATGCTAATCTAACAAAATATGATGACTATTTTATTATTAAAGATTACAATAATGTAGTACATATTATATCGAATAAGTTTTTAGAACCTAGAAGCCCTAACGACGTCATTGCTTGTAATGCTTACACGAACAATTTATAAAATATCTGTATAATCACTAAAGCGATGAATTTTTTTTCTTACTAAAAATTCAATTCAATAGATTGTAGATGGACCAGTCAAAATCACACGTATAACGCACAAAAATCAAATCCCGTGTCAAAAATTAAACAAAATCGTCATTATAAATACGTATTCATACGTTACTCACTTCCAAGACCAATCACATCGTTGTGTTATTTGGATACTGTATTTTCATACCTAATCCCATAATATGTTATAAAATTTTTAAGAAACAGTTATTTAAGTTACTACATAATGTCTAAATGCACCTGTACCTAACCACGGTAATCAGTTTTTAAATATTATCCACATAAAAATTATTCATTTTTAATCTGCACGTATAATGTATATATGTATATATAATATTGTAGTGAGTTTTACAGTATTTACAGACATCGTTTTATAAATTACACACGTTTAATCGTAGTTTAAACGAGTGATATATATTAAAAATGTTTATGTTTAAAATTATAATTATAATAATTATACAAATCGTTATAGAAATATAAAACACAAAATACGTCAACCTACAATGTAGGTATCTATAATAATATGTTTTGATTAATTTCATTATTACGACTTCCTGAATATATTTTTTTGCATTTTATATAAATAAATAAAAAAACTAACAATATTTTGTTAATTATTCTACGTTCATAACAGGGCATAATATTAAACTTGCGAATAAAAGCAATGAATTACAGTAGTAATATTAAAATACAATCAATGTTTAAAATTCGTTAGCAACAATTTCTATTTGTCATCTGTATACAAAAACTTCTTTTCGTGCAGGTTTAATGATACAAATAATACTTATCTAAATATGAGGTAAATATTATTATTACTATTATTATTATTATTATTATTTTGTATTAAAATAATCATTAATTTATTATTAGACCTATTGTATTGTAAAATGTAAACAACTACATATATTTTAAATCAATTGTACGGAGAAAAAATTTAAATCAACTTGATTTGAAATTAATTCACTTTTAAAATGTATTAATTGTACTTACATGAAAAGTAAAATATAATAATGAAATGTATTTCCTTTTCCATAAAAAAAAATAGTTTTTTTGTCTTTTGTATAAAAATAAAAATTTTTTTTTTGCAAATTAATTGTCATTTCATGTCATTGTGATGTGTAAAAATCTCAAATATTGAATACGATTACCATGCTAGTTTTATAACGAAGTAATGAAGTGCTTTTTACTTAATATACCTAATTTTAATTTTTAACATACTAGTAGCTTTTCATCAAAATACATTGTTATGCTCAAGAAGATAAAAATATGTAAAGTATTATAATTTAATTCATGTATTTATTTGTTTGCCAGTCTTATCTTTTAATGAATAAAATGTATCTATATTTATAAATAGTTCTTTATTTCTTTTTATTTTACAAAAAAATTTTTTTAACAACGAAATTATAATGTAGAAAATAAGTTTATATAAAAATAATATGGATATAAACAAAAATGCCTAGTGTATTTGATAATGTTTTAGAATGTAACAACTAGTTTTAGTTCTAGTTTAGTTCTAGTTATTTAGATTTTTTATTATTATTATTATTATTATTATTATTATTATTATTATTATTATTATTATTATTATTATTATTATTATTATTATTATTATTATTATTATTATTATTATTATTATTATTATTATTATTATTATTATTATTATTATTATTATTATTATTATTATTATTATTATTATTATTATTATTATTATTATTTATTGTAACCTGATGATGACTTACGGTCGAAACTAGTTGTTACATTCTAAAACACTATCAAATACTCTAGGCATTTTAATTTATATATAATATATATAAATATATAAATAAATTATTTTTATAATATATATTTTATTTTTATAATAAAGTATAACAATTTTTAATTTTAATTTAATTATATTTTAGTAAAAATAATTAACAATAACTAAGTATTCGCATTCAACTCTTGGTTTTCTTTTGAATTACTGAAATATTCTCAAAAGTATAAAAACTTTTTCTAAAACTCATTTAGTATTGAACAAATTTACATATAGTTCAATATGCTTACATATGTATAAATGTATGTAAATTCATACTTTAATTACGCATCATTGTAAGAAATTCAAGTACCAATATTATTATTTATACATGTATACTATATTACGTTTCTCGTAAATGATACACATGATTTAGTAATTATTTAATCACAAGTGTAAAAACTATAAAATAACATGTATACATAATATTATGTCAAATAAGACAAGTCAAGTGAGAATAAATTAATGTCCATAACGAATTCTATAACCATTAGAAAAAATATATAAAAGCCTATTAACAATATTCAAATAAGGTTTAAATTCTTCCCCTTTTATAACAAATTATGGTTACAAATTAATAGCTTTTACAGGACTAATTAAATTTTATGTTTTTCTAAAATCTGTATAATGACATCACTGATGTTTGGTTTTTTTAACATTTTAATTAGGCTTCAGTGTAAAATAAATAATTTAAAAAATCATGAAACGAATATTAAAACAGAATTTGTATGACTAAGAAAGAGAATTGAAGGTAGAGTAAATTAAAAAAAAAAAAAGAGAAAAACACATTAAAAGAATATTACGTAATTACTTATCATGATATTGTGTTTATAAAAATATGTACATGGCATTTTTTTTTTGTAATATCATCTATAGAATAAGATTACAACACAACTACAAAATACATGAAATATATGTTGTCATAATATTCACGCGAAAAATATGTAAAAAGATTCTTTCTCGGGTCGACGATTCCAAATGTGGTGACACATAGAAATTTGATTCAAAACCAATTTTTATTTCATTCCTCCTATTCTCACAAAAAATAATCTTCTTCTACGTAACAAATTAAACAAACATATCAACTTAAAGCAAGCTTTGTAATAGTTTTATTTCACAATATACATTTAAATAACGTATTACTAAATTTATATAACATAATTTCCCAAATGAATGTATGAACAAAATTATTATTATGATTCATAAGTATTTATACCGTTCATCTTCTTTCTTCAATATATTACTCGTATATACATTAAAAGAACAAATATTCTTGGTATAATTTGTGTTCTGTGAATTCCTGGGTCTCTGCATGAGTAATATTATGTAGTCACCAAAACTCATTCGACTTAACCAAATTTAAATTTCAGATTACCGAAATGTTATTAAACAATTTTGAATTGTCCACGATAATATACGATATAACGATTAAACGCCGTTACATAAGATTGGGTAAAAATAGTAATATAAATATTTATTAATAACTACATTCCAGTGCCACATACATATTTATTACATATTTATATCTAAATATATAAAATAACTTGTCCTGACTGACTGATTCATGAACGCACAGCCTGAACCGCTGGGTTTAGACACTTTAAATTTTTCGCACAAGTTCTTTCTATATTGTAGGCGAGCAATAAGAAAGGATTTTTCAAAATTCCACCCCTAAAGGGGCGAAAACGGGGTTGAAAGTTTGATATATCGATCAACGCACAACCTAAACCACTAGGTCTAGAGACTTTACATTTTGCACAGAGGTTCTTAATACAACGTAAGCGAGCACTCAGAAACAATTTTTCAAAATTCCACCCCTAAAGGGGTGAAAAACGGGGTTGACATTTTGATATATCACAGATCGATGATATATAGACCAAATCGCCTGGGTCTAAAGACTATTTTTTAATTATTTTACAATACAATACAAATTATTAAAATATTTTAACCGTTATTTCGGGTGATTAGTCTTAAAAAGGCATTGTTTCCACAACGAGTTACACCCAAAAGGAGTTGAACACACAATTATTTTCCCGGGCAACGCTGGATAATTCAGCTAGTATATAACGCACCAATTTATTTATCACAAGGTCGAAAATAAAAACTATGTATATAGATACTTACTTCATATATAATTATCATTTCTAGCTTCGAAACACATGCAATATTCCATACATTTTCTATAATGTCTATAAAATACACCGCGAACAAAAAATTTGAAAGTCGCTGGTCTATAAAAATATAAAATGTTGAATATAAAGAAAAAAATGTTAAAATTTCGATAATTATTATAGTTTACTAACAATAATGAGATTTTCGATCTTACAATCGATTGATATCTCACAATCGATTATTCACTATACATTTATCCTTCACAATTATTCTATATGTATCATATATTAGGTACATTATAACCAGAAAAAAAAATGATACGTTTAGAAAAACCGTTAATTTATAACGCTCGCAGAACGGGCATTTTCTAAATAAAATATTTTCATATTTATTCAAAGAAAAATTTTAAATAATTTATTAAAAAATACCTACTACGTTTTATAAAAAAAAAGAAATTAATATTTTCCCCATAATTTAATCTTAAGGATTAGTCTGTAATTATATTTTTTTATTATGCAATTTATTCAATGGCAACCGATTTTGTTAATTTAATATACCGACGCAGAATATTATTCTCTCCGAAATATATTGTGTTTAAAATTCAAATCGTATCAAACCAACTGTTTATTGTTAATTAAAAATGTTAAGTTTATAAAAGCTAGATGGAAACGTACAGGGCTTATATCGCTTTTCTAAACTTTCAATACCAATAATAATTTACAAATTAATATATAAGTAAATATTTTTAGAAAAATGCCTGAGAATATAAAAAAAAATAATAATAATAATATAAATTATCATTAAATGTAAAAAAAAAAAAAATTAACTAGTAATTAAGATTATGTATAATATGATGTAGATTTTCATAAAAAAAATGTATTTGACTAAATGCGATGATATTTTTTTTTGCGTTAAATGGATATATAGGTTAAATAAAAATACGGAAAAAACCGATCGAATAGTATTTTCGTCCATATTTTATTGTATACATAAATATATCAGTCTCCTGGAGGTAAAGAAAATGCTGATTGCTCAACTCAGAAGACCAATTAACAAAATTCCTTTTTCCCATTTGATTACGCATTATCACAAAGTTATTAAGAACTTCACCAATGGGCGTCACATACCGCGACGGCTAGTTGTTTTAAAATCCGTGTGTCCTGACGTCGCTAGATTTCCTTAGTTCTGTGATATCGACCCGTCTAGATATTACATTATTTCTTTTTCTAGACTCAGATTTTGTCATAATCGTCCGCTTATAATATCAATATAAACTTTTTTCCCTCCTGCCAGCATCACGACAAAATAGTGGTACGCGACTTTCGTCATATTCAATTTCACTCTCGCTGCTCTTTTTCTTAAACGAGAGAATTAATTTATTCAAATTTTTCTTTTAACCAGAATCCCGTTTTTATTCTTAATTTCTTCCCTCGTATATTTATCCATAATATAATTTCTTTCGTTTACAGTCCCGAGTTCTCTATTTAGCTCTGTTTAATACTTTTGGTATATATAATTATTATTCGTATTATGATGCGTTTTTTTCCCCCTTTGCCGTGTTATTATTTGTAATTGTCAATGTGTATAAATATTTTATCACGAAGCTTTGAAATAAACACATTGATGTAATTTATAATTTTAATCGCATTTAAATGTGTAATAAAAAAAAAATCCAATCATTTCAACATCGTAACTACCGGCTTTATGCATGTGTGCGCGTGTGTGTGGGGGGAGGGGGATTGTAAGTACGATGACAATGAAAATAAACACACTAAACACACATCGAGGAGAATCGTCGTTATCAAATAAAATCCACGCGAACAAAATAATTACAATATCATTGTGAACGCCACGCGTCTTCACACATCTCACAACGACGGCTTATCCTATTAACACATCGCTGGTATAACAATAATAATTATTATTGCGGCGCACAAAACATATACGGATATCCTTATTCGTTATACCTACGGATACGCGCCGCCTCCGCGAATGTGAAGTGTCCGTTTCCAGAAACCGTTCTCGTCTCGAATCGTCAACACATTAACTGGAGATAATAATATTTTCATTTATGTACATCGATCGTGTACTGCAATCAGTCATCGAACAGAACAACGTAAACGTTAAACAATATAATGTACAGCCAAACGCAAACAAAATATTTATCGAAATACAATAACGTACGGCGACGCATATTATTATGCGTATCGACGTTTTTGTCCTTTCACGAGCTGCGTTCATCCATCATACAATATAACGATCAAAAATAACCAAAAACAATATTTCTTTTAAAAAGAGGTAAATAACAATATGATTCGCCTAACGTAGTAGATAACCCATATTACCAAGGCCGGGCGAGTAAACGGGTAGATTACGATTGCCTACGTACCTACCTTTTTTAATGATACGATCGCGCACGTTTTACCTGGCTAGATTTAGAGCAACGTTGCCGTTGTTCGCAGTGATGATGAGCGTGAAGAACACAGCTATTGAATGAATCCCGGTGCTTTACGACCGGGCGACCTTGAAATAAATACTTTGAATAAATTATATAATTCAATTGTATACGAACAATTTAAAGTACCTAAACGGTGATATGTTACATTTTGTATTAAGAAGTCACAAGAAGTGGTTATCGATATCAGGGATTTAATTTATAGTTAATTTTAGTTTGTACATCCATACATGTTCACATCCGAACATTTTTGACTGAAACTTGATCTTACGAGTGTACCTAGTTTATATACCTCATAGTAAATACATAAAAAATATTTTAATAAAATGTGAAAGCTTAAAAATATTATCTTAAAATCTTACTATTATCACTTATTGTAATTTCTTTGTATTTTGGTTTTAAATTAACGTTATTTAAAGTGACTTAAATTAAATTTCAACATTAAAAATTATTCACCAAAATTCGATGCCTATTAGTTATTAATATTAATGGTCCGCCATTAATATTACGAATATTAGGAATAAAATTAGGAATATTACGAATCACGATAAATAGTAAATACTAACGAATTTTATTTACACAAAAAATTTATTGTTTTTAATTATAATAATTTCTTGTTGTATTTTTCGTAAATAAGATAATATTATGTTATGTAAAAAGAAAGCCCGCGGGATGAATGCCCCACAAAGGACGCCCCACATCCCCTCTGACCGTAAATACGCCCATGGTATTCGTTAATGACCGCGATAGACGCAAATGATATTTCATATATTTTAAACTTTAAACATTTTTACATAATCGAATACAGAACCATTTTCACGAATATAATATATATTTCTATAAAATATAATAATTTACAATAAATTGACTATTTGACTATTTTGAGCGAAAAAATTTCTCAATGATACGGCCCGTCGTATACATATAGTTGTGAACCGTTAACAGTACGAACGTTTTAGTATTGTCATTACTTTTTGCAAGACAACTTTAACGGTACAGAAAAAAGAAAGAACACGAATTTTTTCCGCGTCCTTTCGTTAATTATAGACGAAATAACGTTTTTTTTTTTTTTTTTATTAAGAGTTCTTAGCCAGAAGCTATTACAACTCAACAATTAACTTAACGAAACAACGTTCCTCGTCGATTATGTCGTCGTCCGAATCGAAAAGGCTGCCTTCGTCGAAAGCGTCGAAATCGCTGGCCGAGTCGACGAAATCGGGGCCCACTTTTTCTGCGCACAGATCGGTAGCCACTGTTTCAGCGCACAGACCGGTGGCCGCTTCATACTCGCACACACCCGCTGCCATCGAAAACGCCACGTCCGTCGGACAATACGACGGCTTCGCCTCGGCGTTCAGTGCGTTGCCGGGCCACGACCACGACGGGCCTGCAGCGGACGACGGCCACTGACCCACGGCGGCCGGCGCGTGCTCCGAGACGTTCGCGTACGATACCGCGAAATCGTTCGGACACTGTTCGGCGTTCGGTGCGTTGCCGGGCCACGACCACGACGGGCCTGCAGCGGACGACGGCCACTGACCCACCGCGGCCGGCGCGTGTTCCGAGACGTTCGCGTACGACACCGCGAAATCGTTCGGACACTGTTCGGCGTTCGGTGCGTTGCCGGACCACGACCACCACGGCCACTGACCCGAGACCGCCGCCGTGGTGCAGTCCGACTCAGTGACGTCCATAGGGCATTCTCCCGGACACCGACAGTTCGGCGGGCAAGGCCACGGGCATCGCGGACCGTCGAACGGACACCGCGGACTCGCCGCGTCCGTATCCGTGACGTTAAAGGCCGTGACGTCCGTCGGGCACCCTCCCGGACAATGGCAGTCCGACAAACAAGAATTGGGCCGCGAACACCACCACGGATCGGCGAACTGCTGATCCACACGTTTGTCACTCCAAAACACCGGTGTACTATTGGAAATCGAAACGCGTGAAGTCATAACAGCGTAATTATGTTAATGACAGTCGAATAGCAGACGGTTACGATGATCTCTCGTAGCCAGTGTCGCAATTATTGCAGTTAAATTTTTTTCTCCGTTTAAAATCATAATATTCCGTATGGAATTGCAGATAAAGATTCTAAAAAGAAAACCACTCCTGGACACCCGTGGAAAAAACTATTGAAACATAAATTTAAGAAACAAAAAAAAAACAACGTTTTTAAGAAGATGATGGCGAGACGCGGGTGTTGTGTGTACCTATGTCGTTTCGGACGGAAATTGTGTTTAAAACCGATTCTGAGCCGCGTCTGTAGTTTATTTTAATTTGACACAGATACATCAATTGTATTTTATAATACGATTGGCTACCGAAAGGTATGATCGAAACTTAAAGATCTGACCGTTATAATTTTCCGTGCCTTTTTTCTTTAAAGAAAAATTTAAGTTGTAATTATGGCCGAATACAAAAAATTAAAATAAAATGTCTTACTGATCATCGGCAAAAACGTTTTGAATCTTACGCGCGTTACAATGTCATATATCTCTCAGCTTAAAGAGTAGATGGTTAACAAAACGTAGTGTATTATTATATCATATTGTGCGCCACAAAATTTAAGACGCTATAATTTCGGTCGCTTCTGGGACCGTAAAATTTGTTCGCGGCACTGTCGGTTACGATTTACTGTGACTTACTCGAACATGTTTTTCTGTTTTTCGTTCTTCGACAAAACGTTCACCCACAATTGGTGTATAACTTATCAGAAAACGATAGTTAACACTCGTTGACAATAAGCTTCAATCGGCGTCGCAGGATAGTTTTGACTTTGATCAGTCAAACAGTAAATGAATATTGAAATCCGACGAAAATTATTTTAACGTCAGTCTACTCGATTTCGCGTCTGATCAGTTTTCGTCGCGAAATGTTCGTTCCGCTTTCGTGTATCTCGCGTTATGAATCAAAATTTCCACGGTAACACGCTACGCATTGTATCCAGGATATATGTTTGTTTTTTCAAACAAACATTAAACGTTTTTATATCGGTTGTAGACAATAAAATGTAAATACATAGTTGTTTAATTTGAACAAAAGAAAATCTATCGAAAGCACTATATATAGTGGTTTATAGTGACCGCACTTAATGATTTAATGGTATTAGTTGCCGAATTAACTCAACACGGTTACCTAATATTATTCAATGAAGATATTATTAGCGATAAATAGACAATATTTTATTTATTTATTTTTTTTTTTTTATATTCGACAAATACGATTTGTAATATTATACGAATATGAGTTACAATAAAAAGGCACTGTTCGTATATACATTTTATGACAAGGGCGTATTTATGGGGGGGGGCTGATGGGGCTCCAGCCCCCGAAATTTCATTTGCATTAGAAAGTCTTGCATTAGAATTTAAAAATAATTCAACAATGATATTTACTCAATGCCTCAGCCCCCCAAAAAAAATTTCTAAATACGCTCCTGTTTTATGAGTATAGCGCGTTTAAATAAACGCGGAATCTCGAGACGAATTATGAAAATATATGCGTTATTTCATCAGCTGCAGGGGGCGTGCTCAAGGGGGGTTCGTGGGTTTGAACCCCCCTTAACCTCACTAACCTATATAGTTTTGTGCGTTCGTGCTTATAAATAATATAATTCACAGGAACAATTTTCTAGAAAAAAAATATTTTAAGAAGGGAAAAAATAAATAAATATTTTTTTTTACAATCTATATTTTCAATTTTATGTCAACAAAATTTTTACCCCCCCCCCCATCGAAAAGTCCTGAGTACGCCTCTGATCAGCTGTAATAACAACACTGTTCTTTTTTCCGAACCCTAAATGTCCACTAGAAATCATAGGTCTGCGGTGATTAAAAAAAAAAACCTCGGTTCTTAATTAGAGTGTTTTCGTTTTACCGTCACGCGCTCGTGCGTCCCACCGAGTTGTAAATAATTATTATTAGGTACTACAAAACAGTGGCGTCATTTCAGTTTTCGAAAGGGGGAGGCAAAGTATTTAACCGGACCATTTAACTATTTTCCACTTACATTTAGCTCAATACGATTTTTGTTTTACATAATTTTGATATTTTCGTTATCCTGGGCACGCGCGAATCGCCCGATATTTATTTTTTTGGGGGAGGAGAAAATTCATTATTTTGTCAACTATAATAAATGTATTATAAATGACTATATATAGTACCTACTTATGAGATTCAAGTTTTGAAGTTTCCCTTGTCGTAACATTAAACATGTTAGATATTACGTTTTGTGACATGTTCCGAACACCTTGTTTAGTTATTTTCCTCTCTTTCTCGCCGTCTTGGTCACTCAACCTTTAGCTTTTTTCATTTTTATTTTTTTACGCTTGCCACTCACAAATTATGTACACATAAAACATACGTTCGAAACGTTAAAGAACGGCTAAACAAATTCGTTTATGCCGTACGCGATACAGCCATACAGATTACAGGTATAGGTACGTCGTCAACCGTCAAACGTACATCGTATATTCTTTATTATAATTTACGCACTGCCTTTAGGTAACGATAACCGTGTTTATCGAAAAAACTCCAGAACCGTGGTAAGCTGTAACCACGAATTAATCGCCTTTAATCGTGGTTATATGACCCGCATACTTTTATATTTTATTGGTAAATGAATTTTAATCCACCGTTTGCCACGCGATTCGTTATTATTACTCGTAACTCGATAGTCGTTACTACAGATTTGGTTAGAATAACTATTGTTCGACATCATCTCGGCACAAATCACGTCGGCCCACAATTAACAAGGGGGGCAAATGACGCCGCTGCTACAAAACCCGTAATATTAAAACGAACTGAGCCGCAAGGGCGTGCAATCAAAAAAAAAAAATGTATTTAGTTTCAATAATATAATATGACTATTTAAAATTAAATACCGGTGTTGGGTACCGTCGATGGGCAATCGTCGGCAATGAGATTACGACCAATAATTTTTAATCGTCGTTTTTGGTAAACTTTGGAGTGCCCCGGTGTTGGTAACACTGTACCAACACCGTACGTACGATGCCGAGCGTTGTGCGCTCGCCGTACGACTACTTATTTTTTCTTCCGTCGTGGCGACGCGCTGGTTCCGGTCGTGTGTGTGTGTGTGTGTGTGTACGTTCCAGCCGCCGTTCTGTGGCCGGGCGCACACGTACGGTTTCCGTGTTCGATTTCCGAATACGGAAATCCGTAAGCCTAGCGCACCCGTTCTGATATTTCTATTGGGATTTCTGCCAGTACGTACGGTGACGTTTTCGTAAAAACACGGCCACGGACGACGACGAGATGATGGGTATAATTATTTATTAAATTTTCGGATTCGCGCATTTTGGTATATATATATATGTAGGCAGGCCCGGCCGTTGAAAATTTTCAAGATTTGGGCCGGTTCGATAACGGGTTTTGAACCAGTGTTAATAATACCATAGGCGCTTGGGCCGGTCTAGGCGGACAGCCCGGTATGTAATTTCTTCCCAATCCGGCGCTGTATGTAGGTGGGTACATAAAATAAAGAGCAAACGTGTTCACTCGACACCGTAGGCGAACCCAGAGTTTTACGTTCGAATGTGCCCGGCCTTTTTTGTAGTTATTTTTTTATAATATAGAGGGGGAGGCTATAAACAAATTTACCCGTTTTGTGCGTTTTTTTTTTTAGCTCATAATTTTCTTCCATACACTAAAGTCAAAATATTTTAAGTACCTATCCAACACTTGTTTATTAACCAATACTATAACCTATTGTATAATATATATTTTTTTTTCTTTTACTTTAGGGTGTGCCTATTGGCACACCCGGCATACCCCGTAGATCCGCCTGTGCTAGACACAACACTGGAAAATACCGAATAGAAATTTCCGTCCGTGTGCGGCGTTCAACACAAAATGACGGCGCGGGCTTCGTGTTCGGAATAACGTCATTCGGTTTATTTCCGTTCGGGGATTCCGAACGCGCGGCCCGATTTCCGAAACGAATGTTCGGAATTTTTTCCGTACTTCAGGAATTGTTTCCGAACGGAAACTTTAAGAACGTGTGCGCTAATTTTATATAATTCCTACGAAACGCCTGCATTCGGGTGTCCGAATCGGAATTCCGTATTCGGAAATCGAACACGGAAACCGTACGTGTGCGCCCGCCCGGCCTAAATCGCGTAGTCGCGCATGTGTTTGCGCCGCGGACAATTGTCGTTGGTCTTTTATTACACGCCATTGTGTACGTTGCGGTTTCTACGCGTTTTCGTATTTATCACGGTTCGCCGTTCCCTCGTTCGTGGCTAGTGTTAAAAAAAAAATATTTATTGTAATGTAGGCCGCACTGGACCCTGTACGACAGTGAGCGTCGACTCGTACTTCGTCGCGGTCAGCTTTTAGTCCGCGCGCGCGCGCGTAGTCGTATGGCCAGTTGTGTGCGCCTAGGGATGGGAAAAATGAATCTTTTAAATGATTTGAATCAATTGAATCGACTCACTAAAATGATTCGTTTAAATGATTCGTTCACTTGAATCAATTGAATCATTGATTCAAAATTCAATCAGTAATCTAATAGACCGTTCTAGTGTGACTCACAACTGATATGATAAGACAAATGTCGTGAGGGAACAACAGTTAATAATTAATTTATAATATGAAATATGATTCGCAGTGAGTCAGTATTTGGTCGCGTAGAATGTAGATTGATTTAAAATGAAGTTACGAACGAGTCAAGTTTATCGAACGAAATAAATTGACAAATGATTCGTTTTTTCTGAATCTGAGTCGGCGGTACTCGATCGTGTAGATTGATTCAAATGAAGTTACGAACGAGTCAAGTTCATCGAACGAAATGAATTAACGAACGATTCGTTCTTTTCTTCTGAATCTGAATCAATTCGTTCACTGAAATGATTCGTTCATTTTGAACGAATCGTTCGCGAACGACCCATCCCTAGTGCGCCTATTGTTTTCATCTTTGGTTTGCTGTAACGTCGTGTCGTGTAATAGTAGTGTATACTGTTATAATCGTTTGGCATCTCGTCTCGTTAACTAAAAGTGATATTATTAATAAATAAAAGTAAATTACATTAAGTGTTCGTCTGTATTATTTCATTTTTTTTTTTCGGTAGCCTGACCGCAGTTAACACTAGTTACGAATAAGTTAACACTAGGGATGGTAACGATAATATATCGAAAATATCGATACTTCGATCCGATGTATCCGCGATATTTGATATCGATATTTAGTCACCAATATACCGGTGGGAATTCAGGCCCGTAATGGCTGCTCTTATATAGAGCGGTTGCTGAATCCTATAAGGGCGCCAAAAAAAATTTTTTTTTTCATTTTAGAAGTCTAAATATTACTGATTAAGAATCTTAATTGGTTTAGAGAGCAACAAACCAAACACCGACAAACCGCATGAAAACAATATATCATTAATATATATATTCAGCAACAGACCAGTTGGGTGATTCTGTAACTATAAAGTCCTGACTTTAGCCCAAAAAGTGACTGAAACTGATAAGTTCAGTCACCGTTTAAGTCATTAGTCTTAAAATACGATTCTGTAACTGAATTTTATTTTTAAGTCGGTCTTTATGAAGTTGCAGTGACTATAATAAAGTCATCTTATTTATGGCGCGAATGATACTGCGCCAAATCATGTTTCAGTCTTTATATATTTAATATTTCTTATAAATTGATTATGATACCATTGATAACATCAATGCGTGTGATTATATGAGTTTTGGGTTCGTTAAATTATTGTTATTTACAATTTACATAAGTAAGTTAGGTAATAATATTTAACAATAATTTAAAAATTTAAAAGAATGGCTTTTTTTGTGGCACACGTTTTGCTTATTGACGCAGAAGAAACATTAGGTAGACAAAACGAGTTTAGATTATACCGACGAGTTTTACGCGATTCTAATAATCCATTTGAACTCGATGATTTTAATTTTAAAAAGTTGTTTCGTCTACCTAAAGATATTATTCAAATGCTAATAGAAAAACTTCATCCTATTTTGGAAAGGAAGCGGTCAACTGGCTTAGCTGTGGACATTCAAGTAAGTACAATTTTATATAAATTAGTAATTACCTATTGGTATATATTTTAAATATTACTTATTTATATTTGAGGAGATCATATTATTTTAATAGAAACAATGTATATTTATCTCATCAGATATTAACTGCTATAAGATTTATGGCTTTTGGTTCTTACCAAAGAGACATAGGACAAGATTGCCTTACACCCATAAGCCAACCTAGTGTAAGCCGATGTATAAAAGCAGTTAGTATGGCTATATATACTGAGTTATTGGCTACATGGATTAAGTTTCCACAAACCAGACTGGAAATAAATAAAATATCTGCTGAGTAAATTCAAAATAACTACATTTTCTAAATAAATAATCTTGACTCTGTAGTAATCAAAATAATTACTAAAGATTTCAGAGACATTCTGGATATCCAGGTATACTTGGGTGCATTGATTGTACACATATATCTATTGTAACTCCTATAATACGAGAAGAAGCTTACGTGAACCACAAAGGATTTCATTCTTTAAATGTCCAAATGGTAATTAATTAATATTCTGAGGTTATAAACTATTAGTTTTACTATGTTTCTTTTTTATGTAGGTGTGTGATTCAAATTTAAGAATTACTAATGTAAACGCAAACTTTCCTGGAAGTGTAAATGACCAATTTATTTTTAATTCAAGTATTGTTAGTGAATATATGAATAGACTTGTTTCAGATCGAGTTGGACAATATTATCTTCTAGGTAAAAATTAAATTTTCCAAAAATGGTTGATAACCAATTATAATTATTTTTCTCAATAGGAGATTCAGGATACACTGCTGAACCATATTTACTGACACCCGTATTGCATGCAGCGATAGATACACCCCAAGATAAATACACAAAAAATCATTGTTCTGTACGAAATAGGATTGAACGTGTTTTTGGAGTACTCAAAGCCAGGTAACCAAAAATTACCTATTTAAATTATCTAAAACAAAGTTTTAAATCGAGTCTGGCTATCAACCATCTACAACTACAGTATAATACCACAACTATGTGTATGAAATAGAATATGTATTAATATTTAACAATTAAGCCATTGCTCATTATAACATGTCTATTTAATTATTGTCTATTACTAATTAGTTTTCTTTGATTATTATTATAGATGGAGATGTTTACACAGCAATCGTGTTTTACATTATAAACCTATAAATTCAGCAATTTTAGTTTATGCTTGTGCAATTTTGCATAATATATCAATGCAAAGGTGAAAAATAATTTACTTAGATTTAACCCAAAAGAATATATTTGAATTAAAAAGGAATATTTAATTTTATATTTAATTAGGTTCCAAGACGAGTACTTGAATGATGACATTGAGTATAATAATGTGATTGTAGAAGAACTAATTCAACAACCACCTAATATTGATAGAGCTGCAGGTAGAAGAACAAGACAATCTATTATTGATCAATATTTTACTTAATTTTGTATACTATAAATCATTTATAAACATTTAATTTAATTTAAAAAAATTCTACTTAGAATTGCCTTCAAACTGCCATATCGTACAAATACTTTTATTATTTATTATAATACATTTTTATTTTTTTCATTTGTATTTAAATTTGTAAACGCTGTTGATAAGTAAATTTATAAAATTAAGAAACATTTTGAACTCTTGTCTCCCCACAAGCTCAGGCTTTTAGTAGTAATAGTAGTATTTATACACAATTTGAAGCCATACGAACTTAGAATATTTTGATATTTAACGGAATTAATATCTACAGTTAGTAAGTTAATATTTATGTTTCCACAGATAATATGAGTATTATGGTCAATTGACTTACTAAAGAAATCTTCAATGCCATTTAAAAAATTTGATATTAATAAACTTGGAGACTTTTGGTGAAAAATGTTTTCGCTTTATATTATATTAAATTTGTAACTATTTTGAAAAAACAATAAACTAAACTTATATTATATATTTAAGATATTACTTAATACACCCGTATTTGTTGTCTCCGTTTAGCTTACAGTAAATATAGCAAAAATTACAGTACGCAGAATATAAAATGTGGCGTCTACGTTAAAATTCCCCCAGCAGAAGATTTAACTGAACAGCCATATAATATTGATAGAGCTGCAAGAAGAACTAGACAAAATATTATAAACAGATATTTTACTTAGATTTATTTAAAATATTAAAATATTTAATATAACATTTTTCAAACTTCGTCAGAAGATTAGAACTATTTACTCTTTACTCTTTACCATCTTCCTTAGTAAAACCATTTTATAAAATACAATAAAAAAAAACTAAAACATAATAATGTTTAAAAAAAATGTATTCTTTACCTTCATCATTAATAATAAAACAATTTTATAAAATGCAATAAAAAAAACAACTAAAACATAATAATGTTTAAAAAAAAATGTATTCTTTACCTTCAACTTTAATAATAAAACAATTTTATAAAATACAATAAAAAAAAACAACTAAAACATAATAATGTTTTAAAAAATGTGTGAAGTTATGTATATTAACTGTTAGTCCATATTTAACAGTTTTCATTATTAGGAACTGTGTTTAATACATAATGTTCAATAATGTTGTTCATTCTTTCGAATTGGCTACTTATAGCGATAAAGGTTTCAGCCATAATATTTAGAGCTTTACTATTTTCTTTAAGAGCTAATGAAATATCCTGTAAACAAAACATCTTATTAACTATGCTTCATATTAAAATAAAATTTACGGGGAAGAACCGGTTAGGAAGAGAAACAGTTAGAGGCAAGTGGATGTTGCGGCAATAGACCTAAATGGCCTGTAAAATGTCAAGAAGAAGAATTACAGTACAATATATCTAAAAGAATGAATACTTTTAATCCATCGTTGGTGTCTTTAACTAAGTCTGAATATTTTTGGACTTTTGATTCTTTTCTTTGAGTGTGTACACCCGATGTGGAACAACGAGCTATCTTTGTTAATGATACCGACGAATCATTATCTAATGGTCGTTTTAATGAATTCGTTGAACGAACATCAATAATATCCTAAATCCCAAATATATAACTTAGGAAATATTATACAGATTATAAATAAAAAAAAATATAATATTACTTGTTCATTCATCATTTCATCTTTTATATTTTCAGTTGGATTCTGCAAAATATTCTCCTTAAAAAATACATATATTTTATGTAATGAATTATTTTATTTTAACAAATAAATACATAATATGTATTACATGATAATTTTTACCTCAATGTCAACTATTTCAATTAAATCCTCATTTAAATTAGGCTCAAAGGTAGGTTGTCCAAAGCCAGCTTCACCTACACCGATGCCTTCAGATGTTTCTTTTCCAATTATTGAAATAATTAAATTCTCCCTTTCCGTTAATTCTGGAGGATTCTTATGAGTATGATTTCCAGTTTCGCCTAAATATTTTTTTAATTCAGCATTCTTTTTACGAGCACACGCTTTGTCATTTCGCCACATCTATACAATGATATAAACAATAATTAACATATTAAAAAACAAAATTGAATTATACAAGTACAATTTTAAACTACAAATATATATAATACACCAAGTGAAAGTTGAACATTGTGCACACAATTTCTTTTATTGGAATATTAACTACAAAGTGGTAAAATGTATATAAATTGATATTTTAAGAATTATAATAAGTAGATAAATTATCAAAATAAAATAACATTTTATTTACTTTTTTCCATTGGTCAGCGGTTTTTTGATTACCAAGCTCATTAAGGGTTCGAGTCAGTTCCTCCCACTGATCTTCTTGTTTTCTCTTGCCGTCTGCGCCTTGGAATCGGCCAGAGGCAAATTCACGGTGATTAAACATAAAATTGATCAAGTGATCAATTTGAATATCCGCCCTCTTACTTGATCTTTGTTTACCTGAACTGAGAACATGAAATAATTGTATAAAATCAAGAAGAGAGAATTCATAATTATATTGCAGTAATATCCGGTCTATTTTTGCTATTTTATTAATTGCCAGCCTAGCAAAACCGTCACGTGTCTACGACAATATCAAACTATTTAGTTTAAATATAAAAATATATTTACTTGTTCATTTTCTGACTGATGAAAAATAATTATAAATCTTGAATTTTAAATTTTAATAATTTTAATAATTTTTTAAACTGCATTATTAACCCCGAACCCGTAACCGTAAAAACAATATTGATAATATTCCATTATCTATTGTAATCCCCATTATATTCTGTGATAATACCATAAGTTGTATATTTCATCGTTGTCAGCACTGTATATTCTACAATAATTTAAAAATTATCGTATGCACATTTCAGCCGACTTAAAATACAGTTTAAGTCATTGAATAATTCAGACGACTTAAAACTAATTTTACAGAATCACTTTTTGAAAGTCACGCCATAAAATGAACGACTATATTTCTAGTCAACTGTATAACAGTCGACTTTATGATAATGATACAGAATCGCCCTGCAGGGGTACATAATTGCTGCAGTCTCATGACTGAAAGGACAATTTATTTTTAAAATTAAAAAAGTATCAGATAAACAACGTGCATACTAGTAGATTTGTGTACGAGTTGAGTAACAGTTTTGGATTAAAGAGTTCTTTTTAATAGCAAATTCATTCTTAGTAGGTAGTTTTCTTAAACGTTAAGGGGATTGGAAGTGGGTATTTTCTCTCTTTGTCTTACACACATGAAACATAGCAAAATAGACGTTTCGTACTTCCAACGTACCGATCGATCTATTGTTGCGATAAAAAATTTGAAAACAGATTTGAATTCCTCTTGAATTTTACTACAAAACGACTTTCCCACTTTTTTTATTTATTTTTTTTAAGACCTTCAAAAATGAATTATTAACAAATTTTTTTTTTAAATTTTTTCGGTTAATTTTTTAAGGGTTTATGAAAAAAAAAAATGAAATGTGTAAAATATAATTATTGTATTGAAAATAAAATCAAAATTAAACTTAAATCCTTTCTTTTTTTAAGTTTTTAACGTCCTTATACCGAATATTGAATAACGAATTAAACAAAAATTGTATTATATAATAGATGGCATTTTTTACGGGCAACGAAGTGCACGGGGACATCTAGTGTATAGTAATATATAAATAGTAAACGTATCAATAAATAAGTAAGTAAATTAACTGACTGTGACTCTCATAGAAAAATTTCATCAAATAGAAGAGGAAATTTTTTTCCCAACAATTTAAAAATCTGGATTAAAACCACAACTTATTTTAACAGCTAATAAATACTTGTATAGAGTGGTTGTACAAGGTAATGGTAGTATTCACGACACGTAAGAGGACGGAGGGCGGCCCGAGGTCACCCGCTAGCTTTGTGAGGGGAGGAGCGGCTGGTTACCAACCAGAAATTCCTCCTCATTTTGTTTCAAAAAAAATGTGTAATATTATGTAAGGGGTAGTGTGGTCCAGGTATTATCTGGCCACCCTCCCCGAAAGGATGATGTAATTTATTATTCAACTAGCTGTCCCACCCGGCGTTACCCGGGCAAAAAGTTACCTCAGGTGAAAACCGAGATTTTTTTTTATATTATATGTATTAATAATATCTGACCCTGCAAACGTTGTGTTGCCATATTAATTATAGCATCCGCCCGCAACTTCGTTTGCGTAGAATTCGAATCATATATCATATATCATTAAATCATATTGAAAATAAAATTTTAAAAAAATTATATTGAATCATATATCATTAAATTTATTGTGTGAGAGCTTCTCTGTAAACGATATTTGAAGTTGTTTTATTTTGTGACAGCAAAATAAATTGATTATCAGCAGATCCAACTCGTGATAGGCCCAGATACAGTTGGCCATGAGTAAAAAATTCCTTTCGTAGGTCGAGCCCTACTAATTCGAAGGTTTGACCTTGGGACTTGTTAATAGTCATCGCGAAAGATATTTTCATCGGAAATTGAAGCCGTTTAAATGGGATTGGCAGATCAGTTGAGATCATCGGTATCCTCGGAATATGAGCTAGCTGACCAGCTGCTGGGTCGGTAATAATGGTCGCTACAATTAAATTGTCCTTTAATTCTTTAATAAGCAGTCTTGTTCCATTGCACATACTCGGAGGGCTTAAATTTCTCAAAAGCATGATTGGAATTCCGATTTTTAACGTCAATTCGTGTGGTGGCAGTCCAGAAGGATTCAGTGAATTTAAAAATTCCTGTGGATAATGCACTGCGTCTTCGATGTTCGTGACGGTGTCGATCGATTTGTAGTCTTTTATATGGCCAGGAACTTTTTATAAAATCAGATTGTTTATTTCGTTGACAGTATCATTCCTAGGTGACACTATTACCCTCAAACACAACCAATGAAAGTCCTTTCCGTGCAAATTCTTCATGTCAGGGTAAACTGCATCTATTATATTATCTAAATTATGGACCATCTGGATACTGGAGAGTATCGTACGATCACTAGAACATTGTTTGGAATTAATCAACAATAAAATATTACAGCTCCACCTAAAAAAAAAAAAAAAATTGAAAATACGCCTACGTCACTAGTAATAGATACGACCACAGATTATATGAGTTATATTATTATATCATATTATATTCATATATAATCTGTGGACTGTGGTACAACTATTATTCATATATAATCTGTGGTACAACTATAAATAGAATATTTACGATTTACCTAATATTAGTGATGATAAAAAATAGCAGTAGCAGTTATATTAGCACTGCTATTTTACTATAGCAATCGCAGACTGCTATTTAGTGTAATTAATAGCAGTGATTGCTAAATTTCATACAGTAGGTTTTGTATTTTTTTATGGTTTCCTACACTGTATTCTTATGTAATATCACAGATAATAATATAATTATAGCACAGATTAGATGAATAATCTGTGATTATAGTATATTCTATAATCAATGGTAATATGTTCATGGACGTATATATATCTAGGAATATGTTCTACTTTTATTGCTATTTCGCAACAGATCTAAAATAGCAGCTATTGAAAAATTGATAATCTGTTTCTGTTATCAACGTGTAATAAAATTCACAGATATTAATTGTCAATATAGTACGGACATCCGCCGAAGTCAGACGTGTTCAGTTCTCGTTGCGTTATCGCGGAGTTTCCTCACCGTTGTACCTTTGTACGTTATCTTTACGTGTTGTGTCGCGTTCTTTATCTTAATATCTTTGTCGCGTGGAGGAGTCGGTCCGGCGTTTTTACTACTGCTAAATTTTGTTTTGATTTTGGAATTCTTAGTCGGTGACCACATTCATTCGGCTTAATTTATCGTTTTGGTTTATACTGGTTACAGTCATTTTGCACTCTGCGGCCAATATTATGTCAACCAAAAACGCTAAGTCTCCGACTTCGTCGGTCCCAGTTAATTCCAAACCTATTACTAGAAGTGCGACTTCTTTTAATACGCAAACCGATGACATTCTTAAGGCCATTGCCGCATTACAATCGACCCAGGATAAGCTTTTAAACTTGAATAAACAAAATATCGAGAAGCAGTCAGCTCAGTTCAATGAACTCAAGCTGAATCTAGGAAATATTTCTTCTCAAATTGCTGATCTCAAAGCTGAGAATGCGTGTCTTCGTATGGAAATATCAACTCTAAAAAACAAAGTTCAGGTGATTGAAGCTGGGAACTCGTCTTCTCAATCTTCTGTTATCCAACTTATTCAAGAATTCTCGGAACGTGACAAATGCTCTTTCAACATAATTGCCTATGGTATTGTCGAATCTACTTCACTTTCTCTTCAAGAAAAAATTGCCCACGATATGAAACTTCTTTTCGAAACCGTTTCTGCTCTATCCATAAACATATCTTCCGATATTAAGTTAATTAGGCTCGGTAAAAATACTAAAAACACCACACGTCCATTAAAATCATTTTAAATCAAAGATGGAAGCAGCATCTTTTCTTACCTCAATTGGTGAAGCTAAGAGGAAAAATCTCCTACTTCCAAATGGAGTTAAATTTGTCAGAGATAAATCTAAGCTTGAGCGTGATCTACTGCGTTCAGCTCATGAGGAATTGGATCACCGCAAACTTAATGGGGAAGCTGACCTATCCATCACTTATGTCAATGGGATTCCGCAAGTCACTTCTTCTAATTCAAAAAACGGCTATCAAGGGCGTTTCTCCTCAAGAGACCTGAATTCCGTTTAAGTAAACCACCTTCTATCTCTGTAAATTCTTTTGGTTATTATCAGAACTGTAGAGGTCTAAGAACTAAACTACTTAATGTTATTTGTAATGTATCTAGTTTTAATTATGTTTTTTTATCTTTATCTGAAACATGGTTGCATGATAACATTTTCTCTTGTGAGTTAGGTTTAAGTAATTATGATATATATCGATGTGATAGGAACAGTCAAACGAGTATTTTTAATAGGGGTGGTGGTGTTCTCATTGCTGTCCGAAAAGATGTCAAATCTCATCAAATTTCTGTCTCTAATACTTCCATTGAACATTTATTTATTTCTTTTAACTTCCATTGTGTTAATTTTATAGTTTCTTGTGTCTATATACCTCCCTCAAGTCCTTCTTCCGTATACGAATCGCATATGGAAACAGTTGAATCTCTTATTCTTGCGTATCCGAATTATTCATTTATTTTTTGTGGGGACTACAATTTACCTGGACTATCTTGGTCTAATGACGCAGATGGTCTAGTTTACTCCTCTAACTCTGGGGCATCTAATTCCTGTGTTCCTGAGACCTTTGCCTTTCATAATTTTTATCAATTAAATTCTGTTCTTAACTCTACACAGACCTCTCTCGATTTAATATTCTCCAACGTTAATAATATCATAATTAAAAAAAGTTATGATCCTCTTGTTTCTTGTGACGCTTATCATCCGGCTTTAGAAATTATACTTCTCAATCAACGTTCATTTTCGTCTGTTAGCAAATCTCATACATTTTTCGATTTCCGGAAAGCTGATTATATCAATATATTATATTTTCTTAAATCCTTTAACTGGCCTGAAACAATTCAAAGACTGGACGTAAACTCTGCTACCTACTGTCTATATGATGCACTTCATTCTTCTATTCTTCAATTTGTTCCTGAGGTTTCTTATAATCAGTCTAAATTTCCCCCTTGGTTCACTAAAGAACTAAAAACGTTAGTATTTAGAAAAAAGCGTGCTCATGCCTCTTTTAAAGCATCCCGCAATCCACAAGACTACTACACCTTTTCCCTCTTACGTGCTCGTTTTAAATTTGAGTCAAAAAAATGCTACAGGAATTTTTTAAGTTATACTGAGTCTCAGTTATCGAATAATCCTAGTAAATTTTGGAAATTTGTGCGCAACAATCGGTCAATTACTACAATCCCTAATACTATGTATCTTGATGATTTTCACTGTTCAGGAAAAGAACAAATTGCAAATATGTTCTCTTCTTATTTTTCCTCGGTGTTCAAACCCTCTCTATGTAACTCTATCCCAAATAGGCCATTTTGCGACTATGCATTACCTAGCAATTCTTTTTTTACAATCTCTGATATTGAGATGGGTCTAGATAAACTCTCAACCTCCACGAATGCTGGCCCAGATGGCTTACCAGGGACTTTCCTAGCTAAAATTAAATCTGCAATTACCATCCCTTTATGGATAATTTTTAGACGCTCATTAGATGAGGGAATTTTCCCTGATATGTGGAAAATATCCTCTATCACTCCTGTTCATAAAACAGGTGATAAAGATCAAATTCGCAATTATAGGCCTATCTCAATTTTAAGTCATCTGTCTAAACTTTTCGAATATCTAGTTGTTCGGAGTATTCAGCCCACTGTTAACTCTTTTCTTATTGATGAGCAATATGGTTTTCGACCAAATCGTTCTTCCGTCATTAATAGCATTATATTTAACAATTACATTCTTAATGCAGTAGAAAATCGTTCACAAGTAGATGTTATTTTTACAGATATCTCTAAAGCTTTTGATCAGGTAGATCATAGAATACTCATCGACGTTCTCTATAAATCTGGTTTCGGTGAACCACTACTCGGTTGGTTTAAATCGTATTTATCTAAGAGAACTCAATTTGTAAACATTTTTGGTTGTAAATCCGAAATTACGAAAATAACATCCGGTGTACCTCAAGGTGGTCATATCTCCCCTCTTTTATTTGCGTTGTTCATTAATGGTATAAAAAATCCTCTTCAACATTGCCGATTTTTAGTTTTTGCCGATGACGTTAAAATTTTTTTACAAATTGATTCTTTAACTGACTGTTTCTGCCTGCAAAATGAGCTGAACAACTTAGTCGCATGGTTAAATGACATGGGTTTATCACTTAACATTAACAAATGTCAAATTATGTCTTTTACTAAACGTCGCTTTCCAATTTCTTTTAGCTATTCTATAAAGGGCTCCTCTTTAACAAGAGTAACACTTAAAAAAGATCTAGGCATCCTTTTAACTTCTAATTTGGATTTTCATGCTCACATTGAACATATTTGCTGCAAAGCTCTCAAAACGTTAGGATTCTTTAAACGAATTTCTCTAAATTTTAAATTATCTTCTTCTTTAAAAGCTATTTATTGTTCTCTTGTCAGACCAATACTTGAATATGGTTCTGTCCTATGGTACCCATATACTACTTCTGACTCATACCAACTTGAAAGAGTCCAACGTAAATTTCTTCGTTTCGCCGCTCTTATCCTTAAAATTGAACATCCGCCGCATGATTACTCCCCTGTTTTACAACAGTTAAAACTGATTAGCTTAGCCGACCGTAGAGTTTTTGCCTGCCTAAACTTCCTTAACAAACTTATTTATGGTTCGGTTGATGCACCTGCTTTGTTATCAGAAGTGAATTTCAGGGTTCCTGGTAGATCTTCCCGTTTGTTTGCCCCATTCTATATACCGTTCCATCACTCTAATTATGGCCGGAACCATCCTATTCATCGGATGATGCGATTAGCAAATGAAGAACCGTTTGTCTTGGCATAAATCAATTGTTAATTTCTGTAGTTATATTATTTAATTTTAGATTACATATTTATAATAATATATGTATTATATGCATGCGTATGTATATGTATATGTATGCTGATATGTATATGTATATTTACGTGTATGTATATGTGTTATACACATGTATGTTATGTTTAGATATATGTGATGCGTGTATTGTATAAATATGTATTGTTCTAATTTAAGTTAATCTGTACCTTGGGCTACGCCCGTAATGTATGTAAAAATAAAATTAAAATTAAATAAAAAATATCAACATAGACAGTGTAGTGTGTACTATATAGTTTTATTTCTTACGGAGTCTTTTATTTAGTTGACACTTTAGCTGTTGAGGAAAGTTTATACTATATTTTAAAATGGTATACTCTAAATGTGTATACTGTGGTTCAAAATGGAAACAGTTCAAGGAAACAGTTATTACGGGATGCAATACTAATTCCATTTATTGAAAAGTAATGTATTTATAATTAATAAAAAATATCATTTGATTTTATTCAATATTATTTTATTGTTTATATTAGAACTATTCTGAAAACAATTCAACAGCTAAATTCACCCGTAACAAATGATATTGGCTCTCTGCATACTAGTACAATACCACTAAACCAAATTTTAAATATAATATAAAACACATAAAGGTCGTATTTCAAAGAGAGGATGTTGATATTTCAACCCTCCCTCAAAATTATTTCAACTAGTATTATTTATATATCAGTGTACATTAAAATGAAAAATGTCAAAATATAGGTTGGTTTAAAAAAAACTCCTGGATAAATACGTATATAAATTAATAATAGAAAATAAAAAGAATTCAACAGAATATAGATAATGGTGAAAACTAAAATGTACAACTATATACTTATATAATACTTTTATTATTATTGAAAATAAAGAAATTAAAATACTTATACATTTTAGCAAAATACGTGTAGTAAATAGAATAAAATCAAATCAATAAAAATTATATAATACTTATAAATTTAAAACTTTTGAAGCATGTCTTAAATAACTGTCCAGTACAGATAAAAAAATTTTGTTCATCGGCTGATGAGATCCGAAATCCTGACAACGAATCTAAAGAAATAATTTTTTAATTTATTGTGACAATAGTAAAAATAAATTATTCCTATGGAGCTTGCCAGAAATTACAGAAAACAGCTGTAGATCTATAAATCGTTTTTTTGTTTTGCCTTTTAAACTGAATAATCCTAAAATTGAAGAATCAAAGCAGCAGTTGACGGCCTCTCTAACTGCACTACTTATAGCTAATGCACCCATTTTTAGAAGCAGAAAACTTTTCTGGAACATAATATTAAGTTGAATTTATTAAATATGAATTCAAAAATATTCAAAATAGTTTTAACTTACCAAGTTTTCTTTGAGAGCCACACTATCATTGTTATCAGTCGATAATGATTCGACTATTTTTAATTGTTCAATGTTTTTTATAGGCAATAGATTTAAGAAGGCACAATATTTGTTATTCTTTTCAATAATTTTAACAAATTCACTATATCTTTTCCTTGAATGTTATCTATAAATCAATATTTAAAACATATGTTCAATAAATCCTTATTTCACAGATAATTAATTTAAATAAATGAGTTAAACATGAAATAATTTAAGTTTGTTATGTGATGCGTATACATTTAATACCATATATTATAACATAGTAATATTATAATACCAGCGTCCAGCCTCTATACTTAAGACAGTCAGATATATAGATTAATTTAACAAAATTAAAAAGCTGATGATGACACGATTGAACAAAAATGTGAAGTATAGCATTAATTAAAAACCCAGTTTTAATGCATTATAAATTTTAATATTATCAAGTAAAGTGTATAAAAAAAAAAACATAACAAAGTCAATCCTATTATTTTAATTTATGCCTCCTACTGAAGCAGAAGATATATTTTTATTTAATTCAATAAATTATTTAATAATGGATGTTACCATTGATTATCAATGATGTATTATACTTTTATATTACATATTATTAAGACTGGACATTAATTAAGACTTATGTTATTCTATGACAAATAATTTTTTTTAATATTATCTTTTGACATAACAAATCAATTTTATTTTGAAAATGCACGAGTTATTATAATTTAAATACTGTTTAAAATACAAATTTAATCGAGAATAAACCTTTTTTTGTTTCAAAAGAATCGCATTGGTCAGCAGTATTATCAGTTAGGACTTTTTCATCATTTCCCATTAAAAAATCAGTTTCATTGGCTTCATTAATAAACTCAACAATATCTAAATTACTATTTGCTTTTTCTATCACATACGCATTGTCTGAATATGTATTTTCCTCTGTTACAATAAAATTCAAAATTAAAATATATTCATTATTTAAAATCATTATTGGTGAGAAAATTGTACAATATAATATTAACATACTCGTAGTATTTGAATTAAATGTATCCATTAAGATATCATTTATTGGACCATAAGCAATGTTACTATTTATATCAGGACAATTACTTGTACTTGCAATAGAAAACAAAGATGTTTCACTTTGTTTAGTAGTTGTAACATCCAAATCAACTGGAATTAGAAAAAAGTAACATTTTTATTTCTTGTGAAAAGAAAAATAATATTATCATTGTCAAAATATATGTATTTAAAGTTAAAATCTGCTTAACACAAAATACCAAAGTGTTGCAACAACTGTACAGTATAATAATATTAACATACTTGTCGTATTTAAATTAAAGGATTCTATTAGTGTATTATTTACTGGATGACAGGCAATATAATCGATAGATGTTTTACTTTCTTTAACAGTTGAAATATTTGAATCAACTAGGCCTAAAAAACAAAAATACAATTTTTATTTACAATGAACAGAAAAAACATTACCACTGTTATAATATATATATATATATATATATATATATATAAATATTTACTTGAGTTATTCACAGAAAACAATATCGGTTGTTTCGGAAATGGTGGAAGTTCTGGCAAATCTGATTTTATAATTTTTTTTGGTGTACATCTTATGACTTTTTTGCATGGTCCATCATCAGAATCGGATGACTCAGGTTCTGACCATGCTTTTGAAACTTTTCTTGCTGGACTCTCTTTTGCTTTTAAAATAAAGAATTTGTGTTAGTATATATTAAAATGTACAAATACGAAAACTAAAATATTTATTCAACATTGACTACTTACAAAATGGACCTGCAACTTTTGTAATATCATGGTTTGTACCATCTTCATTGTTTGTCAATGAACCTTGTTTAATCATAATACTAATTTGATTAGAACTAAAATATTTTATTTTCCATCACACTGTAAGTAAGGGAACCAACATATTTTCTTATTAATTAACAAAGTGTCAGGTACATGCTGCACTTCATTCGTTTTTGTAAATAATACAGCGTACCATGATAACCTGAATAAAATTTCAAATATATATTAATATATTTTATAGATAATAAATAATATATGTGTATATATAATAATGGAACACTAGTTTACAATATAAATACACAGTATTAATACAAGTATTTAGGTAGTTTTCATGCTTTACGTTAAGTATAAGATACAACCATATAAAGAATAAAAGTATAAATTGCATGTAAAATAAGTCTGATAAACTGCAGTTGAATAATAATGAAAATGTATTATACAGTAGATAAATTGTATAGTTAAATAGATAAGTTTAATAGTAATTTTATATCTCAGCTTTAATAGTTGCAGGTTGCATACAATTTTGTATTAAACTTTTAAAAGTGGTCATACTATAAGTACAGGTACCTTTTTTTTTAAATCGGCAATGCACTCACTGCCCGGAAAACCATGAAGCAGTACTTCGGGCAAAGTATAGGTATACCTATATATCTTTAAACATCTTAAATTATACCAATTAAAAATAATTATATGTATATCTAATATAAAATGTAAATACTTAGTAATGTACCTAGAGGTGTGTCCAGACCCCAAGAAATGCACGGATCAAATAAATGAATGGCTCTGAATACGTGGATGGTATACCGTTTATTATCACACTGCATACAAGCTATTTATTCATACAGTCTACTGTAGTGCATGGGTAAATTAAATATTATGAAACAGTAATAATATTAAAATATAATTTGATCAAACGTACCTATTGACTAATGTACATTTGTGTGTACCTAATGCATCTAAATATATCAATAACTAATTTCTATAAACGTGCTGTCTGAATTATACTGGATCGTATATATTTGGCTGTGGACACTGTCATAGAAAAAAATTAAAAGTATGTACTGAAAAATATAAACGTCAATAAATGCATGCGATATTGTGCGGCCATTCCCCGTGCGAACCATTTGTACGGTCATAATTTTAGGTGTGGATACACGTTGAGAAGTTAATAATTTAATAGGTACTTATGCCATAATATCTGATGTAGTTAATTATAAACAACAAATTTAAAAAACAAAACTATTGTATGTACCCACTGGAATCGTAAAAAAAAAATAAAAAACACGTGTTACAAATGAGAACATCCAAACGGCCGACGTCGAACAGGCAGTGATTTCGCAGTAAACAATGAATACAAATGGATCACTCGCGAAGTACGCAAAAAAAGTGACATCATTCTAAAACGTATATCAAAGTAAAAGGCAAATATTAAATGAAAAATGATATAAAATGTATGAAATGAGTTATTCTTATTTTATTTTAGGAAATTATTTACTTCGCCCAAAAAATATTATACAAGTCACAAAGATACATGAAGCATGAACAAATTGTGAGTACACCTTAAATTATAATTTTGAAATATTTAAATATTTTCATTACCTACTACAACACAAATGAATACAAAATTACAATTTTTATATACTTATTATTTACTTACAAAATAATAATTATTATTCAATTATATTCCAAAAAAATCTATTATATACTTATGTATTTTGATTTAAAAATAGGAGCATTTCCACCTTATTGCTGCTGAGTCTACTTCGACGGTCACTAATTAGTAGTCCAGCTTTTGAAAACACACGTTCACAAGCTACTGATGTTCCGAGGCAGCAAAGGGTTTTCCTGGCAAGTTGGCTCAAATATGGGTAATTATGTGTGTTATCCTTCCACCATTTTAATGCATCAGTATTACGGTGCTGTATAGCATCTTCCAAATATCTTTGTACTTCAATTACCGCTCTTGAAGTATTGGTACCGGCAGGTTGTATTTTGGCCAATTTCGAGTCTATTGAACTCCAAATGGAAAATCCTTTATCATTTTCTGATGATGTAGCGGTATGAGTAGGTAGTTCTTTATTATCTGTCTTGTTAGATGCTATTATAGATGCAGTTAGTTGTGTAATATCACTTTTTATTACTTGCTGATGACTTTCTGTAAATGGAACATTTTTGAATCGTGGATCAAGAAATGTACAGCGAACGAGAGTCTTGCTATTAATAATATTACCTCAACGATCTTTATCTTGCATGCCGGATAACAATTTTTTTAGTACATCATTAACTCTAGGATCGTAATTCTGTTTTAATAGTTCATTGCATACATTTTTAAGCCCTTGCGATAGTACAATGACTATAGAAGCCGCCATATATTTATCTCCACTTACAGCTTTTGTCGCTTCTTCAAAAGGACGTAACACTAGAGAAAGCTCTTTTGTTATTTTCCATTCATTAACTGTTAGTCCTTCAGGAGGATTATCTAAAAGTCCAAGAGTGCCACGAATAGAACTTTCGAGTTCTACGAAACGTTCAATCATACTCGTATACAGCGTTGAATTCCAATGAGTATTGATATCCTGAAGTAACTTTTTTGGTTCTTTTGCCCCATTACTAATTTGGTAATTACTTAATTTTTTATTTGCAGATGTACTTTTACGGAAATATGTCACAATAGATTTAATTTTTTCTAGAAGATTAGATTCTACAGTTAAAGCCCCTTGTACGATCAAATTTAATGTGTGAGCAAAACATCCAAAATGCTTTAATTGAAGTATAGATAAAGCTCTTTTTATATTATTTGCATTATTCGACACTGCAAAAATAATTTTATTTTGTAAGTTCCAGTTTTTTAATTATTTCACCTTTTCACCACGTCACTACACAAGTAATTTCGACTATCCCACTATCTCTTATCATTTTATCACCCCCTATCTATTTCCAACAGAGCTGTACTGTAACATGACCGGCCGATCCTCCCATTATCACTAATCCAAAACCCTGTATTTTTGATCACGGTAAGACCCAACCTACATATTAGGGTTTATATATGTTTTAAAGCGTAAGATTTTGTAAATGAACAAAATGATAACCTAAAGCCTCTTACAGGAAGCTATGCTTCCAGAAACGCTTCTATATTTCGGTGCTCACCACCACAAATAAAATTCGGTTCAGTTCCAAAATGAAAGTCGAAAAGACGCGTAGCATATACGAACAGTCAAGTAATCCATAGACGAAAAAAAGAAATTGGATTTTTTTTGGATACATCCACTACTGTCCGACCGTTTTAAAAAAAGGTGTATGTTTTATAACAATGTAAGAAAGTACGAAGATAAAATTTTTTGAGTATTCACTACAAGCAGAGTTTTATATTGCCAGCCGATTTTCAATTTCCAGAATAAACTTTTCTGTGTCGAAGCGGCTATGCATATTAAAAATATTGACAACGTGATAAAAAAACAACGTCAACATGCGCCACTGGCAGTGGGTCGAATTTGTTAGTTTTTACATTAAAGCAATATAATTTTAAATTATGGCACCGCTCTTCTTGTCACGTCTTAATCGTGTCTGGTCGCTCAAGCTTTAATGAGTAGCACGGCCGACTTGGTGGTGCCACCACTTGTGAAAACCTAAATTTTTGTGGTGGCACCTAAATCTTGTGAAAGAGGCCTAATATTTATATATTAAAGCCTCTCTCGACATCAATACTCACTACAGAACGGTGTATAAGTGTATTAAACTGCATAGTTTCATTCTGTGTGTATATCAGTGGTGTAGCCAGGATTTTTATTTGGGGGGGGGGGGGGCTGAGGCTGATAATTATTTAATTTATATGTTAATTATTAATATGTATAGACGGTACCCATTAAAAAATTGATAATTTATTCATTTCGGGGGCTGCAGTCCCATCAGCCCCCCTTGGCTACGCCACTGGCGTATATATATATATATATATATATATATATAATGAACATTTTTATTCATTAAGAATTTCTAAACATTTTTTTGACGAATATTCAAAATGTATTCGAAATATTAACTTGATGTAAGTATTCGAATATCTTATAATCGGAATATTTTGTTTTATTAAAATCTGGTTAACACGCACTTGGAAATTATTCTTAAAAACCCCATTAAAAAATATTTGCTAAGATATTTTTTAATTTTCGTTTTGATTTTTTATTTAATTATTATATTGTCGATATAAATTTATGGAAATTTAACGTTCGTCTTCAGCAATTCTGGTAAAACTGCTTGTTGCGAGTGCGGGCAACGGGTTTAATGTGCACGCAGTATATACGCTACAACGTGAGCGGTAACAATACAATAATATTTATATACGGGCTTGAATTTAAAAAACCTTTCCACAAACATTTTAAACAGAAAATAAAAGTCCTTGGAACAGAATATATTCGAAAAATAATACGCTATTTCTAGTACATATGTACGATTTATTTTAAATAATATTATAATCCATAAGGCATTATCATATTATAATTTATAAACAAAAAAACAATCGTTAAATCAATTTTAAATAAGATAACGACCATGTAGTAAATTAATTTTTCAACATAGTTATTGAAAGTAAATAATATTCTGACGTCTTCGCCTTTTATACATTGTTTACAATAGAAATCTTCATTTTATAAATATATAGTAAACCATTTTCGTTTATCATTCTTGTAGGTACGCTGTGTCATTGCTTGAACAATAATATTCACAAAATCTTTCCGCCGAAAAACACATCTCAACTCATCCATATAAACGTATCAAAAAAATTGTATTCACCCTAAAATCATAATGACTAAATTAAAACCATATTTTTCATTAACCATCACGTTCGATTATTATTGAAATGGACTCCCTAAGAAAAATATTTTTTCAAAAATTTTTCAAATTCGAATTTGGAAATGTGAACTAAAGACATTTTAATATATTCGAATTAATCAAAACTAGATTTTAAAATATGAATATACTTAAAAACTAATTTTTAAATACCGCATATTATTTTTGATTAATTAGTTAATAATATTTAAAAATACAAACAAATAAGATACCTAAAATTAACTACAGCATAACATCAAAAAATCGTAATTTCATTTAATAACACATTATTTAACCCCACATGCATTCGTCGTATCCTAAATACAACACTCCGTATCCTTTTATTAACATGGGCAATTGATCTGTAATTAAAACATATTTAAGCATCAAATGTTAATATATTGATAATAATATAATAATTAATATTATAATATGAAATATTTCGAGTTCAATTGGCACGACGAAACATTAGATAAGCTAGGTCACCTTGTGTGGATGTGCCATATAATATTATAGTAATAAAAACAATTATATAAAATATATCAATATCAATATGACGGATACCGGGGTTATTCATTGAATTTTTTATCGCATCTTCATAATTTTTCACATAAAACATCAATTCCTGTTCTAAAATATTTATATACTCGTAATTAATTGTCCACATATAATAGCTTTTTCCTATTAGATTCAATTGTTTAAAACATAAGTCGTAGCGTTTTAACGTTAAAAGGACTCTGTTAAATATCGACTTTTTTGAGTAATATGGGAACCAACGTCTAAAAAATTAATATTAGTTTATTACAGTAATGTTATATACCGTTCACAAATTGTGATGACATACTTGATCAACTTTTCTATATCAAATACTGATACAAAGTCACTAGGCGAGTGTTTAATTGCCAAATAAATTAAATGAATCCACTCGAATGGTGGACAAACCTAAAATGTTCATTCATATTGTAAATATTTCTTGTGTGAAATATACGTATATACACTTATACTGTGCTGTTGTCTTTCAAAATATATTTACTAAAAAATAATTTATCTATATAATTTATGCATCTCGAAGATGACCCCATAAGAATACCGTGTTTATCACCAATATATTTTGAATGCTTTGGACTACAGAAGTACAGGACTACACTTATACATATTACATAACATTATATTTAATGTGTATAATTACGTATTCTTGGGAATTTGAATCATTTTGAACGAAATCTGTGTTTAAAAACTGTCCATTGTCGTTGGTGTCACCCTCAATTAACGAAATATACTCTATCGTTTCGTTTGTGTGTTCACCACCATCAATCACATACTTTGGACATATCCCTTTGGTCACTATATCTTCAGCTTCTTTCAGCGCGTTTCGATTAAACCAATCGTTTACTTTTTCTTTTATATCAGGGTTGGACCAGTCTAGACCGCGACTGTGCCGGCTGGGACTCCGACACTGAATATCTGCTTCCTCATTTTTGACCAATTCATTACATTTACAAGCAAAATCGTAAATGGTCTTATTCTCATCGAATGACCATAAACAATATAATTCGTTTTGATACTGTAAGAAAAATATGATAATCAATAGAATGAGGAAAAATTTAACTTCCATATCATTATTTTTGGCTTCACATACACGTTCATATTCTTCTAACAAATTCAGTAAATCTTCATCTATAATACTAGTGTTATAATTATTGTTTGTTAATGTAATCTTTTCATTGGAATTTTCTGTACATTTTCTCATTTTATCTTCCCCTTCCCTGAATATTTTTAGTTTTTTACTAATACTTTCGATATTTTGATCGTTTTCCAAATGTTGAAGCTTTCTTTTTCCAAATAATGTAAGATCACGCTCTGGTAATTTGCTCATGTTGTTCTCTGCAAACAATTAATGTTTCACAAATAATTTTCATTATAAAATTTACACTGTAATCAAAGTTGATTATTTATTTTTAACGAAATATATTGGGCCGACAGTATATGATGTAGTTCAGCTTCGGTTAAATTGAAAAAGGACTGTCCGCGCAGACAAAACCGCTGATCCGCTGCACGAACTCTGTACAAATGATTCATTCTAGTTAGACCGAATGCTGCTCACAGCAGCGGACCAGCCTATTCCGCGGCGAACTTATGGGAAGTCTTAATTTTACACGAAATTCGCGGCGTACTAAAGTAGTTATGTACAAGTTTATCGAAATAATATTAAAAACCTGGTTGAAACACAACCATGATTAAAAACAAAATAAAAGATAAGAACTCTTCTTTTTCATTGGTTTCATGCACCTGTTCTCTTCCATTTTGTCTTGCTTGATTCAAAGCGAATAGAATAGAAATAATTTTTCTTCGTCGAATCAGATGCTAGGCATTTTGAACACGAAAAATAGAAAAAACGCAATACACATATTTTGATTGCGACTGTTCTTACCATCGGTTCACCAGTGAAAAGTTATCCGCATTCTGTTTGACTATACTAAATTCCTAACCCGCTATACAGACTGCGGACTGTCCGTTTACGAGAACAGTCCGCTTACAGTTTGACCGAGCTTCGAGGACCAGCGGTCAACGTACTTTGATATATTTTAAAAATTTTAATTAGTTCTATTCATTATAAAAATATTTACAAATTAAATCGTTATATCAAAAATTAATTCTACAATTACTCAATCTTCATGAATTGGTATAAATTAACGAAAAAGATTTATTAATAAAAATAAATAATTTTACGGTTAAAGTTTTTAGAATTTTTATAAACTACCTTGAGTATCTTCAAAATTATAAAGTTTAACTATTTACAGTTGTATAAGAAATATAAATACTATTTATACTTTGACAATGAAGATAATTCACCCAGCTACATATGTATAATACTACAAATTTTTGAGTAAACTAGTTTTTCTTCGAAAGATTCTATTTTAATAAGAAAATAATAATAATAAATAAATAAATACGAATCATGTATTCACGAAGTAATGCAATTTACCAAAATATGTAACATATATATATATATATATATACTATGAAAATAGATTGAAAAACACAATTTACTATATATATTAAGAAAACTGAATAGCAAGTTAGACTTACCCATTATAATGACTTTAACAGCCAAATTGTATGACCAAGTATACTTTAGTCTAATATAATTGGAAATTTATAAATTTCGAATACCAGACACTCAGTAGAACTCGTATTTTTTACAAATAGCGTAAACGTATCAAAAATATAAACATATAATATATAAACGGTACGGTAATAAAAAATTTATTACTTGTTATATTATAAATAAGATATTAAGTTGTGAAGCGATATATGCATATCAACGAAGAAATACTCATTTTGTTGATTTAAAAAAAAAAAACATTAAATCGTGTTTTAATGAATACAATATTATAAAAAATAACATATGCAAAAATATTATGTATAATATACCCAGTATCAGAAATATTTTAAAATGTAAAATATGCTATTTAAATTTTTGCTTAAATGCACATACATTAAAAAAATCATTTCTTGACTTAAGAAAAGCATAATGCTTTTGTTGTTACATTAAATTTAAAAAATTTAATTTCCTAGTTTTACGTCTAACGTATGGGATATACATTGGAATTGTACAGGAAAACAAATTGAAAAACAATAAATATATTTAAGTTATTCTTTCAAAAATTGACCATATGCTCAGTGCCTGTCCAGTTAAAGTTGAGATATTAGAAACATTGTCATGAATGAAAAATTAATAAAACATTAATGAAATCCCTTCTAATTACATTTTCCAAAGCTGTAATACCTTCATCTAATGAAGCGAAATTGTTAATGACAGCAGAAAACGAAGCTTAAGAAGAGTTAAATCTTATCCTCCCATAGTACCCGAAAATGAGTTGAAAGTGACTGATACATAACAAAAGGTGAAAGTTCTCAACCATTTTTATCAAACAACAATGAAATTAATGAAAATAGGATTATAATTTGTTTCATCTACTGAGTGTTTGTAGGTATTACGAAAACGTCAAAATATTTGTGTGCGGATGGAACATTTTCAACTGCACCTATACAGGCTTTAATCGAGTTTACTTTATTCATATTAAAATGGGCTCAGTTACAATTCCTTCGGTGTATATAACACCTAATATATTGATTGTTAATTTCTTTTCAAAATGTTACAAGTCACAATTTAATAATATAGAAACTTATCAGTGGAGTACCAACAAGAGGAACTTACAAGAAAATTTGTAAATTATTATTAGTATATTTCAAATTTTTTGGACCCTACAAAAATGTACAGCTATACCTCAGTGTTCATATTTTAATCAGAGTTTTTTTTACATAGATTTCTAATGTTCCTATAGTGAAAATATATATTGTAATACACTAAAACACCTTGTTAATTTTCAAACCTCAAAACTGCATGTTTATTATACGTCGTTAAATAATATATCAATGGGGACTGCACTGTGTCGTCGTCCGAAGGTACACCAAATGAAAAGTAATTTGCTAATGCAAACATAATTAATATTATGTTGAAATAATTAAATTACCGTTAAAATTTAATATGTTTAGCAAATCAATTGAACATTTTTCGTCATTTTTTCCCTAGTGTTCAATAGTCACGATTTGACGGTGCGGATATCTAGTACATCAAAATAAAATTCAAAAATAATTTTTTTTTATATGTTAATAAAAATTTTTTTTTTAAATATTGTCACGTCAAATTTTAGCAGGTTATAATAATATGGTTTCATAAAATTTTCTATTAGTCATTGTTAAAATAATATGTAGCAAATATTATTTAAAAATTTAACAAAAATTTATTTAGTGCTTTCGTACCAATGTTTTTAAATATCTTAAAATATAATCTTTAAACAAAATATTTTTACAAAATTACATGTGAGATAAGACAACCAAATATTTCTGTACGTATATATGTATATATATATATATATATATATATATATATATATACAATTCACAAATGGTCATTACAACAGCAAATGACTTGCTATATATAATAGGAACAATAAAAATCAAATATTAGTACCGAATAACAATATTATTTTATTTAAAAGACAATTTTATACAAAATTATAAATAATATTAATAGGTTACATTATTTTTTCATTTTTATTATTGATTATCAGGAAAATTGGAAAGGACAAAATGAAGAATTAGTTAAAAGGAAAAAAATAAGGGCAACAAAGTATATGGGCGATGCACCGGATATTACCCGTATATTAAATACACATAAATTGCGATAGAATTTGAATACTTGGCTTCAAATTGGATATTCAATCACACCAATCAAGATTGGAAAAAAAGGTAAATTTTTTTTTAATCATAATTACATGATTATTCCGACAGAATAAATTATTAATAATACAAGAATATCATACGTACTTACAACTTATACATATGATAGAATATATAAGGGGATAAAAATTAATTGTGTAAGTGCATGTATATATGGAAATTAACTATTTTTATTTTATTAAATATTTGTGATCAGTGTTACTTAATAATATGATTTTAATTGAAAATTATAATACAAATATATTATTTATTTCAGGTATATAGTGTCCAATACCTGCGCTTTTGATTCCATAGCTATGCTGATTTCATTGGCTTATCTTGAACATGCATCATACAGGTCGTTCATAAATAAGAGAACAAATAATTTTATAATGTTTTGTAAAAATTTAGCTACAAAGGGAACAAGCCAAATGACGTATAAAGAACGCTTAAATTTACTATCCACAATCTTCAAACAAAATTCAGGTTTAACAGATGTAAACCTTATTGATGCAAGATGTAACGTATTATATCAGCAATTATTTGAATCCAAACTATTTCGAATACGAAATATGCAAGGGCAATATAGAATCGACAAAGTACCTCAAAGAACATTTATTTATTGAGACAGACATGTACTATGAAGAACAAGACATAGATTTAGATAAATTACCAGTGCAAATTACAACTCAAGATAAAAGGTAAAAATAATAAAATATATATATATATATATATATATATAGTATTATATATGTATATACATAATATAGTTAATATAAAATACAATCTGTATACCTATAATTAATTATAAATCCGTTGCTAGTAAAGAGAAAATAAAAAAAGTTTAAATAGATAATTATTTTATAGTGTTTAGTTAAACCATCTTTCATTTTTGTAAAATTTAATATTAGTAAAATAATATACTCGTATTTTTCTTTATACTGTTAATAATAATAATAACAATAACAATAATAAAATAATAATAATAATAATGATAAATAATAAATAATAGTAATCTATAATGTTGACACTTGAAGATAAAATTATAAAAAAAAATTTAAATGATAATAATTTTTATTTTCAGATATTTCTTAGTTGGTGCTGTACACTTTACATTTGACCACTACGTAGCATATATAAAAAAAGGAAACATATGGGAGGTTCATAATGATTTGACAACTAAAATTAAAAAAATAAAGCGATCAAAAATCAATGCGCATGTTTTGATGTATGTGGAAAGCCATCCACAATTGTAATTACATATTCATTTATTCATCATTAATTTTATCTTAATTAAAAAAAAATTTATAATTATATTTACTAATTGTTTTATATTTAGTTACAAATTATACACGTCTTTTTGTTTAACGATTTTCTTAATGCTTACAGTATTAATAGAATTATATGTGTACACTTTGCATTTAATCATTATGTAGCATATACAGTGGCGGCCCAAGTGTGTGACAGTCGAGGAGCACAAATTATTTATGAGTACCACCCACCTACCCATTAAATGTCCTGGACCCAGTGTCGTATTTAGGAATTTGTCGCCCGGGGGCAACAAAAAAATAACGCCCCATTCGTAGTTTTGAAAAGGTAATAAGCAAAAAAAAAAAAGGTTATTTACTTTAATTTGCACCCCCCACAAAATTTTGGCGCCCGGAACAGTTGTAGTCATTTATTGCACCCCCCCCTAAATGCGGCACTGTATGCCACCCCCTAAAAATTGCCGCCCGGGGCAAATGCACACATTGCCCCCCTTAATGCGCCCCTGCCTGGACCTAGTTGAGAAATGCATTAACTTGCGTTCTAATTATTATTTTTTCACTTTTTTTTTATATATATATAAATATTATACCTAATATTGCATTAAAATAATAATGTTTTAAAATACTTTTTTTTGTTTCTGGATTTCAAAATTAAAAATTTTATTCTATAGTTTTATAGAAAAATCAAAATAGTCATTTGCAAACCCATTTTTTGAAAACTATTAGTACTCATAGTTCTAATAAATGATAATTTGTTGATTTTTTACAAATGTAAGTTGGTCATAATTGTTGTAAAATAAAAAATTGTACGTTTACATTATAAAAATATGATCAGCACGTGCTAAGATAAGAGCTGGTCTGGATTATAATCTAAACATACAATTGTATACAAATTTTCACCAACTCAAAAATGTGTAGAAAATCGATAGATAAACATTTATTAGATTTATAAGCACCAAACATTTAAAAAAAATTAGGTTTACAGAATAACTTGTACTTTGGTTTTTCTAAAAAACTATAGAATACAATTAACTTCGAGGTGCAAAAATAAAATAAAATATTTCAAAACATTAGTGTTGTAGTCCAGTATTACAGTATTTATTTATTTTTTAAGTGAAAAAAATGAATAGAACAATAGTTATTGCATTTATCATTTATATAAACTAAATAATATAAAATTACAATTTTTAAGTTCAAATAATCTAACCTAACTTTCAAACACATACTCACTGAATGCAAGAAACTTGCTTTCTACTCAACCTTCATCTATAACACAGGTTAGCACAATATCTCTGAAATTTTAGCACCTCACAGAAAAAATATAGTATTAACATTCGAATACCTAAAATTAATCAATATGTATGACAAAATTTAATAATCTGTGTATTCTTTGTAATTTAATGTAGACAATTTACATCTGTGTAATTTAATGTAAAATTATCTGTTTAACCCATGGCATTTGTTGTCCAAGTCATTAATTAATATAAAAAAAAAAGAAAAAAATTTGTATAATAGAACTTAAAAAATTATAATTTAATGGTGTTATATTACTGTACATTTTAAAGCGTGTATTAACTTATACTAACATAATAACACAGGTATAAAGTGTAACAGATTACTTATTAATATATGGTACAAAATCAAAATCAAAATATTTAATATCGTAAAAGATGTTTTTTATATACTGTTGATTTCATTGCATAACGATCAACAGTTTTATCAAAATTTATTTCTGTATCTCCTTCACAAGCTAATATCATCATGCTTTCTAATCTTTTGTCTGCAGTTGTTGATCTTAGTCTTGTTTTAATTATTTTCATTTTGGAAAATTTTCTTTCGGCCGATGCGGATCCAATTGGTAAAGTACAAAGTGCTTTAGTTGCCATAAAAATATTGTGTGTCTAAGGCCAAAAGAACTTATTAGTTTAAAAAGCTCACAGACTGATTGTGGTGATTGCATTTCTATAGATTCTTCAGATATAGAATTTTCTACATCCTCACTGGAACAACTTGATAAATCGTTAATACCATCAGTATGCAATTTATTGGGCAATTTTGAGGCAGACAAAATAGCATCCATATTTCGACAAATCTGAAAATATTCATTTTTTAAATTAATTATATTTAATTCAGGTAACCAATCACCAATTGCTCCGAATGCGTCTAAAGGGAATGTATTGGAGTCTACTGATGACATTCTTTCAAGTTGAAACACTGCCATATCTTTAACTATGTTCCTACTTTCTTTGAAATCGGATTTTAATTTTGAACACAAAATATCAATTACAACAATGTATGTATCACATCTAAATTTTTCGAGTGGATCAATAATAACTTCATCATTATTCATTTCTCCTGGCATAGTTTTTACTACTTTTATTCGTTTAATTTCAATATTTTGTTCTAGATTTCATTCTAAAGCAATTTTCTTTGCATTTTGAACAAATGTATTAAAATGTTTTTCTGAACGCAAAGATTCAATTTTAACAATAGCTGAATCAAGAAAAGTTATTGCTTGGAAAAAATCTATATTAGCAGATTGTAAGTATTTTGACAATGGAGATGTTATATCAAAAATATCTTTGAAAACTACCAACATCAAAATAAATTTAAAAGATTTTATATTCTTGAATAAACCTTTAGCAGTTCTTTTTGTATTTAAATCAGGATCATTCTGAAGTATTTCTAGAGAAAATAAAATTGCAGGAAATGTTAATAAAACCATATCTATAGCCGAACTATGAGAAGACCACCGTGTTGTTGACACGGACAAAACCTGACACATAATGGTACAGACGTACAGTGTATGTAACTGTAACTAATAGCGTATTCGATTTGACGAATTTTATGTGCACTGGAAATGCTTTGACACTCCACGAGTGCGACACTGTAACTACACACTTTTTTTCAAATCGAATATAAAATTTGTATTATCGTGGAAAAAATAATAAAAATAAATAAAAATTAAACTTTAGGCCTAGAAAGAATATAAACACTGCCGAAGTGTCGAGTGCCGATATTTTGAAATTTGATTTTTTGTCATGTTTATATTATTGTGATAAGAATACTATGTTTTTTATCATATTGTGTTGTTGATGGAGAAACGTGGTTCATACCAATAACTGCACTCCTAAAATCGGCTGTGCAAAAAGTGTACACTGAGTGCGCACGAGTGTTGGTCGTGCAATTAAATCGAATACGAAAACCTGCACCAGTTGGGTCCGTTACGTTCCTCCGTTGCCAACGCAACGAGATGCCTTCGCTTTCAACAAGAACGGTACGGCGAAAAACGTGAAAATTCCTTTCTTTTTTATTATTATTGCTGTTTCTCGAGAATTTTCACCGGGCATCGCGGTACGTGTGGCGCGCGCGCGACCACAATCACTGGGGTACAAAGGTAATTCGCTTCCACGTATAGTGTACCCCGGGCAACGTCCTAGGCGGCTAAAGAATTACCACCACCGGCTGCTGTACTGTTCTTAGAACCAGGGACTAGAACCTTAATGATTTTATCGGTTCTGATTTCGGTTCCGGTTCATGAAAATTGTGAATTTCGGTTTCGGTTCCGGTTCCGGTTAATATCGGTACTATCCCGTACTTCAAATATGGAAATTATGATTAAAAAGTAATAATATATTAATTTATAATGTGGAGCAAGTATTATTAAGGATTTAATAATTTTTTTAGCATACCACTTTTTTGTTCAGTATATTTTTTCACTTTCATCATACGAGTATAACCACCAGTATTAGTAGCCAGATTAATTATTTAAATTTTCTACATTTTTTTTTTGAGAAATTTATTGGACTTTTACATAATTTCTTGTTATAATACTTTTCTTAATATCCTATCAATGTTGATAATTTTATTTTGCATATTTTAAATTCTGAAGAAAGTGGAGAATGTGTTAGTTTTACAATAATGTGTTTTTTTTTATGTCTATACCTAAAAGTTGTACCTATTAAAATTTCGTTCCTATCATTTATAGCAGCTATCCTAGAAAATATAGGTGTTGCTGAAGACAGACACATAAAACTACCCACCCACCCAGGCACGAAATAGATTAAATTTTTTCACAAAACTGGCCACACAGGACATTATTTTTTACAAAATTCACGACCACGACGGACGCCTTCTATCCCCTCTCCTCCTATACGTCTCCTTTTTTACTCATCAACTTTGTATTATAGTCATTTAAATTTAGTATTAAATATAACAATAATCCACTTAATACGTACACAATAGTAACCATTCAGCCTTAAGCCTTAAAATTATATTATACTTTTTCTTAAATTATTTTATTTATATAATAATAATAATAAAATATAATATAATAATAATTTAGTAATTAATTATATTATATAATATAATTTAATTTAATAATTTATTATATAATATTTAAAAAGATAATTTTAAATATCTTCTGACAAAGAACTCTGTCTCGTCTGTGGTCTTTACGATTATCAAAGTTATTTATAAACATGATTTCCCTATTGTTGTTATTTTACATTATGAGGCCCGGTACACACGTGCGGCTCTACTGTGTCATCGTAATTGCGCATTACATAATATATCAGTCTTTGAATCCGAAACTATGAAATGATATAATGTTGTACAAATCGTAAGCGAGATTTGATACCAAATAATTTTCTATTTTTACTCCGTACGATTACCGTATGAGAATACCCATATTTTCCGTGTGGTTTTTATATTCGAATATGTACGTACAAAAATCATGGATCATTGTGGTAAAATCCCGGACGTGTGAATTGCACCACTAATAGTCGCTATATAGGTAATGAAACGTCGTATTTATGATATTTTGACTTTGCGTTATCGGAGTAATTGTTGGCTCGTCCGGACTCGCAAGGTGATGAACACGCGTGTGTCGAGCAATCAGTTCGTGGATAAAAGCACTCGCAATTACGATAACGCAGCGCTCCCGCACATCAAAAAATCGCACGTGTACCGGGCCTAAATGGCAAACATTTATTTTTGTCATACATACAAAATTTCATTACGAGAAAATATTATTTTATACTTTGTGTAAAATATTTTAGTTTTAATATATTTGTACCGAAAATAACCGATAAAACCTGTATTTCCAAATATCGCTTCCGGTTTTGAAAAAAATAAAATTAGGGTTACGGTTAGGTTTCGGTTCCAATCTTTTCAAAGGGTTTCGGTTCTATACCATCATATTACAATCATAATTTTTTATTTTTTTTTATTTTTTTTATTTATTTATTTTATTTATATTTATTTTGTTTTTTATTCATTTACAATAGGTAGCCGAAATCACGTCATATGCAATAATAAAAAAAAATCATAATTACAGACTATATTATAGCATACTATTTTATAATATCATAATATATTGTATTATTATTTATTAAAATAGTACATCCTTATCAAGGCATTATACCCAAATTTTAATAGTAATTATTTATTTTATAAATCGATGTGGGACAGTGCAAAAAATAAGATTTGTGTAAATTTGTTACTAAAATAAATAAAACATTTTATTTATTTTAAAATGTGGGAAAGAGGCCCGGGGGCCCAAACTAGACGTGGGCCAAGTCCGCGATCGCGTACCCGCGGTCCGGGCCAGCCCGATCCTGATTGTGTGTGTGTAATGTGTTCATTTAAGGCCCTCCGCGCACGAGGCGATTGATACGCGACGCGATTGCAACGCGATTTCACCTTCTTGCGATTTCCTAGTAAAGATAATGGGGAACCACACACTACGCGATTTTATAACGACGCAATTGCGACGCGAGCGACGGACGACACGTGTGACTAGCAGTGCTGATCGCTTGGCAGCAGGGGCGCATTAAGAATCAATATTTAGGGATGGAAGGGGGGGCAAATATAATTTGCCGCCCCTAAATTTACAATATAGATTAAAATTCCAACAGACTAAAACATATAATTCCAAATGTCCATGATCAGTGTGCCGCCCTCTAAAAACTGCCGCCCGGGGCAAACGCACCCTTTGCCCCCCACTTCATGCGCCCCTGCTTGGCAGTCGCGTCGCATGGATCGCATGTATATTATAATATGATAATAATAATATCATTAATATCATATCATGATAATAATATTGTAAAATGGTTTTCGTTGATGTGTAATGCAAAAAAAAATTATAGTATAAAATTAATGGAGGCATTTAATATTAAATTTGTTGGGGAAATCGAGAAACATCCGGAACTTTACGATTTCACTTTATCGGAATATTCAAGATTTAGATTTATCTGCATTTACACATTCTCGCATGTTGGTATTTTTCTGCTGAATGGCAGGAGAGATAATGTCTACAATTTCTTTGTAGGATTCCTTTGACATCCTATAAAATGCCAAAAATTTGACGTCGGTTTCCTGAAGTTCTCTAGCCGAAACATAAAGTCGGCAAAGGTGATTCTTTTCAATATATGAATGAATCCAGAACTTTCTTTTTCGTTTGCAAACCAACTTTCTGTGCCAATAGTACGTAATAATTGCTTCTTCGTCACTAGAAGAGCTCGACATTTCAAAAAAAAAAAAAAAAACCGCGCAAACATCAATAAACGATTGATAGTAATCGAATGATACATAAACAATGATAATAATAATCGCACGACAATCGCTTCGTGTGCGTACCCGTAATCGCGCAGATCACTTGTGTCGTATATATCGCATAGATCGCGCACTAATCGCGTCGCGTATCAATCGCCTCGTGTGCGGAGGGCCTAAAGGCCTAAAGGGTTTTAAAGGTGCGATGTGTGCTTTGATTGTGGGGTGGTGTGGAGCTCCATGACTGATGTTCCTGACGCCCAAACACATTTTTACGACTATAGGTACACCACGGAATCCAAATAATATAGTATAGTTATCATGTACACGTGTCTAGACATAACTACATAAGTTTTAGATATTATACTATATATCTATGTGCTAACATATTTCAAGTGTTTTCTAAAAAAATAAATATATATTATTATATTTATTAAAATAAGTTGTTTCAATCATACGGGCAGCGCCATCTATTTTTTCACCTGTTCAACACGTCACTACGCAAGACATTTCGACACGTACTTCGGATGTATGTGCTTCATGAAATGTGTATTTGACTATTACTAAAATGTCATGAATAGGGTTAGGACGTTTATGCACTAAAAAATGTATGAATATATATATATGCACTTATGCACTAAAAAAACAGCTAAATATGCATGAAAAGTTTGAAAAATATGCATTAAAAAATAAAGAAATGTGGACAGAAAAAATACAATAAATATATAGAGACAAATTTAATTTTTAATAGAATGTAAACAAATATTGGGACGGTACTTTTTTTATGTGCTCGTTTATTAACTATATTGTCTATTACATTTTTGCATTTTCTTATTTACTGTATAAAATTTTAAAAAAATACATTTTAAAAAGAGTTGCATTGAATAATTATTGTTTGTTTTAAATGTTCCGTTGTAAATCTTCGTCTATTTTGTATAGGTACAGCACATTTTGAATCCAGGTTATCAAAAACTTTGCGTATATCAGTAAGATGATCTGCATAATAAACAGCCGCATCTAACCAAGTTCCCCAGCGTGTTATTACAGGTGTTGGGGGAAATGGGGAACGTTTCCAACGTACGCTTTTAACGCCGCGCGTGCGAACGATCGAATTTGTTCGCACTTGTCGGACGGTTTGAAAAACGATTCCGTTAATAAAATATAAAATTACGGTATTTTTCAGCATTTTGCATCGAAACCCGTCAAATATGCGCTTAAAACAGAAAAAACACAAATTATGCACTTATAAATAATAAATGGTAAAATATGCAATTATATGCAAAATAAAATTTTGATATTTTGAATATAGATATCATGAAACACATTTCTATATAAGAATGGAAACTATTGGACAACCTAAAAAAAAATTTGCAAAATCATAAACATCCTAACCCTAGTCATGAATTTTACTAAAAAAATTTGTATTGACAGTACCTAAATTATAGTTGCACGCTTGCGAATGTATTTTATTGTATAATACACAATAAACGTATATAAAAATTAGCCAAATTGGTAGCATAAATCCCTGAACACTGAACAGAGATAGAAAGTTCATCATTTACAAATGGTACCTATCTTGTATCTACTAATAATAGTTTTTTTTCTGTGAACCAGTAAATATCAATGTAAAGACAGCAAACGACAGCATTCAATGTAAGAATGTATTTAAAATTTCTTTAACCGGTATATTCTCCAAAAATATACACATTTATTGAAGCGTAATATTTTTAATACAAACATAAAAATATGTAGTACTTAGTTTTAATGATTTAATTTTTTTTTAGACCAAAACGTTTTTAAAGGATACAGTTGTACGTAAACGTTTATATTATTACATAGTAATTGAGAACATAAGACATTATATTGCGTTTTGTTATGTAATTAAAATTTTAATGTAAAGTTTAAATAAATTTCTACTGTAATATTTTCTAATCGGCCACCAGTATTATTCGTAAATTATTTGATTCTGAATGTTGACCAAATCTATTTGAAGTATTTAAAAGACAATGTTTTTTTCTGAACGTAATTTTAAAATAACTACGCTCGATGGTTAAATATGTTTCAATTCTAAACTTTTTAGTCTATACAAAAGATATGTGTCAATGCTCTATCACAAACGTAGTACGTATCTATTATATTTAATAATAATTTCGTATAATTTTTTTTTTGCGGATAAAAAGGATACAGTAAAATATAATGTGACTGATATATAGCAAACGCATTCGTGAATGCGGAGAGTACTCAGAGCCACAGTGGAAATTTTTAAAAACCAGTGGCGTCATTTCAGTTTTCGAAAGGGGGAGGCAAAAGGTTTAACCGGCCCATTTAACTATTTTCCACTTACATTTAGCTCAATACGATTTCTGTTTTACATAATTTTGATATTTTCGTTATCATGGACACGAATCACCCGATATTTTTATTATTTATTTGGGGTGGGGGGGGGAGGAAATTCATTACTTTGTCAGCTATATTAAACGTATCATAAAAAACTATATATAGTACATATGAGATTCAAGTTTTGAAGTTTCCCTTGTTGTGACATTAAACATGTTATAAATGACGTTTTGTGACCAGTTCTGAGCATCTTGTTTAGTTTCTTCCTATCTTTCTCGCCGCCTTGGTCATACAACCTTTAGCTACAGATTTGGTTAGAATAACTATTATCATTGATTATATATTACTAGTAATATATAATCAATGCTATTATTTAACATCATCTCGGCACAAATCATGTCGGCCCACTGTTAACAAGGGGGGGCAAATGCCCACCCTGCCCCCCACCAAATGACGCCACTGTTAAAAACTGATTCTTTTTTAAACTTTAAATAAATATAATATGCTAGGTAGGTAGATACATTAAAATTGTTCAACTAATATCTATCTCCACCAATAAACTATACAATTTAGAGATGTTTTGGCGGTAGTATTAAATTTTTCAATTATATGTGTCCATAAAGCGTGAGGAATAGCGTATAAACGATATAGTATTTAAATGTTGAACAGAGTAAAAAATATAAACAATTTAGAATAATAAATATAATAAAATACCGCGTAACTGGTTTTTCCTATAACGTGTTATTTCCTGCGATATATAGTATGTACAGAGGAATACGACACCAGTAGGCCTATTCTTGAAATCATTCGACTGTTTGTAATAGTAAATTTACATCTTTATCACAACCTACAGTGTCCCGTTGCATAAGTGAGGTTGTGGCTGCGCTGAATGAGCCCGAAATCTTCAATAGTTGGGTTAAGTTTCCAAAAAACATAAATGAGCTCACCGAAATCCGTAATGAGTAAGACATTGTTTTTAATTATTTATTAATAATTATGAATTTCTAATATTTTTTTTAATATTTTCAATAATCAAGGTTTTATAGAGAAACTGGGTTTCCAGGTGTAGTAAAATTATTTAAGACAGATTAATTATCACTAGCATATATAGATTCATTTTAGCAATTTACCAATGATTTTATCTTCAGAATTTTCATCGAAAACAAATTGAACTGTTGATTCCACTGAATCAATATGACCACAAACAGCTGCTTGACTGATTAACGGGAGCGTTTCTTTCTGAATTTCGTTTAATTCAATTGTACACCTTGGTCCACCACCTGTACCTCCTAAATGCCGTTTAATGGCTGCAGCTTTAGTTTTAGTAATCGCTCTTGTATCTTGCCATGTCTAAAATATTACAATATAGATATTATAAGGGTATTTATAATAGCCAGGATTTTTATTAGGGGGCGAGGACAAATAAATATTGAACATTTTTTTTAATCATATTTAAATATAAGCAGGGATATGGTGAAGTAATTTTTTTTTGGGGGGAGGGCCTTTGGTACACTTTTGTCTAACCAATCAACTTACTTTCTTCCATTTTTCCCCGCTCTTTTCTGCTCCTGGCATTGCATTTAAATAAACTGCAATATTTTCCCATTTCTCTTTTGCAATTTTGTGTGTGAATGTATTGGTAAACTTACCGGCACACAGTTGCGGATCTAGTTAATTGTTCAACTAAAGATCTCATTTGCAATTGAGTTGGTCTTTTCTCAGACATAATACAACTCTTTTCTATGTTAATAAATAAAATAATAGACTAGAATATGTGTTAACAACAATTAAAACAACTATTAAAAATTAGAATAACAACTATTAAAATTTAAACAAAAAACAAATGGTGTAAAATATATCTACTATAATTTATCATTGATAAAAAAATCAGTGATAAAGAAAAGTTACCAATTTAAATAATTTTTATCTTTGTTTGAGGTTATAATCTAGATTTTGTGTTGTCACCATGGTGGTTCATTCGATAAATTTAATCGCATTCGACAAGTCAAAAAATCTTATCGAATTCAGTTCAAGAATACCAATTGTTAGTCGCATTCGATAAAATCGATGACTCTTATCGCATGCGACAAATAGTCGAATGATTTCAAGAATAGGCCTGCAGGTGTAGACATTGGTGGAGCTTTGATTTGTACAAGTGATTGTGATACGTATTATCTTGTAGACAGCTTGGTGTGTACAATGAAAATTACTATATACCTACTCGGTTTTATACAATTTATTTTACCCCAAAACGGTTAAACGTACGAGAATTTTGAAGAATAGATAAGGTACCATCGATTAAATGGTTAGATTATTATTATTGTCAAGTGTCTACAATTTGTTATTATGAAAGGGAAAAATAAACACACCTGCAGCGTTTTCAACGTCGATAATTTTACCGGTGTTTCGAAAAATGTCGATGATTTTTCTTCTTGCGCAAGAATGGGCGCGACACGATTGCGCGCGAAATTAGAAGCGACGTCGCCAAGTCTATTAGAATAAATATTATAACAATGTTTTAATTTTTGACTGGTAAATTTACAATTGGAAAAAAATCGTTATAACATTTTTACAGCACCACCTCCGTCTGACATAACCGCTGTCTGATAAATCGAAAATTGTGTCCATTCGCAAACTGTTAAATCTTTTCCTCTTTCTTAACGAATACGGCGAATTTCTTTTTCGCATTTATAAAATCAATTTTATTATCGGCAAAATTACGGACACTATAACTGACAATAACGAACACGACTGATAGAAGGTATATTTTTTCAATTTTACAATTAACGGTTAACTAAACTGAAAACTGCTGTATGAATTGTTCTCAACATACTACACTGCAGGGTTAAGGGTCGTGACTTTTCCGGGTTTATGTTCTGGATTGTATAGTGGAATGTAGAAATAGAAAGTTTCTTCTTTTTTTTTTTTTTTGAACAGTGGCCCTCGTGGTGTTTTCACTTACCACCTCTCTTTTTCACCCTCATTAAATTAATATATATATATTTTTTTTACCATACAAAACAAATAATAATACAACAACTTTTTTGATATATAAATAATAATAATAGAAACGAGTCTGCTATAGTACTCGAGACATATTGACGTGTAAACGTCGCGTGAGCGATAAAAATGGAACGGAATTGTGATTGGGATTTGTGAATATTGGTATCATTGTCCAAAGTAATTTCGATAATAAGTATTATTATTATTAGTTGTCATGACAACAGCTTACACATTTTCGTCCCGTTTCCCGAGATTTTCCCTCATACGGCCATAATAAATGTATACACATCAATAATATTTTGCTATAATAATAATATTTCGATATATAAATAATAATAATATTTTGATGTATGAATAATAATAATAATAATAATAATAATAGAGAAAGACATCAAAATGTTGGGAAGAAATGTGTCAGTAAACCTGGCATTTGATATGGAAAGATGATGAAAATTGCTTGTGCAGGCAGCTCAGGTCCTACAGGGACCGTTAAGCAGTGGCGTCATTTCAGTTTTCGAAAGGTGGAGACAAAAGTTTTAACCGGCCCCATTTAGCTCAAATTTTGATATTTTCGTTATCATAGGCACGAATCGCCCGATATATATAGTATTTTATGTGGGAGAAAATTCATTACTTTGTCAGCTATAATAAATGTATCATAAATAACTATATAGTAGGTAAATATTATCTGTGATTCAAGTTTTGAAGTTTCTCTTGTCATAATATTAAACACGTTAGAAATTACGTTTTACGATCAGCTCTGAGCAGCTTGTTCAATATTTTTTCTCTCTTTCTCGCCATCTTGACCTTTAGCTTTTTTCATTTTTATTTTTTACACTTGCCACTCACAAATTTATATATGTATTCATAAATCATACGTTTGAAGCGTTAAACAACGGCTAAACAAATTCGTTTGTGCCGTAGGTACGCGATTAATAGGTTCGTCAACTGACAACTATCGGACGTACATCATATTCTTCGAATTAGGGGTAACATCAAAATTTACGCACTGCCTTTAACAATAACCATGTTTATCGAAAAAACTCAGAACCGCGGTATGTTGTAACCACGAACCAATCACCTCTAATCGTGGTTATAACGTGCATACTTCTTTATTTTATTATTAATTTAATTTTAATCCACTGTTTGCCACGCGATTTGTTATTACTCATTACTATAGATTTAGTAAGACTAATTTATATTTACATCATGATCATAGGTAGATATCAGCATGAATCATATCGACCCACTGTTAACCGGGGGAGGGCAAATGCCCACCCTGCCCATCACCAAATGATGCCACTGCCGTTAAGCTAAGAGAATAATAATAATAATAATAAAATAAATAATAGTATTTTCATATCATCATATTATAATATATAATAAAGTTTTTTTTTTCTATACAGTTATACCACAGTAAATGTTGGCAGCAAGCTTGCCTATTAGATAAGAACCAGCCGCCAGTAAGCGAATAGGTGCAAAAATAACAGAAGAAAATATTTTATTTCTTTAATATAATATTATATAAGTAATAAGTTACATATTTGATGAATATTTCAAGTTTCTGGGACATATTCATAACCCATTAGTTTCACAATTACGAAGAAATAATGATCATCCATTTCGACGAAATCGCGTTTTTACCGTTTTTTATGTACCTACCTAATTCTTCGTTAATTTTTGAGTTATATATTTATAGGCGCTTTCGAGAAAATCGAAAAATGATCTCTTTAAAGAATCAACCAGATGTAATTTGCTATAGAAAACCTGGTATGATGCTGTAAAGATCGCATAAATCCTTCTGGTAGAATTTTTAGATACACTATACACACATATAAGAAAAACAAATCATTGTAAAATCGATACATTTCTCGCTCCGCTCACAATCTAAAAGTTAAATTTCTTAAAAACGAACAAGCAAAATTGAAAAACAATTCATAACTATGTATACTAATATACTATATAAAACACAACATTATTAGTTTTTACTTTTTTTTTTTATCATTTCCCTGAAATATCCGATAAATAATTTCTTTATAAATACAGCCCTGAAGATATATAGGTATTTATTATGTAAGGTTAATAAAGTGTTATTGATTTCTTTTGTATATTATATGAACGTAATAAACACATCAACAATTTTTAAATTATTTCAAAATTTCAAATATTCGTCGAAGTTATTATTATTATATAATAATTATTCGTTAAAAATTGAAATTAACAGTATTTCATTAAAATGTGTCAATTTTTATTCGACTTCTCGTAATCCTCGGTAGTATAGTGGTAAGTATCCCCGCCTGTCACGCGGGAGACCGGGGTTCGATTCCCCGCCGGGGAGGAAAAAATTTTTTTGCATTTTTTTTATTTCGACAAACAAATACAACAATATAACAAACACGTGTTTTATTCACTTTTGACAAACATTGTTCACAAACAATATGCAAATTTTATAACATGAACATTTATAAAGCACATTAATAATATATAATATCTGGATGAATATTTAATTATTAAATTTGTTTATTTATTACCGGTTACAGTAAAAAGTCATAATCAGGTATTAAACGAAATAATAAAAATATAACACGTCCCAATATATATATTATTACTGACTGATTAACTAACAATTTGATCTTCGTTATATAACAACTATATGTCTATATATAGTAGCTTGTAGGCGGCAAATTGTTTAATCCGCCGCTGGAGTAGATGATAATCCACGAATGGATCTTTGAAGGAACAACTGAAATAATCCATGACGTCATTGTTTGTTGTTATCAAATTTGGTCGTTATTAAAAAGCGCATATCAATCACAGATAGCTATACTAACTAGATGCCGTACTAGCTGTTATCAAGTGAAACTTGATACTTGTGTAACCGCCATTTTCTCGGATATTTTTTTTTGGAAGTATTTTCAATATATATTCGAAATATTTTTAAAATGTATTTTACCTGTGTCTACTATACTGGAAAGACGCGTGTAAGAATAGCAATTAAATGTATGCTTGTTTTTTTTTTTTTTGTAATAACATCTATTAACAATTAAAATTGTTTATTTTGTATGTATTTATGTTCAGTATATAATAATGTTAACTATATATTATTTATTATAATTTATAACTAAAGACTGTTAAATTTCATTAAATTTGTAAAATATAAGATAAATATTTGGTTTTTGTTTTAAGTGTTGTTAATGCTTTTATTTGACCTAGTAATCACTATTATAATTATTGTAGTGAAAGCTAATAAAGTAATGAATGCATTCATGATAATGTAAGTATTAACTAAAAGTATAATGTAATTCTGCGACTAAAAATAATATTACTGAACATTTACAACAAATTTATATTTTGTCTATATTAGATTTATATATTTTTTTATAATATAGATTTTTAAATTTTAAATTTACTAAAAACGTTTTAAATGCTGTTTTTTTATGTATGTTTAAAACAAGTGTTTTAAAAAAAATCAATGTTTTTTTTTTTAGACGTTTTAAACATAACAGCTAAGCTCTAAATAAAACCCCTAAATACGCTACTGTTTCATTAGAATGCCAATAAAATATATTGTAGTAATATACATGTTCAACTTATAATAAGAGAAGCATATAAATAATGTACATATATTCATAATACTAATAATAATAAACAATAATTTAAATATATGAATGATCAAACATTGAACTAACATTTAAAACTGGTTTTGTAATGTTCTTCAAAGATTGTCTTATGTGTTGACCTTCTACAGATGATAAGGTAGGTTGTTGAAATTGTGCTTTTTGTTTAGTCCAAAAACGTAATTGTGGTTTAATTTTTCGTACAGATAAATTTTCTTTTTCTTTTTTAAATTTTTTACCATTTGATAGTATTGAAATTACCTTATCACAGTGTTTAATAGTACACTTTTTGTCATCTTCATTTAACTTGGAACTGTTACACATGCCAAGCATTATTTCGATTTTTTGTTTAATTTCTTCATCCTTTTCATTGTTTTTTAAAGATTCAGGTTGTTCTTGAATGAATCCATTATCAATAACTAAATCATTTGTAAACGGCTTAGTATCATGTTTACTTTGAGTTAAAATTGTTGATTCGATTCTAGCACATGCATGTATATGCTTACAAATATTAAAGTATATAATATTACTCATACATGAACATTTAAACGTATGTATACAAATCTGGCACGTTTCACATTGCAAAGCACAACCATTACAAGACTGAAACTTTTCAACTTTGTAATTTTTTTTTATTATTTTTTCTTAAGCTTTTTAATAACGACCAAATTTGATAACAACAAACAATGACGTCATGGATCATTTCAGTTGTTCCTTCAAAGATCCATTCGTGATAATCCACCGTCCGTCTGACTATATTAAAGGTACGTCCCCACCCAGTGCCATAGTCAGGGGGGGGGACAGTAGGGGCTCGTGCCCCCGAAATTATATATATATATATAAAATTTAAGCCACTAATAAATTGATGTATTTTAGAATGACTATAATAGTGGTAAAAAAATCTAGTGTCCCCAACCCCAAAAATAAATTTCTGGCTACGACACTGTCCCCACCGACGGCGATTTGCGGTTTTGCGATAGCGATAACGATTTCCGCGTTTTTGCGATTTTATCAAAGCAATATAAATAGTTACGGGTTTTGCGTTAATTGCGTTTCGAGCGGGACGCGCATAGCCGTCCCAAGGGGGGCAAATGGGGCAAGTGCCCTAGGGCGTCCAATGTATTATGAATGCAGGGGGCGTAAAAAAAAATGAATGACAAAAAGAAAAAAATGTATTGTTTTATTTTAAATATTAATTTCCCTTGTACCTATATGATTGTTTCGAGTGTATTTACTATTAAAATATATTAAATTATGCAATTAGATATTACGTCAGTTGTACATTTTTTTGGGGGGTGGCGTCAAATATTATTGCCTTAGGCAAGGGCGGATACAGTGGTCCTAAACGGGGGGGGGGGCAATTTGTTAGTTATCAACTAAAAAAAGGTCATCGCATCTATTTCAAAAAAAAAATTACAAATGAAATATATGATACTTTTTTTGTGAACGGGGGGCAATTGCCCCCATTCCCCCTTGTATGCGCCCTTGGCCCTAGTGCGTTATTGGTGTTTAGGACGGCACTGGGTACGCGCGAGAAACGCTCGAAAACAAAATAGTTTGATATTTCGCGATTAATCGCTTTCAACTGACGATTTTCGAAAATCGAAATGATACAATTTAATTTTGCATTTTTGCAGTCTGTTATAGATACAAGTAGTTTTATATTACTGTTTTGACACGTGCGATTTTGTACGAACTCGAAAATATACTTATTAAAAATATAGTATATTAATAATTATATTTTTACTGATATCATTTTTTTTTTTTTAATTCAATTTCTCCAAACACTGAATATTTCAGGAGGCTTTTGTCCCAAACTCTCAACCCCCTCTTCCCCACCCCGTTACTACGCCCCTGTGAACAGTCCACTTTATATATATAATATTAATAAAGTTGTATAATATAATATCGTACACTAATATATAGTCGTATATAGATACGCTGTTTTTAAATAAATACGTTTTCACAGTACCGAACGTAATCCTCGGTAGTATAGTGGTAAGTATCCCCGCCTGTCACGCGGGAGACCGGGGTTCGATTCCCCGCCGGGGAGGAAAAATTTTTTGCACTTTTTTTTTTTTTTAATTAAAAATTTATTCACACTATACGTGCGATATTAAACGTTCCAACACACATACACCTAATTCGTTACACGTAAAACGTCAAATAATAAATACTGTCGTGGCAAAACCGAGGCACTGCAATTTTTATAAAATATCTGAATTAATAAATTATATAAAATACAAATTAAGACGTCATCTAGCTTATCCGAGTATTATTATTATTATTTCAAAATATTATTAGACACCAATTATTTTTATGTATATAGAATTTCAAATTATTGTTTTAAAGAGATGCTATTATTGTTGAATAGATACCATATGCGTGTGCAGGTGCAGTATGATGGGTATGACATTAAATCGCGATATTTAAACGAATATGATGCGCGATATAGTAGTTTTTCAGAAAATAAAAAAAAATTTTTTTTCTAAAAATCGCCTTCTTAAATATTAAATTAATTTTAAACCAAGAGTGGTTTGTAAAAATGAGTTAATTTTGACTTACTTTTACAATCGTATTAACCGTATTTAACGTTAAGTCTCGTATTTTATACATTGTATATACATATATTTTCGTTGCAAACAAAATAATATTATATGGGATTATATTCGCTAAAACGAAGCTATAGATTTCTAATTTTATTTTGTATATAAATGCATATTTTGAATGTTTTTTGGGGGTTTTTAGGGCATATTTCTTCCATTTTATAATTTTTAAGAAATATTTAACACAATTAATAATTTTCTTAATATTTTCTCCATCGACGTTTTTATTTCATTTAATATTACGACCAAAATTGATGAAATTAAATAAATTTTTAATTTCAATCATATTATAATATTGTTGTTGACTGTTCGCGGACGCGCACGGTTTTCCTATAGAAACGCTTGTGGCTCGTCGATTAGATTAATTTTAATTCAATTTAATTCAATACCTAATTATTATTTATTATTTAATATTATCAATATAATGCACCTATATTAATGTGTACTCTCTAATTAAATCAATAAAAAGTTATTATTTAAAATTAAATTTTATTAACAATTTTGTTAAACAATTATTTATATTTTTATAGAAAAAAAATATTCATTTTGCATATTTTTAGTGCATATTATAGGGGTTTTAAGTGCTTGCATATTTAGTGCTTTTTTAGAGCTACAAATCCTCTGCCCTATAGTTATAAGAATCATTTTTGCAATACAATAATTTATCATTGTTTTGAAATTCAAAATAATAATACAATTTTAGAAATTTCTGTCAAGTGCAGCGTGTCTCACTCGAGCCGCCGAAATCCACTGCGCCCAAGGAATTACCTACAGACATCGAGTTATACGTATTTATTAATTTTTTTTAATTTTTTTAACGTGAATATTATATATCCGATATTCGATAAATATAAATTTAGAAATATCCAATCGTACAAATACGGAAAACGAATTTTTGTTCTTCATTCAATTACCTATTTTTTATAGAATATCATATTTTGTTGATATGCAGTCCTTAAAATTATTTCTCATAACAATTTAAATTCTTGTATTTATATTGAAGCCAACAGTATATCTATATATTATATTTTCACTTTATTCACTACAAACGTATTTACACAAAAATATACGTTTAATTATTATTTAATAATTTTTATTAAATTCGTAATATTTTACAACAATTTGTTATTATTATTATTCTTATTGTAAAGCAGAACTTCTTTTATTATTCTATCATAGAACGTTTTTTCAATACCAGAAAGTAAATTTCCATGTTTGGCCAGCAGATGGCGCAACTATAATAATATATCACGATATATAATTGCGCCGTTCCAAAGTATACTTATGTACATGTTAAAATATTTCAATATACTTTGAAGGCGGATTAACGAATTTTTTACGTTTTGTTATATACTGCAATATTGTATTAAAATCGTTGAAGTTTTTCCGCTGTTATTGGATTCGACCTCGTATAAAAATTATAAATGAAACGTATGAAGAAATAGACGCTCGCCAGACGAGGACGACGAAGCTGTGCGCAGGTGACTTTTGTCTATCACATTCAGGGTTGGAAAAAAAACATGTTTTTAAAAAAAAAAAAAAAACGTTAAAAACGGTGTTTAAAACGTGTTTTTTTTTCAACTATATTTTGAAAAATACTCATTTTTAAACAAATGTTTTTATTGAAGGTCTATAAGACTGTAATAGATTATTTTGGTTCGAAATTTCGGTAATCAAAAATCGAAGAACCACGATAATATAGTTTTTTGTATTAACAACAGAATATTCTATTGAATTTGTATTAGAAGATTTTTTTTTTATTAATTAGGTATAATAATATGTTTTGAATATGTAGTAATGTTAACTTTAGATTGTTTATTGTATAACTATAAAGACTGCAGTTTGTTAAAATTCATTATATATTTTGTAAAATATAAGATAAAAATTTTTTTTTGTTATTTAAGTGTTGTTAATGTTTTTATTTTACCTATGTAGTAATCTTTATTATCATTATTACAGTGAAAGCTAATAAAGTAATGAGTGCATCCATGATGATGACAGTATTGACTATAATGTAATTCGATTATATAAAGACTGAAAATGTATAATTAATTGTTATAGAATTTTTAATAAAACATATAATTATAAATAAACTAGACAAATAATAATATTAATAAATATTTTGTGTATTTAGATTCCTACTCAAAAGTAACACGTAAAACCAACAATTTAATATTTTGTCTGTATTAGATTTGAATATTTTTTATAATATAGATTTTAAAATAATAAATTTACTAAAAACGTTGTTTTTTATGTTTGTTGAAAACAAGTGTTTTAAACGTTTTAAACAAATTCAATATGTTTCTTTTTCAGACGTTTTTAACGTGTTTAAAATACATATTTTAAACATATGAACCCTGATCACATCTATACACGCGTATAAATATGTGTTTATATTACAGTACCAACTGAATATAAACGATGATTGGGTAGGTATGAATATCGGTAGATATCGGTCGGGAAAACTACCGGAAAATCTGTAAGTACGTCCAAAAAAGCAAAATTACCGGTTTTTGCAATTTTTGGGTTGTTTTCGATGAAACTACTGGGAAAATCGAAAAAAAGCCTAAAATACCAACTAGATTCGACTTGTTAAAGGAAAGTAACACGCACGTCAAGATCGGCCGAGCCTTCTTCCTACACGACGAAAAGTTTTCCACATAGGAAATAAATAAAAAAGTTTTAAAAATACTTCATTACAAAGAAACGGGTTCTTTGCTTCCTTCGGAATCCAATAAAATTAGTTGATTATTTTTTTAAAGCAATATTATAAAGTTATATCCCTACAGTTACGCGCCTTTACACGATTTATATGGGGATGCAATGTACTCGGTACAATAAAACTTTAATTATAGTAAAAGATTTATAATTTTTTCAAATTATTATCCCATTTCGTACATGGTGTTTAATTGTTTCTATTATAAAATTAATATGCATAAGTTTATAGTTTGAATAATATTTTTGGGTATGCTATATGATTAGGGAACGAATTTATATGTAAATGCATATACTTATTAGAATAAGCTATTTGAAATCTTGTAATAAATGTGCACGATTTATAACATTCTTATAAAAATAACACCAATTTTATTTTGCATATTTTGCATATTTTTAACTTCTTAACTTTTTTTGCATATTTAATGCATATTTGTCATTTTTCAGTGCAAATTTTTATTTTGAGTGCATATTTTTGTTTTTAACTTGGATTTTCACGTATTCGTATTTCCAGCTACAAAAATTTGTTAAATTACGGTTTTGAATAAAAACCATTTTAAAATCACGAGTTTCAATATAATTTCGATATAATTCCCAACACGATAAAAACATAAGAAACAAAAGGTTACTCGTTATCAGAAGCGATGAAAAAAATTAAAAACGTAAAAACCACAATTAAAAATTGCTGGCTATTTTTTTTTTTTTTTGTAGACTGATAATGTTATTGGCGAAGACAACGAAACAAATTACTAATTTTGTTTGATTTTAATACCTTTTTTTTAATAATTTTTTTCAATTATATTAAATTTTAAATACATATTTAAGCACATATTTAAAAATAAATGCATATTTTGTAGCATATTATAATATTTTTTTAAACATATTTTGAGGATTTTTAGTGCATATATAAATCCGTTCTCTATAGCTATGATATACCATTGTAATTATTTGGATGGCAGGTTATTGAAAAATGTATTATAAGCGTACTAGGTATTTATTATTTTCTTTAACATATACAACTACGTATTTGTAGTACTACACAAGGTTTTATACAAAATTGTTGTCAATTCATGTACAGGTTGATTTGGTATCCTAAATGTTATTTGACCTACACGAACAAAAAAATATAAATATAGTAATTTCGTAGAAAAATTATTAACCAACAGGCAATACGTTCAAAATACATGTATCACAACATAAATAATAATAGAATATATTATATTTATTATGTAAATATATATCTACCTAAAGTTTGTGTTTTAAATATTATTCTTAAAAAAATTGAACATATTTATGAGCGCATCGAACAAGGACGGGTTTTTTCTGATACGTAGTTTAAAAATAAAAATAAAATTATAGTCATGTCCATAGATTTTTTACAATATTAAAAAAAAAAGTTATTGAATCGTTAATTCTATGCAACAAAATTCGAGGGAAAAACCAGTCTATTAATTTCAAATTTATTCCATCAAAAGTTGACCAAAAACTGTATGGTTCCATAACGATTGTTCGAATGTTGCCATAAAATCGTTCTGGTGATTCATGTCAATCTGATTTTCCATCTACAGTACAAAAATCGAAACTTTAATCACATCATTCTTTCAAATAATGCAATAAGTGTCAATTAAAGTAAAACACCGAGATTAACTCGTTTGAATCAAAACGTTCTTATATTTCTAAACATTGACTTATTTAACGACTAAAATATTTTGAATCTTGGATATATTTTTTTTTATTTTCTTATTTCCGTTTGTAAAAATAAAAAAAAGATTTTTCCTTTAATTCACCACAAAATAGCAATTTAACAAAAAAGCTGAGAAAATTGCTTTGAAGTAATTAACTCGAATTTTTTTACTGATCTACAAGCCGCTTAAGCTTTTAGATGTTAATACTAAGTGCCCATCTTTCTCTATATTAGGCCATGCTCTGAATTGTCACACGCACATCTGCGTAACTGCGTTTGTTCTATTATTTTGTTCCATGACTCTGTCCACCCTTCTCCTTCTCGATAACATTACGCTAAGTATTAGATAGAATAGCTTAAATAGTCTGACGTCCACACGCCACAAATGCCCGGCCCATCCTAGTCTTGTGCGAATTGGATCACGCTTCCCTTTTTTATATAATTCATTTATCTGGGAATTTCGTCTTATTTCTCAACTCTGTTCCTCGGAATTATAGTACATATATTGCAATATTGCGTCATGCAGTCTTCCCGATTATTATTCTCTTAAGAATTTCTTCATCACCTTTCGTGGTAGCCGCTTACGTTGCAAACAACTGGTCTCATATATGTATTATAAAATAGTTATAATGTGCTTTTAGATATTTAGATTTAACACCAGTTGGACGAGAAAATTTCTATATTTACTGCTTATTTGTAATCCATAAAAAACTAAATCGATTCACTCTTATTTTTTCCAAACTATTTGGACTTGTTTGGACCAAAGACTAACGAAACTTAAACCTTTATTATTTCCTATCTCATGGATTTTATCGGACTAAAAAAAAAAAGTACCTGCTGGAGAGTGCGCTCTTTTACTGGCCATACACATTTGGCTGATTGTTTGGTAGTTTGTGGCGTGTCCGCAGTGAATGTCACCGAAGAACAGTCCCGGTATCAGTTGATAAACGCTTTTGTCACTGCAACGGATTCCGGTGTTCACCGGACCTGTAAATCACAAAAATCAGTAGGGAAATAGATAGGTTATAAACTGTCCAAAAAAGAAGTTCTGAAAAAAGAAACACGTACTTGGCGGTAATTTCTTCAAGTTGTAATTGCTAATGGTCACCGTGTCAATGACGTGGACGAGGGCTGGTGCTGAGGCGGTGGACGTAGAAAGCACGTCTTCGGTGACTGACGAAGGCTCGGTCGATGACAACGGCACGAACGACACGGTCGTGGATGAATACGAATCTTCGGGAGTATACGTGGTGTTCAGCTGTTCGGCTTAGGTGTCTTAAAGGGTCCGGAATTGGACGGAGAATTTCAAATCTTGAAACAGTACGCATAATCCGAATTCGAATAATAATAAAAATAAAAGCGATCAATGATTGTACGACTCACTTCGTTTCCATGGACCGAACGAAATTCACCGAAGTATTATATTCATCACGTAAATGTAATTATAACGTTTATAATATTGGAACTTTAATGTTCATATTTGACAAAACACTATACGATATTGTTAAATTTTCAAAATTGTTTTTACTTCAAACGTTTTTAAGTCTTTTTTCTCATGTCAATAATTCTACAAAAACTGTACAGACGCCAAACTTTGGAAATACATGCGATATTATTATTATTATTTTTTTTTTGTTGGCCGATACGGGCATAAATAATATATTGAAACGCGTTGACGTAGATACGCGTACATATATAAGTAAACTGTTGATACTCGATAAAGACATTAAGGAAATATTTATTGAAAATTGATTTCGTTTCGTAAATTAAATTGCAAGTGTTGAATAAAATTATAAATTTTTTTATTTTTGTTCAAACACTGAAAAAGTTAACTTCATTATGGATAAGATACGAAGAGTCACATCTGCGATAAACAGACATAGAAAACGGATATGGAGAGCGATAAAAAAAAACTGTAGATGCTTCAATTTTCGTCGCCGTAACCGGTCGTCGAATTCAACATCTGACAGTACAAACGACGTTCACGAGGTCGAGGCAGAAATGATAGAGGTACAATAATTAAAACAAATATTTTAATATTATAGGTATACAAAATGTGAAAGGGTTTCTTTTGCAAAGCTATTCATAGAGATTTTTGTTGCGTATTATTTCGATATTACTGGTGTTAGGAATAAATAATAAGTATAATTATTTTACGGTAATCTTTGACAAATTCTCAATATGAAATTAATTAACTCTAAATTCTAATTTTCAAGTAGTCCACGGGCAAGGGGACGAAGGCAAATACAAATTTGAACTTCCCGGCCAGCTATATCGTAGTCGCTTTATAAGAATAGTCAATATTTCAATTATACAAATTATTTACCGAATTAAAATATTCTTTATAAAAAATTCAAGTTCATTTACGTAAATCAATGTAACGTTTTAATAAATATGTTTATATAAAGAAAAACAAATCGTTTCGGATGTTCACCTATGTTATATTGTTGAAATAAAAAAATATATATAGTTAGATGAAGAACCCAAGAACGAGAAAACGAGGGTCGATAAAAGCGAAGAAGATGTGCAAATATCTACTTCGGTGACTGCGGCCACGAAAGATCAAAATGTACCCTCAGTTAGCAATATTGAAGAAGGTTCCATAGTATATTATATAACTTATTTTTACATATAACACATTATATAAATATATTTATAAATATTTTCACCCCTTTCCTTTTTTTTGGAATTTTTTTATTCATAGAACAACCACGAAGCGACTGTGAACATTGCGAAAAACAGGTAAATTTACTAGGATTATTATCAATATAAATTGTGTTTTACCAAAGTTCAATATATAAACATTCAAAATAAAGTGTGTCGTACCGTATAATGATAATAATGCTTGAGTATTCACTAAAAGCATAAAAAAACATGATTTTTAGAATATTAAAAAAATGTAAGTTTTTCAATATCGATTAAAATGTTTTTGAACGTATGTTACATTTATATGTATGACAGAAGAGAAAACGAGCAATGCGTCCTAAAAGCGTGAAATCACAGGACGCCATACAAACGTTTAGTGAAGAATTTATTGACGAAATTATGGAAGAGAACCAAACAGACGGATCGTTCGATCAGTCCCCAAGCCATTCATTAGAAGTTAGTACAAAATATATTATATTTTTACAGTCCATCGCCTAAAAATGTGTGCACTACGACAAAGTTTGTATTACTATATGACAAGGTAAAATGTGAGTAGTGTATCAAAACAAATTGTGTATTTATATTATTATTATTAAAGTCGTTATACAAAATATAATAAATATTCGAATTTCTTTACGTTTTTAAATGTTTCCCGTTTGACGGAGTGCAGACATTTTATTGCGCGTTCTATTAAACCTTTATATTTCATCAGCGAATTTGTCGATTTCAAACAATTCATTCGTTTCGTATAAAAATACAAAATTATTAAGCTTTTAAAACATTCAATAATACCACATAATACGAATTTTAAGCGTTTTTTTTTTTTGCGCAAGGCTTATTTTCCGTATTATATAATATAGTATATTTTAATGTTGTCATTACTGAAAATAATTATAATACAGTAAATGACTTATCAAATATTACTGTTTTCAATTTAATAAAAATACTTGTATTATTATATAGACATATGAAGTTAGTTTTGGTAAAATAAATCAAAATGTTCGTTTTGTCTAAGGTAATACGTGTATTTATACATTTAATGTAATAACGAATTATATTTTTCTATAATTACTTGGTTAGATTATAATGGTCTGTTTATTTAGTATTAATATAAAATATAAGTTATATAATTATACAATATTAATTTTCATAAATACTAAGAATGAAGAACAGTTATAATATTTTTATATTGTGTTATGTGTTAAATACATAATTCGATTTTTTTTTTTGTAGTCGCTACATCATCACACCAATAACGGGCAACAATCTGAAGATAATAGCGCATTATTCAATTCAATTCAGGTTCCTTGTATATCGATGGATGATTTTAAAATTCTTAAAGTTTTGGGTAGTGGGAATTATGGAGAAGTAAATGCTGTTTGGAATGTTTGTTTTACAAAATGGATTAGTAATTTTGTTTTACATTTTTTTTTTTTAGGTTAAACTCTGCCGACATAACAAATCGAATGACTATTTTGCCATGAAGATATTGAATAAAAGTGATATAATTGACCGAAATCAATATGAATCTGTGTTTGTAGAAAAGAGAATTTTTATACTAGCTAGTGATGCCCATCACCCATTTCTAGTCAATTTAGTTGCTTGCTTTCAAACAGAGGTGAGATTATTATTAAAAAAAAAGTTGTAATTAATTTAATATATTTCTTTTACTACTTGTTCATAGGCTAATTTGTGTTTTGTGATGGAATATACTCCTGGTGGTGATTTAGAGTGGCACATACTTAAAGAAGAGTTTACAGAATCTAGAGCGGTTTTTTATGCTGCTTGTATCGTTCAAGGACTAAAATATTTACACCAAAACAGTGTAATTCATCGGTTAGTGTTAATTTTATTATTTTTGAAGACGTGTTATTATAATAAAGTGTATTTATATTTTATAGTGACTTAAAATCGGCTAACATATTAATAGATGCTGATGGCTACGTGAAAATATGCGATTATGGACTATGTAAAGAAGGCATCGGATATGGAGATCGAATAAGAGCCAAATGTGGAACGCCCGCCTATATGGCTCCGGAAATGATAAAAAGGATTCCATATTCACGTAGTGTAGATTGGTGGGCACTAGGAGTAATAATTTTTGAAATGCTTGTTGGAGATGTAAATATTTTAATACATAATTATTATTATTATTAGACATTATCATTATTATATATTTATGTGTATCACAGCTTCCATTCTGGGGCGAGGACTTAGAAGAGTTATATAATGCCGTTTTGTATGATAATGTAAAATATCCCAGATTCTTGTCAATGGAAGCGTTTGAGATTATAAGAAGAGTATGTTATTATATCATTTGTTTTCAACGGAAATAATTAACAAAATAGTTTGAAATTTCTATTTTTTTTTTCATAGCTTTTGTGTAAGGATCCAGATAAAAGACTAGGTTCAAGTAGAGGAAATGCCGAAGATGTGGAAAAACAAAAATTTTTCCGTAAAATTGTTTGGGACGATTTGTCAAAAAGGAAAGTCGAACCTCCATGGGTACCCACAGTTGTACGTATCTTTTATTTTCTGAATGAACAATGTTTTCCTCATAAATATCATGGTTTCGAATTTATTATTGTTTTATGTTTCTAAATAGATTCCAAAAGGATATTTAGACGATTCTTATGAAGAATCAACTTCTGAAGATCCACAAAAAAAACCGCGTAAAGATATAAGACTACTATCTTATGATGAACAACAGTCATCTAAAGACTCTACTGTCGAAGGCTACGAACAGGTAATATATTTATGTATAATAGAAAAGTTAGGAATTCATTAATAATTAATGTATGTATTATATCGATTACACTATAATATTCAGTGTAATATAATTTTCAAATATATTACGGGTATACTTGTACATATTATTATTATTATTATTTAGGTGATATAATGTTAATTAGTCAGAATAAAAATACCTGTATTTGTACAATCAATGTAATTATTCAATATCTATCGAATTACAATAATTACATTAAATTATGTATTAACGTTCTTAGAAATAGCACAGAGTACAATATTTTTAATGGTACTAAAAAGCTTGTTATGTTATTGAAAATATTGTATATATATTTTTTGAAGTGAATGTGAATAATAATAAAATTTGATTGAATTTAATTTCATTATTTGGAATATTTAACATTAATTGTTATAATTATATTGTTTGTTATTATATTAATTTATGTAATTTTATGTTTGAGAATCTTAAGAAATTAGTCATTTTTTATGATTTATTTATTTAGTATTAATATAAAATATATAGTAAATAATTAATTATAATTTGTTTTCTTACACGTTAAGTAGTACAATTATATTATTTATACACTTTGTATTGTGTTAAGTACTTAATTGGACTTTTATTTTTGTAGCCTCCAATTTATAGTGAATCTGTGATAAAGTTGTTAGAAGAGGACAGTGACACTAAAGAAAAACGAACTTCTGAAAGATCACAGCTAACACTGCCTGAAGATACAAGAATAATATCTAATGAGCAACAACAGTTATTTAAAGACTTTTCATATACTACTGACTGGTTCCAAAAAACAGGATAGTTATTATTCAGTATTAAGTACATTCAATTCAAAACGAAAATTTCATAAGATATAATAGCAAAGAAAAAGGTATTGTAATATTTTCTTGTAAAATATATTTTGAAACCTCGCGTGTAAAGAAAAAATATTAGCACAATTTGTCAGAGTAGCATCACTACAATATCGAAATATTATAACAAAATGTTAAATTTGTACGAATACATTTTGTGTCGAATAAATATAAATAATAATAATAATAATAAACAAATTTTTCGAAAGCAATTTGAATTGCCTTCTCGTGTAGTTTTCTAGCTGGTAATTGTAAATGATTCAATTAAAAATTAACGTTTGATTCGGAGGATTTACGTTCATTTTTACAGGTGAAAAAAACGTGCCGTTGGAATTAACGTATTACAAAATGGTGAAAAAGATTATTTTTGATATAATCACAAATTTCTAATATGTTAAATTTACTATTCGTTCAGAATATCACGAGCTACTGAAAAATTGTCATTGGATGTTGGTTTCAATGATTTCCGTATAAGAAAAACATGAAAAACATTATTATATTTGCCACAAATCGTTAAGGTATAATATGCGTAGTCTAGGGAATAAAATTGTTTTTGGAGAATATAAATGCACTAGTAGTAAGTAGTAAGTATTCAGAGTAAGTATTATTATTTTTTTTTTTAAATACCAATTTTTTTATATGTCTCCATTTACAGTTATAGTTTGGTACTTTAAAGGGATCTATTTCGATTTTCTCAAAAGCGCCTAATAATTTAAAAACTACCGAAAAATTACGTAGAAACGATAAAAAACGCAATTGTCCAAATCGATAATTTTTATTTCTTCGTAATTTTTTAAACTAATCGTTATAGAAACTTAAAATATTCAACAAATTTGTAAGTTTATATTGATATATTAGGGAAAAATAATTTCCAAAAATTTTCTTTTAATTTTGGGCTATTTATAGCAATTATAGGTTCTGAGGTATGTAATTCATAAAAACGATAATATTTGGTTTTAAGGTTTAAAAATATAAGACAATGTCAGACGTACGTTGCTTCAGCTATATTCAAAATATCTTGAGAATCGTTAGTCACAATTTTCTTTTATAAACATTTCAAATTTTTTGACAAAGTGTATTTTATTTTTTATGGAAAATTGCGTTATTCCAAAATTAATGGTCCTAGAGTCTTGAAACTTTTACCAAATATGTAACTTTGTTTTATATTAACGAAAACAATTTTAATAATTTTATTTTTAATATTTTGGGCTATTTAAAGCAAATATATTTTTTGAGGTTTTGAAGGCTATCCTCAAAAGAAACTGTAATCGCCTAAATAAGTACTGGGCAACAATTTCAGTTGCCGGTTATCTTCACACACGGAATACCAAATTAGTGTCACCTCGCGATTTCGACGGCACACTATATCTAAATCCTTATATTGGCGCTCTAATAACTTATTCTTCCAATAATTCCATATATAATAGTACCAGATAACATTGTAGCACAGAATAATTTTCAGTGTTAGTAGTGCACTGTTCACTTTTAATCAATATCACAATCGCAATTATTTACAAATCAATTGTCCAATATACAGTTGTCCAGTTTTTATTAAGTGGCCAACTGAGGAATTAAGAAACAAATTATTGGGGGAGGGGTGGTATTACGATCACCCTACTCCCTTTCTAGGTTCGCCATAGACGATAACAGTTTCTTTTGAGTATCCCCGTGTAAGAAGGGCCTAATGGTAATGGCTAATTCATAAAAAGGGGTTAGTTTTGGTTTTATAACCTGAGTTTTTCAAGTTTTTCGACAAGTGTATTAGGTATTTTGATAGAAAATGACAGTTGAAATTAAATATTTTTATCTACATAGGTTTATTTTAAGAAATTATATTAAAATTATGTATTTTAAGGTAAATTGTGAATTATGTACCAATCCTATACAGATATTATTATATATTATTAATATTTAAAATATTATAAATTATTAATTATTACTTATATTATGAAAGAATTTCATTTTCCGCATAAACTGATCAATCTAATGTCAATAACTGTAATGGAGTCTTCGGTGAGAGTTCAAGTAGAAAATTCAATAACAGATCCCGTCTTCAATGTGGTTCTAAAAAAAGTGATTAGAGAGATGAAAATTGGACTTCAAAAAGATATTAGACTACAATATTCGGCCGTAGGTGTATTAGCTTATGCAAACGATATAGTTTTGGTGGAAGAATCTGTAGATCGAAGATATTATTAAGTAGACTTTACAATTCGGCAATAAAAGTAGGGTTACACGTGAACAAAGAAAAAACGGAGTACATGGTTTTGGGAAGATGGGATCTACCGCTTTGTCAATCCATAAAAATAGATCATTATGAATTTAAAAGAATAGAACATTTCAAATACCTTGGTACTATTTTAGCTGACAAATATGATAGGTATAGCAAACAAGGTAGCCGCAAGAATCCAAGCAGGAAATAAATGCTACTATGGACTTACGAAGCGACTGAATTTACGAGCAATGTCAGGAAGAATGATAACACAGTTATATGCATCTCTGATATGACCAGTTATACTGTATGGATCTGAAACTTGGCCACTCAGGATAAAGGAAGAAAACAAGTTTTTGAAAGAAATGCTTTTCTAAGCTTCAGATATATTAAAAGTTATTAGAAGAGGAAGACTGCGCTGGGCTGAACATGGTTGGAAGAACCAAAATCCACTGCTACTTGCAGTAATAGAGCAGAATTCAGTAGGAAAAAGAGCTTTAGGAAGGCCAAGAATGTGGTGGGAAGATTTTGTAAAAAAGGATGTTGAACATTTGGGAGGAGGGTCTAATTGGAGGAATCTAGCGTTAGTTAAAGAAGGATGGAGGTTTGGTTGTGAAATGACATGGTTCTAAGGGCCCAATAAACCCAAGAACAAGAAGATTAATATGTTAATTATTAAATAATAATACATCGAAACTGTGCTCAGAATCGTTTTATCCAATGCAATGATTCAACATTGATTTCAAATTTATAGTGTTAACAATACACCCTAAAATATTTGTCCAAGTAATTCACCTAAGCGACATTCACAACACCCTGTGACTCGGAGGGGGAAAATGATACGACATTTTTCTATTTTTTAATTCTTTAAGAAAAAAAGTTAAAAAATGTTATAATCATTAAATTTCCGTAATACCATAAATATAACATTTTATTTTAATGTAAATATTTAAAGGATTCGCGTTTAAAAAATAATAATAATAATAATTACCGAACAGAACTGCCAATACTGAATATTATTTTTAAAAAACTTCGGCGCCTCCACCAATATGTAACGTAGCCGGGGAACCAGTTAATGTAATGTATCCAGGGAAGGATTTTAGGTCCTAAATATATTATGTAGCCGGGGGTAGAACTTGATAAAATTCAATAATGGAATTCCGTTGGTAATGCTTAATTATTTTTTATTAATAGTAATACATACAAAATATGACACAGGTAGTTGCTATCGTGTTCGCCTGACTGTGGTGTGTTGCGAACTGTCTGTATTATTGTATTTTATGTATTTATAATATTTTGTGTTGTGTGTCGTCAGTTGATAAGTATGCTATTATTGTTTTTTTTTGTATTAATAATAACCATCCGCGGTTGCTGTGGCCACTGGATGTAACGGAGTGTAGTTTATAATATAAAGACTACAATACAGTTAATAAGGTTAATAACATTTTTTTTATATCGAAATAACAGAGGGTAAACAGATATGCAAAAGAGAGTTTATGAGTGCGTTACACTAAGTTAATGAGATGTGTTGTTGATAGAAATATGTATATTATGTTTTTTTAAATGAAAGTATGTTTATATACACATATATGCAATATGCATACATATGTGATAGCTTTCTGTTTTTTTATTTATTTTTTTAAAAATTATATTCAAAAAATATTCGAATTATTTTACATGTCTGCAACTCTGTGAGCATATACATACAACGCATAGAATATTTGTATACAAGCTTCGGTCAGAAACGTAAAAATAATATTTCTTATGTTTTCATCTTTCGACGTATTAAATAAATACATTTTCGTATTCAAAACACACGCACACGTTTCATGTTTAGAAAATCGCTTTAAACTACCGTTCACAGTACATAATAATAACTAGGTAAGTTATAGGATTAGACGAATATTACGATTTTGTTGTGGCTTTTGTACTTACCTGACGCATTGCTTACATTTGTTTCTGTTATTGTGTGTATGTTAGTGGCATAATTGAAAATGTTTTATGGAGGGGGGATATAAAAATAAAACTTCAAAACAAACCCGAGTGGGAGATTGGCCCACACACTTCTTTTTCAAACATTTGATAACTCATCACTAAGGCTAGGATTTGTATGTTTTTTTTTTAAAACAGTCCAATAAAAATCTAGATAAGTTACAAGTTTGAATTATACTTATACTTACGTGAGCAGACTTTTTAAAAATGAATACACGGAATCCAAGCATGGAACCAATTTAAGTGACGGACGCTGCTGTTCGGACCACCCAAGTTTGACGCAGAATGCTGAGATATTTTGTCACAAAAGTAATTCCAAATTTCTCGTAAAATAACATTTGTACACGTATAATAAAATGATTTTTTTATCCTTTGTAAAATTATTGTGAAATGCTTCACGGTATATATTTCAGTTCTTTTCTCGCACAATGTTAGTAATAAAAGATGATTCTCTTCTTCCCCTTCCTTTCACACAATTTTGGCGACGTCAAAACGTGTCTCAGATTCGGCCAGCCATAAAAAAGGTTGGAGACCGCTGGTTTAACCACATAATTTATTTTTTTAAATTTTGTTTAATATTGCTTTTCGGATTGAAAGCATATAGAAAACACCATAGAAAATGAATCATAATAATTTGTACTTTTGTGAAAATATTTTTAAATAATAAAAATAAAAGATAATATCTTTGAAAATCTATTTTTTTTTTTGCATATTCTTTATTTTAAAAATCACCTATATTTCTACAAAATAAGAGCCCAATTAAGTGCTGTAGAAATAACGTGTGGTAAAATATATTTAAATACGAAAATACAGCGTATGGAGGGGATCTATCCCCATATCCCCACCCCGTAATTACAGCCCTGATGTGTGCGTGTGTATAGCTTAACATTTCTACCGATTAACAAAATTTAACAAAGTTAAAAGTGTTGTGGATTTACAATTTGAATATAATTAACTATAGGATAAACATGTATATAAAAAATTTTTTTTTTATATTTGTATAGGTCTAACTGTTACAGTATTTTTCAATGTGCACTATCGTTGTTCACTTAACCCATGAGCTATCACTGAATAACAAAAGTACACATATAATTAGAATTAAATTTTTCCACTAAATTTACAAATCATCTTCTATAATACAGATTATTAAGTAAAAAATAAATGCGTTCTATATAACAATAAAAAGAATATTAATTTAAAACAAGTAACGATAAAAGAAAAAAAAGAGACCGAAACACAAACGAAACTATAAATCTTACGTGGAATTTTTTCTTTTAAATATAAAGCTACATACGAGTATAACTGCAGGTTTCTAAATATCGACGAAAAAGCTAGTGTGTGGAAGTCGATTTCGATTTGATCTGATTTACTGATTGATGGTTTTTGAGATTGAGATTGCAAAATATTGGCAACTCCAACGAGTCCATCACCTTTAGAACACAAACATTTTAACATTTTAACTTCCTTATGTCTAAACTCAATTTAAGTTTTTCGTTAAAGCACATGGATTTATAATATTGGGTCATCGGTAAAATAAAATCCGTCAAATACTTTTTCCCTTCTAAACGATTCGTATGGTTTTTCTGTTTTATTTTCTTACGAGAAAGTTGTTCGACAAACGTTGTCATTTCAACTTGTAGAGCATTTAACTGAAATTATATTTGATGTCTAAAAAATTTACATAATTATTACATTTTATTTTATTCAAAATTATGTCTACAAGAGAATATGATACAATTTTAAAAACATCATTCTTTTTGCACCTTAGATTTATTTATTTACACATTTTTAATAAATATCTAATACGACAATTAATATACTTCAATTTCAGAATCTACATAGAATAAATATATTTACAATAACCGAAATTCAGTCAAATATACTTAAAATATTTTTTATTCATTATGAACATAATAATGGCGTAGTATCAAGTGACGCACATGAAACAAATACGAAATATTTCTATGGAATATAAATAATATGTAGACAATAGTCAAATACATATATATATATAATAATAATAAATAATTGAAAGAAAGATTATATTTAAATCTAAAGCTAATCTAGGTATTGAAAAAAGATTTCCATGTTCTGTAACAATTATACACGAATTTTACTCTTAAATTGCATACCAAATTTCTAATCAAAAAATGATTTTTTAAAATAATTTATAAAAGTGTTTGTTTATAGTAAACCAAATGTAATCTTAAAAAGACGATTATACCACTCAACCGACAGTACCACTGGACACTAGTACATACCAGGGTTGCAGATAACATAAGGCGTATATTTTTCTTTAAACAATTTCGTGGTCAAATCGTATATCATATCAGATCGACTGTATCAGGATCGCAGATCGACGACTGCATAAGATATTCATAATTTCACGGCCACATAACAACAATAACACCCACCGATTCATTGGTATCCTTTTCATTTGTCCCCGGTTTATTCACCGCTTTAGAATCGCCTCGAGCTATTGTTATATTTTCTTTCAATACGCCCGCAGGATTAGTCCACTGTAAGAACCACGGTATCAGGATTTCAGAGACCGAAAACTATTTTTTTAGATTCTGAGCAGAGCGAGTTTGGTTCTACAATGATGCATTTATTATTTTTTTTTTTCTGTACCCAAAAATTCTACCAGAAGGAGTGCTCCGATCTTTACAGTCACAGTTTGTTTTCCGGTAGCAAATTTCATCTAGTCGGTACTTTAAAGAGGTCATTTTTCGATTTTCTCAAAAACGCCTAAAAATATAACTCAAAATCTACCGAAATATTACGTAAAAACGGTAAAAACAAGATTTTATCGAAATTGATTATCGCTATTTCTTCGTAATTTTGAAACTAAAGGATATAGAAACTTGAAACATTCATAAAATATTTAACTTTATATTGTATTAAGGGAAAAAAAATTGTCTTTATATTATTTATATCCGCTTAGGTAAGTATTACTTATATTACAACCGCAAATTATAGACAAATAATAAATAATAATAATAATAGTGCGTCAGTGGCGCGGACACGATTCTTTTTTCGCGGCGGATGTATAAGTTGAACCACGGTAGTTGCACACATATGATTATGGGGTTAATTCACGAGTACATATCGATTACATATTATATTTGGCTATAGAAAATTATTACATTCAATTTTTGTAAAATAAATATTTGTTTTTGTAAAAATACATTCATATATTAAACACACAGGTTTTTAACGCGAGACGTTTAGAACGCGATATATTAAATACGTGTATTACAATATCTATGTTATTATATATACAAATGTCGAAAATTATTGTTACATTTAATGTTTCCAGGGAGAGAGACAGAAAGCGGCTCGCGTATATATCATTATATCATTTAAATAATTTACTGTTGCAGGCAGTGGCGTATTTACCGAAAGATTCGGTTTAAAACTCCGCAGGACTAAACTTTCAATTAAAAATATCACTGGACGTTGGTCAATTTATGTATATCGTTAACACATTTAAATACTCGATACGCGCGTAATAGACAACAAAATTGCATTACTCCAATTCTTTATTTAAAACGCTGTTTATGAACAAAATCTTACAAAATACAGGTATAGTACAGTGCAACGATCTACAGGAAACTGAAAAGATTTATTAGAGGAATTATTCATCGGATATAGTTAATATTCGTTACAGGGCCCGTAGCCAGGAATTTTCTTCGGTAGGAGTTTAAAAGTAAAAAAGTAAATAAAATTTCTCACAAACTTTAAGCCGTTTAAATAACCATCACATTCGTCGAATGAAAACAAATTGTCATAATTAATGATATTATAAAGAGTTTGCTCATATCATTGGTTTTATAATATATTATAAAATCAATAAATATATGTATATACATATATATCAGCCAAAATACAATTCTGGATTTAAATGAATCTACAAAATCCGAAGAATGAAAGAAACATGAAAATTGTGGATGTTTATTCGTGTATAAAATATATATAATCATTCTAAATTAGGGCCGGTTTTTTAACAGTACCTGCAAATTACAGGGTTCAGTCTCTCAAATTTTCTCGACTGTTATATTATGATAGCGGCGGCACATTCAAACTGTTTTTGGTAAATGAGCATATAATGAAAGTACGATAGGCTTGCTGCCTGCTGAAAATAAAAAAATTCATATTCATAATAATGGAAACGTATTTAAAAAGACTTTTTCACAAAAAACACACAACTTTGTTAGGATTTGTGAAACTTCGGGGGAGGGGGGGTTAGTCCCTTGAGCCTTCCTCATGGCTACGTGCCTCTTTCATTCATATTTTCATTAAACAAAACTTTAACTAAAAATTGGTTATTATTTTTGACGGGGAAGTCACTTAACTATGAGGTTTAGCTTAAAGTGCTCACAATTGGTGTGGAAAAAAAGCAGCAAATAAAACCCGAAGAATATCTCATTGCAAAACTCTCCGCAATAAAAACCAGATATTTCGGATTTTTATTATAATATTTTCTGATTTCTAAATATTCTATTAAACATATCGGAAATAATACAAAGTTCGATGCGAGCAATTTATTAATATATTTGGTTTACGTATACTTTATAGATAAGAATGAGTTTTATTTTTATTTTTTACCAAAAATAACAAAATTTAAGTTTAAAGTATTATATACGAAATGGTAAGAAATTTTCACGTTTTTCTCGTCTCTCTAAAGAGAAAATTGAAGTAGATAGATATGCCACTGGTTGCTGTAGCAGGTCTTCATCCGCGCGTGAACGAACGCCGTTTTTCACTTCCGTATACAACCTTGAACGTCGTTCCACTCTAATATCGCATCTCGGCTGTCTCTCTCTAAATATTATAATAATATATTGAAAACGCATTCAATTTAATATATATACATATATATATATATATACTCGTCATAACGCGTATATAGATACCGTGGTAATAACGTATTGTTTCGATTGTTGGTATAATATTCTATTGTTCGCCGTAGAGCATAAACAACGACGAAATCGATTTCATTGATTCGATAATATTATTTATATTTAAAATTTTCAGGAAACTCGAGGCTCGCGTTAAGATCGACAAACGAATATTTTTTTTTTTACCGTGTATACACCGCGTATTATCAGACTTGTTAAAAGTAATTTTATTTTGTATTCGGGATACTTGTTCGAATAAATCGATAAAAAAGTATTCAGAATAAGTGTTCGAATATTTAAAAAAACACTTATTCGAATACTCTACAATTATTTACGAGGACGCTTTGCTATTTGCATAAAAAAAAAAGAAAAATAATTAAAGTCAGTTATACTCGTATGATATCGTATCCACTATCCACTCACACGCACAGTTGAAAAATATTTGAATATTGGTATTCTAATTTTTTTTTTTGTTTTGTTTATGGTATTGAATACTAATATTAAATAATTTATACTTTCGCTATGTATTTGATAAGAAATCAAAATACCGCGTCTCGCAAATCATGAAATTAAGACTTAGTTGTTAGCGTGCCCATCACCCAAGAACTTGCGGTATTTAAACTTTCTCGCCAACTAAGTAACTTTGAACAGGCTTAGAACAGGTCATGAAAAATCGGTGCATCGGTGGAAACTTTAGAGACAGCCCAGATTGCGATTGTGGTAATGAAAATCAGACAGCGGAACACATCGTATTAAATTGTCCCGGAAGAAAATTTGAAGGAGGACTGTATAATATGAAGTTGACCAGACATAATAGCTTATATATGATAATTTATATGTTATGTCAAGTTATTAAAATGTATTTGTTTTTTTAAAATTTTTTTTTATCTTGAGTATTTTTATTGACCTTATTTTTTATGGTAAAATTGATTTATAATAATGTTTATATGTTGCGTATCACTGTCTTAATATACCATACGACGATAATAATATTAATATTAATAATAATGATTTTAAGAAAAAATATGAATATGTATATGTATATATATATATATATATACATACATATATATTGTAAAATCAAATTAACTATTTTTACGATGTATTATATAGTATTGCGAAATTTCTAATTATAATATATGATTATTGTGTAAATATAAATATTTTGTATATAAAGATTATAACGAAAAAAAATGTAATTTTAATTTTTTATTTCTGTTAACATTAAATACAACACACCACTCTTCAGCCATTTGAAAGAATTTTCAGCATGGCATGTAGATATATAAAGAAGAGAAGAGCGGCAATAACTGACAAAAGTTTTGAACAAATTATGTTTTAGAAACGTAATAATAATTTAGCCCATTTAGGCGCAAAATATAATTCATTCGAAATGTTTGCAAGTTATACGTGTACATATCAATAAAATATACTTTATTATTTTTTATTTTAATATAATTAATTAATTATTTATTTATTATTATCAGTGTTGAGAATTATCTAGATAATATTTTTTTATCTTTTATCTCATCTAGATGAATTTTTTTTTACTTATCTGAAGGTTATCTTAGATAAAAAAATCATTATCTTTCTTGTAATTATCTAGATAAAAAATGCTAACCAATTTACTTATTTTTTTAGTATGTTTGCAATAAATAAGAAAAAATGACCCGGGAATGTTTCCAGGGAGATTTGGACACACACACACACACACACACACACACACACACACACACACACACACATATATATATATATATATATATATATAGGTATATAAATATATGTGTGTGTAATAATGTGTACCTGTATATTACATACCCTTTGTAATAACTAATAACACGATTATTCAAATAATTTATAATTTTTATCTAGATAAATTTCACTCATTTATTATCTTACCTAAGATGATTTAAGTATATGTCATCTTTGTCTGTATCTAGATGGTTTTTAGCAAACAATCTTTTATCTTTATCTAGATAAATTTTCATTTATCTTGTCTCAACACTGATTATTATTGTGCACATTTTTTTCAACGACATATATACATATTTTTTCTTACTTACTTCTTTCTCAAGTACTTTTTAAAAGTATTATTTACAACTCTGCTCACGCGTATTATTATTGCTGACGTATTAGCGCTCGTTTTTCTCGGTATATATGTCGCGTTACAATAAAAATATATCCGAGTTATTTGTAATATATATATATTTATATATATATATATATATATATATATATATATATATATATATATATATACGCGCAATAATAATGTATTATTGTTATTATTATAATAATGCGTCGTTTTCGTTCGTTCGCAGAAGAATGACAACGCGCGCGCGGTGACCGAACGCAATGTCAAGTGTAGGCGTTATAATCATGACTTGCGAAACGTTCACCCATCCGAATTTGATATTCTATCAACGCTCTCGCGACTGTACCCGTGTACATGACGTCGTACATTATAATAATAATAATATACGCTTTAGATATTTTGCTCGTTGTATACACTCGTACACCAAGTCTTCGCAGAATAATAATAATATTATTATTGCGGGTCTTTCCGATTAGATAGGTATATTTCTAAAACCGAAATCGTATATATAAATATATATATTTTATACGTGTAACAATGCGCCTAAACCCGGGCTTGGAACGTTCATTGTGATGTAAAAACGCTGAATAATTTCTTGCACCGCTGAATTACAGCGGTTAAAGGTATATGTTTACACGTCTTGTGCGCTTTTTCGTGCGTTACAGGCATGCGTCATAGCGCACCACGAGTTGAACGAAATAGCTTATTGCAACAGTGCATGCCTCTTCGAGTTGAACGGCAACATTTTCGTGACGCATGCCTAAAGCCTGGTCCACACTGAGGCAACATACAGCAATATTCTATGTCGCAGTATGTTGACACAACAAAAGTTGGTATATGTTTCTAAATGTTCCATCAATATTTTGTAGCAACAAGCAACAAGCGACAAAAGTTTATCATTGTTTCGTGTTTCGATAATTAGCGAAACATGTTTCTACAAAACAATGTAAAAACTATAACTGTATATAGAAAACTGGTAAACAATCGGCAACATGTGACTACAAGTTTATGCAGTGTGGACACTTAGGTGTCGCACGTGTTTATCAACAGTATCGATATGCTAACTTGCTAACTGTAGTCTGTAATTTACACAAACTTCAAACTACTATTCCAATATAATTTTGATTACCTACTTTTTTGATTTTTTTCATTTAGGTACCTATTGGCTATTTGTAATTAAATTAATTTGTTATTTTCCCATCCCAGTCCCACATTTTATATATTGTTTTAAGTTTTTTTTAAGTGCAAATTGTTTTAATGTTATTTTATAAATGTAGGACTTATAAACTTTAAAACATTTAGTCACGCGATGATAATTTATGTTGCTTATATGTGGACAAATAAGTTACAAAAACATTTTCGGCAACATTTTGTGAAAATGTTGATGTTTTTATTTCCTTTAGTGTGTACGCTATGTTTCCAATGTCGCAATTCGTTTTCATGTTTACGGAACTGCAGGAAACATGTGTCAACCTACGTGTTGCTATATGTTGCCTCGGTGTGGACCAGGCTTAAGGTGACCATAATTTTTTTTTTACTCAAAGCGGGACGCCTGTAAATTTCAATAGGAAAACCATACACGTTTTTTGCGTAAAATGACAACACTAGAAACATAGTAAAACACATAGTGCGGGACGTATGGTCACGTTAGGTTAGGTATACCGTATATCTACCAACACATTGTTTTTGGTTGTGATGAATAAATACGCGCTTTTTTTAGCGGAATAAAATGACACAGATCACCTTTTTTCAAAGCGGGGCATTTTTGGGTTCTTTGGGGACAGCGGGACACAAAGCTCGAAAGCGGGACGTATGGTCACGTTACGCATGCCACAACGCACGGTCTCCCGCGTCCAGTGTGGGGAATCCCGTTCGATTCGCCGTGCGCGTTTAGACTATAGGGTGGTCAGATTTAATTTTAAGAAATCCGGGACACCAAAACTTCATAAAAAATAGGTAATTATCTAGTAAGTATGTAATTACATATTTATATAATTTTTAGGTATAAAAAAATATTTAAATTAATCGATAAGATAAGCTAATTCTGTAAAATACATATTATTAATATTTCGTAATCGTAGTACTCGAAATTAAAAATCATAACACGGGTTTTTCGCCCCGATTGAAAATTAACGTAGTTAAGGGGATTGAAAGCGGGTATTTTCTCTCTTTGTCTTACACACATGAAACATGGCAAAATAGACGTTTCGTACTTCTAACGTACCGATCGATCTATTGGTGCGATAAGAAATTTGAAAACAGATTTGAATTCCTCTTAAATTTTACTACAAAACGACTTTCCCACTTTTTTATTTCTTTTTTTTAAGACCTTCAAAAATGAATTATTAACAATTTTTTTTTTTTTTTTCGGTTAATTTTTTTAAGGGTTTATGAAAAAAAAATGAAAAAAGTGGGAAAGTTGTTTTGTAGTAAAATTCACGAAGAATTCAAATCTGTTTTCAAATTTCTTATCGCACCAATAGATCGATCGATACGTTGGAAGTACGAAACGTCTATTTTGCTATGTTTCATGTGTGTAAGACAAAGAGAGAAAATACCCGCTTTCAATCCCCTTAAATGCAGTAGGTTGGCCAAATATTTAGAAAGCGATTATAACTGTGATTGTCGTAAATTCCGACGTTTGTTATCGAAATAATTTACGATTAGGATTTGTTCAGAATAAAATCGATAACCGAGTAAGTAAAAGAATAAAATCATTATAAAAACGATTTTAATTTCCGGGACATTACTATGCAAAAGTCCAAAACCGGTACAAATCGGCGTCCCGAGAACCTTTGTCCGGGACGCCGGGACATGGGTTCCTAAACCGGTAACGTCCCGGGAAATCCGGGACGAATGTCAACCCCAGTTTATACATGTTATTTGCATTCGCGATAAGTAAGCCGCAATGACACTGAGAAGTACAGACGAATCCGACACGTTTTCTATTAACAAGTTGGAAAACGACTGCGTTCTGACACGAGCGGATCAAAACCACCCGATCCGTGCACATTCCTCCGTGCGCGCGCATCACTGTGTTATCAGTAATCACCCCTGTAATCACTATACTCGTATTATCAAAAATAACAAAATAAATGTTTTGATTTTTTTTTTTTTTAAATATTGTTAATTTGTCAGCGTTTTGTTTTTATTATGATTAGTTTGTATGCTGTGATATTATATTTTCATCTTCGTCGGATGACAGCGAAGATGATTGTAATGAATGTGAAGCACATCTGTCACGACATATTATGTCATGTTAATAAGATGTTCAAATCTTACTTCAAGCAGAAGTACTTGTACAGGTCAAACAACTTGTAAAAAACAAAGTTGATAAGGTATGTAGGTAGAAACTATTTGCATAATATATATTCTGTATATTCTGTATACATCTATAGGAAATAGTTATAATTAGTTAGTGAACGAATATGTGTATCCTAAATAAACTAGTAAAATTAATAAAAAATGCCCTATCCCCTAACTTTTAAAAATAGTATCGAAACTCAACTTACTCTGAACAAGATCTAAGTGTTCTATGTATCTCATCGACATGTCTATTTAAAGTTGTAGTTCGACTGAAATTTCTTTTGCATATATAGCAACAATTTTTGCCGAAGTTTAATGTATTTGCCGAATTACCTTGGCACAAATCCATATTACACAAAAAAAAAAAAAATCAAAACGCTGGCAAATTAACAATATTTAAAAAAAGAAAAATCAAAACATTTATTTCGTTATTTTTAATAATACGAGTATATGGCCCGGATTAAGTGGGGCCACGTCTCCGGGGCCCACATATATAAACTTATATGAAGGGCCCATAATTTTTCAAGTGATAATTTATATATATATATATTTTTTAGATTCTGAGCGGAGCAAGGAATCTATTGGTTTTACGAGTACAATGATGTGTTTTTTTTTTTTTTGTCATGTCTGTACCAAAAAATTTTACCAGAAAGAGTGCTCCGATCTCTACACTCATACTTTGTTTCCGGTAGCCAATTGCATCATCAAATTGGTACTTTACAGAGGTCATTTTAAATTAAATTATAAATGTATAATACGCCACAGTTCCGTTATCACCTTCCCGATCACCGCTAATGAACAAACGTTACCAAGCGGTATTTTCGATTGTTTATCTTTAGAATATTTATATTGTTTTTTCCGGAAGATAACCATTGACGAGTGCCGACAACAGTCAACAAAAATTATTAAATAAACGTGTCATTTTAAATGAAATAGGTGTAATACTATTCATTAAATTTGTATACGTATATTTTATTTAACAGGCATAAAACTTAATGTTTTAACGGGTATTTATATGAAACAAAAATTAACTGATCAATGGTACATAATATAATATTTAACTGTGTTATTTTATAAAGTTATGTGTACGTCAACGCAGCCAATATTATAAGGTTCAAGCAGGGATTAGAACAAAAATTGGTTTTTTTCATTGATGGGGGCCCACAACTAAATATCGTCCCCTGGGCCCTTTGAGGTCTTAATCCGGGCTTGAGTACGAGTACTGCAAGATCGTGAAACATATGACTCCAGTAACGTGTATTTCAATATTCTCGACCCTTAGGCCGAAAACGTGCGATTTCGCGTAACTCTCGGAAACGGGTTAAAGGGATTGAAAGCGAGTATTTTCTCTCTGTCTTACACACATGAAACATAACAAAATAGACGTTTCGTACTTCCAACGTACCGGTCGATCTATTGGTGCGATAAGAAATTTGAAAACAGATTTGAATTTCTCGTGAATTTGACTACAAAACGACTTTCCCACTTTTTTCATTTTTTTTTTCATAAATCCTTAAAAAAATTAACCGAACAAATTAAAGAAAAAAAATTGTTAATAATTCATTTTTGAAGGTCTTAAAAAAAAGAAATAAAAAAAGTGGGAAAGTCGTTTTGTAGTAAAATTCAAGAGGAATTCAAATCTATTTTCAAATTTCTTATCGCACCAATACATCGATCGGTACGTTGGAAGTACGAAACGTCTATTTTGCTATGTTTCATGTGTGTAAGACAAAGAGAGAAAATACCCACTTTCAATCCCCTTAAGGGTGAAATGGCCACGTTCCCCGGGTCCGTAGCTCGAAATCAATATAGTACATTATCCAGTGGCGTCATTTCAGTTTACGAAACGGGGATGCAAAATATTTGACAGGGCCCGTCATTCAATTGCTTCCCATTTACATATTTTTAGTTCAATACGATTTCCGTTTTACGTTATAATTTTGATATTTCTGTTACCTACCGCTTATTATAATACCTATATAGGCACGAAAATTGACCGACATTATGTTCATTTTTTTGGCGGTGGGGGGTGGGTGGGTGGAAGGGCAATTCATTAATTTGTCAGCTATATAATAACAGTAGATCGTAAACGACTAGTGTTACCTGAGATTCGAGTTTCCCATCTTGTCATAACGTCAAACTTGTTAGAAACGTTTTGCGCGCGGAATGTTCGATTGTTTCCTCTGTTTTCCTCCACCGCCGCAACGCTATTAGATTTTTCTAATTTTTATTTCGTACACTTGTCACTCGAAAAATAATTGTATAAACACAAAGCGCACGTTAAACAACGGCCAAACGAAATAATTTGTATACGCCGTACGTCAGTCGTTCGCACGTACGTATTCTTCGTACTAACGTAAACAATTTACGACAATTAACGGTAAACACGTTTATCGAAAACGACCAGAACCGCGGTAAGTTGTAACCACGAATACGAAGAACTTTAACCGTGGTTATATTAATCGCGTTAATTGCCACGTTAATTGCCCATTATTTCTACTATAGGGCACGGGGATGTTTTATATTAAATTACGTAATTTTTTTTTTCTATTTATCCAATTTAATATGCTGCAGACCTGGATTCAAATTTGATTCGTGTCGTACCGAATCTAATAATATTATTTTTATTTCGCATATTAATTATTATAGAAACTGATATTTAATAAGGCATATTTTAAGAATATAAATGCATATATATCCAGATTTGGGCTATATTTCAAATACAATATTCGGAAAACTTTTTAAACAATTTTTTTCAAAATGTATTTTAAAGACTTAAATACAGTATTCCGAATACTATTTAACGCTCAATCATATTTTAAATAGTACCCACATAAAAATAATAACTTATCACATAAATGTAAAAAATACGAGTAGAGGATATATATAGATAGGTAACGCTCTCGGTGTCGTACAAATTTATAAAATGACCCCAGCCATAAGAAATATACATGCCAAAAAAAAAAAAAAAAATTGACTTTTATTCAATTTGTCATTACAAATGTAGCGTTAATATAATCATAATAATCTACAATATTCTTTTGATAAATTTTATTTACAATCGATTTATAACGAGATATTAAATACAATTTTTTGTTTGTTTGAGGAGAGTATAGTGTAAAATAAAATTTAACGGTTACTATACTCGCTCATGATCTGTAGGCGGATATCAAAAAAACGATTCGCCCTTTTACTAAAAATATTTTTCGCCACTCCATTGCTTCGCAACAACAATATTATAATCATTATTGTAATAATGTATATTCGCGCGCGGATCATTTCTCTTATAAAACACCATACTTAATATGAGTATACTCTGTTGACGCGGTTCGTATTATATATACTATCGCCAGAACTCATTGCCACACCCCGTACTTTGCCGTGCGTATCTAAAAAAAAAATCGTTATAATAATACATCACATTGTACAGACGAAGATACATATTATATATATATATACATTCGCTGATGACGTAATTTGTTTTTTAAGTTCGTGTACGATCGTCTAACATATAATAATGTACACGATCGAGTTTCTAATACACCGGGATCGCGTCCTGAATATTTGCCCTTTGATTTCACCAGTCGTCGACAAACTCGTCACCGCCGGTGTAACTAACGTGAACCCGTTAAAATTGATAGCGAATCCTTTCGAAAACCAAGAAATTTTTTCTATCACAAGATAAGATGTCTTGATTTTCTACACAAAATCTAGAATTAGCAAAGTCAGTTGAAAGCTTCAGTTGAAAAAAAGACCTTATTTTGTAAATAGTTATAAGTCAATTCAGTCGAATTCAATTATATATAAATTAATATGAATTAAACGTTAATATAATTATGAATTTTTTTTTAATTTTTAGGCTTTATTTAATATAGACGAGGGTGCATTTGATGTGTGAACTCTTGGCAGCGAAAAAAAACGTTTAATGAATATGGAAAACGCTGAAGTCCTTGTAGTAAAAACAAGGGCTTAACATTTGAAATCAGTTGTACAACATGAAATCTACTCAAATATTTTATGCCTCGATGATGATTGCATTTGCCATATCCATAATTTCAGCCACAAGCGAGCGCTCTCTTTCAGAAGAATGAAAACATACTTAATAAGGTCCACTATGTCACAAAACAGATTTAGTGCTGATTTAACTATACATTAGATATAGAACAAGAATTTTTAAATGAAATAAATTATGATAAAAGGATTTGCATTTAAATATAAGCGCATTCGGTTGTAAAATAATTTTTATCGAAAATAAAATGTATGTGTTTATATTATTACTTTTTAATTTATGTTGGAAAACTGGGTATTTGGCTAAATCGATTGTTATTAATTGTATCTTTAAATATTCGGGGGTCGGGGGGCTTTATCTCCCCCTGACTATTTAATACCAGTTACGCTCATGCTGGTCACATATTACGAGCGTTAGGTTTTTTTGTTCGAACGAAACGTTCGGTTTTTTTTCTCAAAAATTCTCTCATAATAACACTGTTATATCGAATCGATAACTATTCGCAGCAGCAGCAGCAGTTTTTGTTACCGTAATAATTCGGCTACAGCGGCAATGATACCCGAGAAGGTATGTCAATAATGTGTGCGCACCACACATCTCGATCTCATCCTTGTCGTCATTTACTACGTTTATATGATGGCGTTAAAACGGTTTAAAGCTAAACCGTTTTGAAATTAAAACGCATTCACGTCATGTAAACACTTTAAAACGGTTTAAAAAAGTTAAACCGTTTTAAAAGTTAAATCGCTCGCGACATGTAGTTTAAGAAATTAAAACCGTTTTATATGCTTAAAACGGTTTATCAAATGGACATATAAACGCATGAATTGTTGTACATTTGCGTCTCGTGTTATCAGTTATCACTTATCAGTTTTTATTTTTAATATTTAAAAATTCGGTTTTTCGTTAATATAGTATTATTGTTATTGTAGTATTATTGTAGTATTGTTATTGAATTAAGTACAAAATGCCATTTTCTTCGCATTCTAGCTCTTAATTTTCTGCGTTTTAATTCCGCAATAATAGAAAAGATTACTTTTAATTTTGACATTACAATTTGCGAATACACAATAAAAATAAACAAATCACTTCAAATTAAAATATGAAAATTTGATATTTATTCATATCCATATTATCAGATATTCTCTTAGAACAAACGACTAATATCATGGAATAAAAATATTAATTTTAAAACGGTTTATGAAGTATTTGCTAAACCGATTTAATATCTGTACGTATATAAACATCTGAAAACGGTTTAAGCTAAAACGTTTTAAATAATTTCAAACCGATTTAATTTTAAACCGTTTTAACGCTATCATATAAACGTAGTAATTGTAATTTTATGCTAATAGGTACGCGTGTTTGCCTATACAGTATAGGCTATACTTATAGGCGTATACACCAAAATTAATGAACGCTTTCGAGTCCGTGTTTACCGTGTAAAACACCATTATTTTCGCCTATATAATTTCAATTTCTGCGTATACCGCGATGGGTACGTGCACGGCCAAAGTATTATTCACAAAACGTGCACGTATATTAAAATAAACTGGTAGAAGAGGTACATTGTCGCGTTTCTTCGTAAACGAAAAAAAAATCCGGTAGGCATTGTAAATACTACACACGGATAATTTTCTTGAATAAAATTATTCGGTAAAAACCAATGGTACCCAGCCTTCTTCCTTCGGCAAGCCACTTTGGTAAACATCGAGCAACTTCGAGCGGGCCACCAAATATAAAAGTACGAATAATCTCAATCTTAATCTAACATTACAATTTTGTTACACATAATAGGTATACAATTTACATGTAAGTACATATTGGACAAGTTTTTTTATTTTTTATTGACTATTGAAAAATATTACGGGTTGATGTACACATTAGTTTGATCAGTATGATCTTTGAAATGCCCGGGTGGTATCGATATTTAATTGTAAGATTTCCATTTTAAAATGTCCGATAGAAAATACAATGATGGTTGCCGAATTCGTTATGAAAAACGGTCAATAAATTACTTTTTCATTGAAATAAAATGAAAATGCTGTTTGTCTTGTGTGTCGTGAAACGATTTCAGTTTTTAAAGAATTTACTATCAAAAGATTATATTGGAGCAACTAAATTCCAACCAGATTTCTTATTATTAGGAAACGAAACAAAAGCTCAAATTTCACATTAAAAATTAGCGTAAACCATTTTTATTTATATTTTAGTTATATTATTATTATTATTACTATTATTATTGTATTTTTGGAATATATATTTAAAAGAATTCATAAATTTATAATAATAATAATAATAATAATAATGTATTTTGTAACCATTTTACTCTATTTGAATATTTTGTTTTATTTTAAAAATTTGTAACGGGTCACATGGAATACCTTCGCGGGCCACACGTTGCACGCGGGCCGCAGGATGGGCACCGCTGCAGGTATAAACATTTATATTTCTTTTGTACATATTCGTATTCATTATGATTGCGTATATTATGTAAATATATTACTATTATATAGTAGCGATAGGAATTTTGTAAATCCGCTAATACTTGTATTTATATTTAGATTTAAATATATTATTCAAAATACCGAGTAAATTGTTTGATCGTATACGAATGTATTATATAGTTATTCGGGATTTGTAGGTATTACCGGAATATTATTCAACGGTGTTCGATATAATATTATAATAACGGCGACAATACTAAAAATTAGTTTTTTTTCTTCTATTAGCTTTCACTATTACAGTTCAACATTTAATATAATAGAGATTTAACAGCGTACGGTTAAAAAATGGAAAACAAAAACCAATTACACTTATAAATAAGACAGAAATTTTATACCGAACAGAATATAACACAATATTACAATACAGCTATAAGGTCAAGCCCATAGGCAGTGGTAGTTATATTTTCAAGCCGGTCGTATGGATAAAATTAATTAATTAATTAGGAAGATATTATTGTGAATTTGTGTAGGAGAAGTTGACATTAAAAGAAGAAAATAATTTTTTTAATAAGTTTTTGCTAGGATATATAGGGACGGACACACGCTAATTAACAGTATTCGTCACCGCGGTTGAAAAGGGTACACGAGGGACTTGAACGAATGATTGGGTAGTAAATTATGATCCATCCGAACTCCGAAGTTTGGAGTATAAGACTATATAATCTGACGGCTAGATTTTTTAACAATGGTCGAGCAGGAATTTTTATGGAAATTAATTTTTAAAATGGAGGATATAAATAATGGATATTGGAAAATTTTCCCACTCTTGCTTCCATAATTTTTGATTCAATCGTCGCGACGGTGAAGAGAATTAATGTGATCGGTTTAAGGACATGACGGAGGGAGGAAAACGACCAGAAACACTCTTTCTCAATGATTGAGATAAAAATATGCACCGGAATCTATTTATAAGATATGTAGACGGATCTGGAGTTTAGTGACAAGTGCACCGAATGGATTTTTAGAAAGATTGGTGAGCGTTTGGAATGAAAAACATTGCCGGTTATGGCAGAGAGGCTGCCTTAAAAATCAGAAACAATAACGAATTTACCAGGAGCGAGAGATCTTATACGAAGGAGGCTTCCAGGATAATGTAGCATTTAGCCGTAAAAGCAAAAACACAAGGAGATCCTTTTACTCAAATTATAGTTACGATATATCCATTCCATTATAAATGTAATCGATACGTTTGACTATCGACGCATAATAATTTTTAGATTTTATTTATACATATAGAGGACGGAAAGGACATTTATTTCCAAAAAGAATTTTTATCAATTTTATAAGCTTTTTATACTCGTATATTTATAGAAAACATTGACTTTATAAGGTTTTAAAATGTTCATAAACTTTTACATTTTACACTGTTAGTATTTTTGTGAACTCAGTTATATGCAAAACATCGTTCTCGCAAATGAAAAGATTCAACAAAGCACTATACACCCATTCCTTCACAAAACAACAATGAATCAAATCACGTTTTAGTCATTAAAATTTCCCAATAATATTTATTATTAGTAGGCATTATTTTCTTAGATTATGAGCGAAGCGAGAAAGCTATTGGTTTTACAATGGTGTTTATAATTTTTTTCTGTTTACAGATTTTCGACTAGAGAGAATGAATGCTCGGATGATTTCGTCTTACGTTACATTCCAGTAGCAAATTGTATTTATCAAAATCATTTTCCAGAATGTAATGATTTAATCATTGCTTTCAAATGTATTGTAATAACAAAGCTTTTATCTATGCAATTCACATAAGCGACATCCACAACGCCCGCGGTTCGCTAGTTACCTTTTTTTTTTTTTTAAACAAAATACCAAATTTCTTATTTTTTACTATGTACACATATTGTGTTCTATATCGCTCCTTGTACGGTTACTATCTCTGATTATCAAATTGGATGAGACCTGTGTATTTATTGAACGGGAACTGGTTTTAAGTTGGACCACAACACTCTATATCGCTTTTTAGTCAGTACGTTTCTCGTATCGGTCACTAAGAATCATGAGAAAAATGGAAACACTGCTCCATCAAGAGAGAAGTTAATATATAATTTGCTGTGAAACACCATATTACATTAAATTTAGGATATATTCAAATAAATATTCACACAAATATTTAGTTCGTGTTATAAATGGATAATCGGTCATCTTTATAAATAATTTCGAAACCAAGTGGAAAAATTTTGATTTTATTCTTAACTCGTTGGAATGCGTACTCGTAAATTTAAAATTCTTTGAAGAAAATTGTAGATATACCTAGGTATAAGGAAACGTAAAATAAACGTATTTTTTATAAATGGAAACATATATGTATATATATATTTTTATAAAATTTAATCTATTATTATATATTGGATAAAACTTTAATAGCTGTAAATGATAATTTAAAACATAATTCAAACGATAGAACACATTAATACTTGAATGATATAAGAGTATACGACACAATAATGTACATTCGTATTTTATATAAATATAATATATAATGACTAATGATTATATATATAATTATAATGAGCATTAGAATATACAAGATGTTTCTACTTTCAAGTAGTGTTGTATAATTTATGTACCTATGTAAATAATAATGAAATAATCTGAATAAAACTAATGATAATGCCATTATTTAACAATATATATATATATATATATATACATAACATATCATTAAATTTCACAACACTTGGACCATTATTTCTGGAAACGACAGAGTCATATAATTTCGTGTGATTTTGAGGAAATCGATTTTTCACCGTTTTCATGTAATTTTTCTGCGACTCGGGGGGCTGGAGCCCCATCAGCCCCCCCATAAATACGCCCCTGATTGTGTGTCCATGGAGCCGAGTCTACTTTTAATAACGTTGAATATAACAACTAATAATAAAAAAATGGACTCAAGTATATAACAACTAATAATAACGAAAACGCATTTTAACACATGTTACTCATGCCCGCGGGTATTTAAACGGACTCGGGGAAACGCCTTCGAAGGAATAATACGCGTTATTTTTTCCTCCGAAAAAACAATTCTGTTTTGGACTTCGGACTCCGCTATTTTATTGTATTATAATAAGATTTTCATATTGAAATCATCAGAAATAATATTAAATGTCATAATCAAGGAGGTGTGGGTCCGGAGCCCCCCTACCCAGAAATTTTTCTAGAAATTATCCGGACCCCCCGCCCACTTTGAAAATTCCCGAGAACGCCACATGATAAAACGATATGAAAGTAAAAACGTAATTAATAAATAATCATTATTGATACTGTACACGTTTTTTCTTTTTTTTATACAGGTTTCGGTCTTGTCAATTATGTATATATATATAGTGGCCGACAAAAGATTATAGATCCGCCGTAGGACTTGTTTTTTTTTCTTTTTTTTTTCTATACCACCAAAATGATTCCATCCCTCGATCGGACGCATGTAAAATCTCGGAAAATATTTGCACGGACCGTAGGGTTTCGGAACGTAAATATTTGGACCGTATTATCACGGACCGTATAAGTACGGACCGTATACCCGCGGACCGTATTTCGCCGGAAAAAAAAGTGCGCTGACCGTAAAATGCTGGACCGTATATCGCCGGAAAATATTATCTGTTAAACCGTATTGTCACGGACCGTATTGTGACGGAATTAATAAATGTTCAAAACGTAAAGTCTCGGACCGTAGGAATCCGGAATTTGACTGTAAACAATATTAGCGACACCTACCAGTAGCGTTTAATACTTTTAATTTGTTTGATAAGGTATCAGTCCATGCATAGAACAATGGTCTATGGTTTAGTGTTTAATCACAGATTAGAACACGATCTTAAAATAGATATTGTGAACCGTGTATTATATATAGATGAAAATTATCACAGGAAACCCGTTGTCCGACAAACTGGTGGGGGCAGAAATTGATAAGAAAATTTCTATTATTAACTACAGAAAGTAGAAACCTAAAATCCAATGTAATAATGGATTTCATAATAATGAATTTGACGAAAATATAACTGAATACCACGGTTTAAGATAATATGGTTACCCAACGAATCCTGATAAAGTGAAGCACAAAGTGTATATTCCGATCACCAGTGGCGTACACAGAAATTTTCAATGGGGGGTTATATAAAAAATATATATTAGTTGAAAAGATTTTTATAAAACGTATCAAATAATAATACAAATAATAATAATTATAATTATAATACAATATCCAATTTCCTTGGTTTTTGCCCTAATTCATCGATGACTTCTTCAGCTGTTAAAGGAATAATTGTTCCATATCTTTCTTCTTACTATCCGCCAAAAAATATTCATTTATTCTCTTCATTTCTCTTCGATATTTAAATTTTAAACAAATACGAATGAACAGCAAAATATTAAAACAAAACACATTCGCGAAGTCGTAATTCGTAAATCGTAAATCGTAATATTATAAACGCTCACAAGATATCAGTCTTGCCAAATTCCAAAAACTTGACAATAAAAATAAATATATAACTGCGGTGCTGGCGGTAAATTGACAATGTCAATAAATACGAACATATTATATTATTCGACTGCGTGATTTCAAACAGAAAAGCGCGCACGGATCACACGGTTACTGATCAAATGCAAACTAAATATAGCTGGGTTTTGTAGCAGCAGAATTATTAGGCTGGAGCTACACTATGCGTTTTGTCGGTTACCGATTAACCGGACCCGATCGGTAATTGAACGGGAACACCCAAAAAAAACACACATATTTAAACGCCAAACGCACTATCGCAATCACATTAGACCGATTCTCCGCAACCGACGGAATACGACCGCAACATGCTGTGGTCGTTCTTTCCCGATACCGATCGTATAGTGTAATATGTAATCCAATGTAAAATGGTGAATTTTGCACAGTCATGAAAACAAAAAAAATTATTTTTCTATGAAATTAAGACGTCGTCGGTCGCGCGCCAAATACGGTGCTATGGTGCTAAAATCACTACGAAAAATATTTTTGTAAAAAGTCAATGGGGGGTTTGAACACCCAAAACCCCCCCCGTGTGTACGCCACTGCCGATCACGTCAATACGTGGCGCTATCTACGTGATACTCAGTTAAATAACAAAAGTAGTTTTTAAACTATTAACTTCACATACTAGAATTTTAAAAATGTATTTAAATGTAATTATACATATATCATACTACGGAGTACATAAAAAGTAATAAAAAGAAGTTTTGAATAATATAAAAATAATATTTTTAGTTTTTTCATTGCATGTATTCCAAAAAAATATATAGTTAAATAGGTACTGTTTTATTTCTTTTTCGAATAAACTCTTTCACCTTCCATTTTAAATTTTAATAACATTTTCACGAACAAAACTAGTCGAAATATTGTCGAGCGTTCTATGATGTGAGTAGTATTGTTGACGGTTTTCGTTGTGGAGGTTGATTGTTTATTATGATGAATTTCTGTAACGCTGCGAAAACAATACCCGAAATGCCTAATATGACAAGTCCAGTAAATATGATCGACAATCATGCAGGTATACCTAATGATTCTGAAATAAAAGTTTACTATACTATAGAAATAAATAACTTCACATACTAGAATTTTAAAAATGTATTTAAATGTAATTTACATATATCATACTATGAAGTACATCTAAGAATTAACTAATTTGGATATCTTTTTTTTAGTTTTATTTAATTGTTTAGCTTCAATATTTTTTGCATACTATGCTGACGCATTCTCATTGTAATGTACATAACAAACATTTCTGTAAGTATATCACTCTTATGATCAGAGCAATTCCATAGAAGTAATAATTTTCTATTTTGCAACAAACCTTCATAAGTATCTTCAAAGACTGTGGGAGAATTTGCGTATTTCTCGAAACATGACTCAAATGACTTTATGATTAAGTAAACATGGTGGTTAGGATGACTTAAATAACCTCTTGTTTTCATGTTAACTAAATCTGCAGCAGGATGTGTATCTTGTCCATATTTAGTGTTCAAAAGGTTTAAACATATTTCACATTTGACATTTTTCTTTATTCGTTTAACAATGTATCTGAGGACAAAAATTGTTAAATTTTAATGTAATATGTCAATATAAAAACTATAAATCTAATAAATTCAAACATTTTAAACTAATAATATGTAAACAGTGCTATATTCACCCTGTTAGAAAGTACACTACACATTCAAAAACTGTAGAATCTGTATTACAATAATTATGTTCTATAAAAATATCATCAAAATCCCACTGCCCTTCTTTAACAATTAAATCCATTTTATTTTTCAATTGAGATATTTTTATTATTGGATCTGATGTTTCATTTTGCTCTTTTGTAATAGTTTTTAAATCATCGATAGAAATAACAGGAATATTTTCTAGAAAAAGTACTTTATTAATATTATATAATTAAATAATCACATTTAAATTTAAATACCTTCTAAAATAGTACAGTTCCCTGTTTTGGGAGGTTTTACCAAAGAATAAACCGATAACATTCTGTATAGTTGTAAAAAGGTAGGTGTTGATGGGTGGTCATTTGGTCCAGATACTTGCCTTATTATTCCAAAGAATTTCTGGAAATAATAATTAAGGATAATTATTACTTGTTTAAATTAATAAAATAAAATTTAGATTGAGATTTTAGATGTAAGTACATAATCAAAACCACATGTATGTAAGTAATTGATCAAATCAATTGTAGATTTTATTGTCATTCTAAGGCCTTCTGCAGTATTTGTGGTTAAAAATTGGTCTTGTGTTATTAATTGATTATTTAAATTTAATTCCCAGTCATCCAACCAAACTAATCCATTATTTAATACCTATAAAATAGTATGTTAGAATTATATTATATATATGAAAAATCTACGAAATATACTTTCCTATTTTAAATTTCACTTTTACAGTTAGAACATTTACACAGACATAGGTACCTAGTACATACACACAAAAAAATAGTATATGGAGTTATGAAACTTCCTTTATACTTTGTATTTTATTTAACATTTATAACAGGCACAGCCCAAGGTACAGATATAACATTAACATTTACCTACTTATACTAACAAGTAACAACAATAAAGAAGATGTGATTAAAAATTAAAAAGTATTAAGTAATTTTTTTTTTATGGGACTAGCCCTTCAGAAAACAGTACAATGGCAAATTAATACAAGAAATGAAGTACAATAGCTAAAAAAAAAAAATAAATAAATACAACTTAAATACTTTCTCAGTTTTGGTTTCACAAACACAAATTGAACATGTAATCATGCAGCAACACAGAATTCTAAATACATTTTAAACCTCTAAATCAAGACTATTTTTTTTTATCCCTTCACTAGGAAATTTTCTATTTAATGCATCAAATAGACTGTTCATTCTTAATGTAAATTCTATTGTCTCTTCACAGCCATCAAAACCTTCATAATTTTTACTTTGATAAAATTGTATCCCAACAGCCATTGACGAACTAAATATCTAAAAGAATATATAATTCTCATAAATGTTCAAGTCTATTAATTTATGACAAACGACATACCTGTGAAGCATATTTAACTTTCATCTTGGACCAATTATTTAATTCTAAGTGGTGTTTTGTAATTTTAGGACAAACTTTTACCAAACTTTTTGAATCATGAAAAAATACTTGTTCGTATGTATTCCATTTTATTAGAGGTTTATTAGGATGAACATAAAAAAAAAAGAATTAGAATTGTAAATAATTCTGTTGTACCTTCAGTATTAACAATATGACCTAATAGCTTCTTAATTTACTTGTAATGTGTTTTTTGTATATAGTCTATTTCTGATAGTTTTTAATAAATGGGGAGCATCGGAAAACACAAAAACTCTACGGCTACTATCAAATGGATTCTCAAATGAATTTTTGATACAACCGAATTTAGCATTAACACCTAATATATTCCACAAAGAGCGATTTGTCGATGCGCCGTCACTTGTGATTCCAGTTATATGAATACCTGCATTTTCTAATAATAAAATGCTTTTCAAAATAATTTTAGCTAAATCAATTCCTGTAACAAGTATTAAGGCTGATAAATAATTATTTTTCTAACGTTATTTCAACTACTGAAAATTAAAATTTATAAATACCTTTTACAGGTCCCTTAGAAGCAAAAACTGCTATAGGTTGGTGAATGCTATCTGCCAAACTTTGTACCATTAAGACTAATGCATGGTTGGCTTTTTCAGTAGTTCTAGCAGAAAACCCTTCTCCAAAATCTTCCAGTCCTATGTATGACAATGTTCTTGAATTGACTGTGATACTCTCTCTTAGAAAAATTTCGTCAAATAGAAGAATCATTTTTTTTTTGTAGCTCTGTTTTTGTTGCAAACTTTTTTTTCAACAGTTTAAAAAAGTCTGGATCAAAACCACAACCTATTTTAATAGCTAATAAATAATTGCGAAGAGTGGTTGTACAAGGTAGTGGTAATATATTTTGTTCCCTAAGATATCTGTAACCACTTGGTGATCTGAAACAAAACATATTAAGGTTATGCGAGATTATGTTAACATATTTTAGTCATACCGTATTTGAAACAGCAAACATAACAGTATCCAGTTTTCACTGTACCTTCTAGATTTTGTATTTTTTACTTTTGCAGCTAAAAATATTTCTTTAACTAATTCACATTGACCTTTGGATACCCCTGAATCTTCCAGCAATTCATCAAGCTTTTTATTGTCAATAGAATTCATTTCATTTTTTACTGTATTTAATTTATTATGAAGATACATAACTGCTTTACGAGCCCTAGAACACCTCTGTTGTATAATTTTTTTTGCTAACTTTATTTTTAAAATTGTTTTTCGTTTATTAGGAGAGAAAAATGGTTTGATAGATAATTGTTTTCTATATTTGGTACGTTTATTATTTATCGAATATATTAGTCTTTTACACTATAAGCATACATTGCTGAAAAGTACATCAAATTATTAAATCAGGATAGTTTTCTAGCAAGTTATTTTGTAAAAATATTTAAAAAATAATGTATTTACCCATTGTTTTCTTTCAGAATTGTTAGACATTTATTATGCCTCCATCGACCATTAGATTCGATATATTGAGAACCAAAAGAAGACTTGATATTGCTGACATCTACTATTGAGGAAATTACTCCTTGACAACACTGTATACTATTAAGAACTTTTAAAAGGTTATCTACTCCTTCAATATCCAAAATATTTGTATTTTCTAAGCCGATTTCTGATAATGGAAATTCTTTTCCATTAAGATGTAATATTATTTTTGAATCTATTAAATTATTTTATTAAATTAAATACATTATTATTGTTTAACTAATAAATATTTAATTGCTAAAGATACTACAAACAAATATATATATATATATATATATATGTAGACATTATAGAAAATAATGTTAATACAAGTACAAACCTTTTGTTATAACTAGTCTTTTTTCAATTATTCCGGTACAATTTATTTCTAATTGACTTAATTTATGAAATAAAATTACCATTTCATTTTCACTGTTATTAACACATACAATATCAACAAACCAATGACTAGGTAAATTAATCATGCATTTATTTTGTAATATGTGTGTGTATAAGTCAAATTCAATCTGTCAAATGTGAAAATTATTATGTAGGTAATATTTATAATGCCAGAACAATAAATTAACTTGTATACCTTTTTTTTCTTATTTATGGGTTTGTAATCATTATTCTTACAACAAACTGATGGAATAGCTCCTTCCAAAAGTTTGGGAACTTTAAGACATATCTAAAAATCAAGAGTCAATAACAAATAAAATGAAACTCGTACTTACTAATATATACATTGTAGTCTTACAGTGTATTTATTCAAGCCTTCACCAGACTCCCAAGTAGATTTAATATCATCTTTTTTGAAATGTGAAGCACACACACGATGGCTTTTTTTAAGGACAATTCCTAATGCTTCTTCCCATTTCCTTTTTTGAGCCTAATTGTTAGGGACTCCAAACATGGGTTTTCGTACTTCATGGTTATATTTTAAACAGCAATTAGACATTATGTAATTTAAAAAATATTGTACAAATTTGTTCATAACTTATTACGTATATCGTACAGACTACAGATTACTCGAGCTTAATGCTTGATGCTATGTATAGAGTATAGTTCAAACACCAAAAATGTAGGCAGCGCTAGTAGTTCGCGTTTTACGTCACGTGACTTTTTAATATAGTATGAGCTCGATAAGTTTATATGTAAAAGTATGGGTCGTTCTGTAACCATATTATCTTAAACCGTGCTGAATACTTAACTACAGCTTATCAATACTAACTGTTATCAATTATTAATTTCTTTCGGTTCAACACGAATATACGCGGATCGGTACTTTCGGACGACGAACGCGTATTTGTTTTATTCGAGTACCGTCGTACGCACATGACTCGACGGGACTGAGCAAATAAATCGATCGTTGGCGGATTCAATTATGCGTTTGCCGTTTTGACGTGTGTTTGCAAAGAGGTATGTTACTTTTAATTTTGAGGCGAGGGTAATTGATATTTGGAAATGTGTTTTGTTTCAGGACACAGGGCTCTCGGCTAGACGATTTCACTGTTCATGTAACCGTCCGTCCGAGTGCGTTTTGTTTCGACGGTTATTGATTCATAATTTTTCGCCGTACATCAACGTACGGTATTCTCGCGCTTATGGTGACGGTACGTCTTATAAAACAGTAGAGTGTCTTACATTTTGTTTCATTTGTTCGTTTTATGATACCTCTTGCGTTTTCAGGAAGGATACGAATGAACCGGGCAAGACCATAGGTGTAAAGAAAAACCAACGAATTGAAAAGAAATTTCGTTCCTGTCGAGTACGTTTTATGTGTGTTAGAGAATCTGTACATGAGTCCATACATCTCAAATGTTATGTACATGAAACGTGTACAGAGTACTCTGCGACTCATTTAATTTTTTAATGATTTTTATGATTTATACCTATTACCTTTTCTCAGGAAGGAAAACGTACATTTAGGTCTTATTTTCTGTTCAGTTGGTTCGAAGGGTTACGGTCCCACTGCTGCGATCATAGATTAAGGAAAGTATAGATAGACGACTAGACCGATAAACCTGGCATGAAAAATAGCGCTCTCGGTGGTATTCTTTAGAACTAATTCTCGGCTAGTGGTGTAGGCTGCAGCATCTGTTATCACTATGTGATAATAATACAAAATTAAGCAATAACTTAAAAAATTTATTTTGTTATCCATTTAATTACAATTGTTTACTAATATACATAATAATTTACACATTTATAACATAACTGAAAATTAATTTTTTTGTTTATAATTTATAATACATCAATAACTAATTTACAAATTATATATAGGTATATACATTATGTATTTTGTCCAAGGTTGAAAATATGAAATAAATATTTGATTATTTCAATGATTAAGAAAATTATATTTTACAAAACAGTATACATTTGGTAAAAAAAAATGTTTTATTACAAAATAAAAATTTAAACTTAAGGCTATAATTAAGATCTACGATATATAGTACAATAAAAAAAAATATATATATATGTTGAAAAACATTTTCATTTTTTTTAAATTTAATAATATTCAATTTGAAAGATTTAGGTATGAGAAAATCACATAATATATTTAAATATGCTATTTAATATAGAAATATTAAAAAAAATTTTTTACTACTATTAAGACAATCAAATAAAACCAATGGCAATGATCTTTTATTTATATATATATAAAATGTACTATAATAAAATTATAATGAAGTACAATATAATGCATTTTAATAAAATATAAGAACACCTTAACAGAAGATATGCACCAGATGATTAATGATTAATAATTTATTTAATTATAGTTGTTTTAGATTTAAATTTTTTGAGTGTGTAATATAATATATAGAAGCCATATTTTTAATTTTATTATTGCTATTATAATTTTTTGTATCTAATCCTCTTAAAATTCTATTTATATTTTTAAAATAAGTAAAAAGGTACATATTAACAGTTTTTTCAATAAGCATTTCTTTGGTATCATGATATGGACATGTGAAAGTTAGTTCTGTATTCATTTTTATAGTTAATGTTAATTGTTGTGCAATATTATATTTATGAAAAATATCATCAATGCAATTTGAACAGATTATAAGAATTTGTTTCACGAATTTAAACAATTTTGTTGAAGGATTACACAATCCATGTTTAACATTATCATACTGCCTAATTTTAATTAAGGGATTCGTTATAACATTACTTCTTAAGTCTCTTGTACAATTATTGCACTTAAGTATTTCCGTTAATTTATTTTTCATCAAAATCCTGCTATATAACTAACGGTCATATCGTTAATATCATTATTCATATGAATATCTACCATAGTGCTCAAATCACAGAAATTTATATTTACAGGTATTTCAACATTATTAATTTGACAAGTAAGAAAGTACTTTAAATTACTTAATGTATCAATTTTATTTTGCTGACAATTAGTTTCATTAGATTTAATAGAAGAAAAATTATTAAGTAATAAAGTTTTGAAAGAATTAACAAAATGATAGCAATCAGGATTAGTGTTCCGCCCAGACAGTTGTCTAAATTGACCGAACAAACATTCAAGGGGGTCTTGATTTATATTACGCGGTATGAGGTACTTAAAATTGTTTTACTTAACCTAGTCCATAAAAACTTTAGTGCATTTAAACTAACTATCCAGTTATTGACACATGGTGGTTTAGAAGTTTTTCCTTTTTTATCTACAAATTCCATTGATTTAAATACTTTGATTGCCTCGTTCCAAAATGAAATATGATTTGAATTGAATGTGACTGCTGAACGTAATAATTTCCCTTTCATTGGACGAACAGAATTACCATTGACAGAGTCGAAAACCATATCCATAAATAAACAAAAATTTGCAGTACCAGTAGCATTCCGACCTAGTTTGATATTATCCGGCGCTATAACAGATTATACATACATTTAGAAATAAAATAATTTAAAAATAAACAAAACTTAATTACCCATGTCACACATTAATCTCATAGTTGCTGCAACATTGTGACTAAAAACTTGACCTGCCAAAGAAACTTTCATTTTTTTGATTTTATCACGATAAACATGAGCTTCTGTGATTTTTGGCAAATTTCGCATTTCTAAATTTTCATAGGTTTTGTCAATTTCATATACATTTATTAAATAATCCCACACAGCCATTTGTCGTTCTCCACGCCAAGTAAATGAAAGATTTTTAGTCAATAAATTGTTACGAATGGATTTCAATAAATGAGGAGGATCGTAGACATGGTATATTTCATGATCATCAATTAAATAACCTTCACACCGGTCATCATTATTTCTCAAACGCTTTTGACGAGTTTCCTGAATTAAAAGGTTAATAGCTGCAACATTCGTTACTCCTTGATCCGATACAGTAGCCACAACATTCAAACCAGTACTAAGAACATTACAAACAACTTCGATTATGCACTTTTTGAGATCTTGAGTTTTTGTTGTTCCTTTTACAAAATAAAAACATACTGGCTGTTTGTACTTTTTTCGAATACCCCTTATCATAAAAGTAAGTACGTGATCTGCAAATGAAGGTTGTTGTCGATCACTTCCAAAATCTTCCAAACCAAAACACAATCTTTATGTTTATCGTAATGTAAACCAGCTTCTAAGGACATTTCATCAAATAAAATAGTACAGTAACGATCCATAGGATTTAAATGTTCAACAATTTGTTTAAGATGTTCAATGATATGGTCATTTATTCCAGGTCCAAATGGAATTTTTTGTAGCAAACTCATTATTGTTTTGACAGAAGGCAGTGCAAATAATGACGATAAATATTTGTACCCCTTAGGGCTTTGTTTATAAATTGACAAGGCGAGAATTTTGTCGTCATTAGAATATCGTCGACCATGCACCTTTTTTTCTGATTTTTAGTTGACACAAAATGAAGTTATAAGTAGTAGAGTTAACTTTGTCAATTATCTGGCTAAAGTCATCTCCTTTCATAAATTTATCAGCTAATTTAATTCTGTGCTTAAAACTGTTAATTTTTGATTTACTTTTTGACAGCTGATTTTTTATTTTGATACTTGCTAAGTACAGTCGTTTACAGTTTGGGGTCATTTTGTTCGGTTTAAATCTTTGCACTGCACATTCATTAGTAATATCTGTAATTGAAAAACATATTTTGTAACTATTTATATAAGAATATAATATAATCATATTTTATTTTAATAATATAATATGAAACAACTGCAAATAATATAAAAATGTAATGTATCAAAAATATTAATTTACTTTTAATTTTTTTCGGTGTTGATATTTGAGATGGAAGTGGCGAAAAAGAAACTTCACTAATTTCCAGTGGGTCGTCTGTGGAAGAATTGGCTTGAAGTGAATAAGACTTATCACTATTTTTTTCACTGTTATTCAAAGTCTCTATTTTTACTATACATTCATTAGTAATATCTGTAATTGTAAAACATTACATTTTAATAATTATTTATGTAGGAATTTAATTTACACCAACTGACCATTATTTTGACTTAAGTGATATACAGTTCTGTTTGACCAGTTTAGAAATTCTTCTACTCCAACTATAATATATTAAATAAAACATTTTTAGTTGTAAATATACAAAATAAATTAATTAACATAAAATACAATACAACCATAAGTTAGAACATTATACATTAATTCAGTATATTGTTTTATATATCCACAAAAAGAATTTAAACAAAGATATTTTAAAATCTCTTATATTTGAAGAAATCATTAAGTGGTCCAGAAAAATACTGTGCTAAAAAATGCATTAATAGTGTAAAAAAAAACTGTAAATATTATATAGACTATATCAAATAAATTATATAATATTAACTAAATATTATATTCACCAGTAATATACATAAATGATAAAAGAAAATTGTAAAAATTAAAAATTATTATTTTTGTGAAATAAACTTTAATTAAACGTAACAAATTACTTTTATTTTTATGTAGTGCAGTGTCTTTTCACAATTACAAATTCACAATAACATAAACATGCACACAAACATGTAGGACAAAATGTTACGTGGAAGATTCAATGTTGGAAGTGAATGTTTTTTCAACTTTTGATTTGTACCCGGTGAATCGCAACGTTTATCAAAATGTTTCCTACAAATTTGATAAGTCTTTCGTACTAAATCTTTTTCTAATGTTTTTAATACTGGATTGTTAGTTCTTTCTACCCAAATATTAAAATCTTCAACACTGTTTGGAAAAATATACTTTCTTTTCTCTGAGTCTTTACATCCTACCACTGAGCATTTGTTTGACACCATACTGAGAAATAAATGTAAAGAATAAAAACATATCTATGCAGTGTACCTAATATTATATAATAGGTATTACTTACTTGAATTTTATTCGTATTTCGCATGCAAATATCAAAAATATAATATAGGTAGGTAGTATAAACAACTATAATAAGTTACTATGCTTTAAATATATTATATTTTACAGAAAATTAAATAATTTACATAAAACGCTTTTGAAGGTGTTCAAAACTTCATCGTTCACGTTTTCACATTTTCAAAATATTTGTTTTTTACATAACCTTAAAATTCAACCTTTAGCGCTACCGGTGGTATTCTTGAATACTATATTATAATACCATAAATGTTATCGTTAAGTGCGTAGGCCCTGGCTGCGATTGTTACGAGAGGGAACAGTTATGGGGAATACTATTGATTCGTGTCGATGTTGTACAATTTAGTTTTCTTCTTGCAAGCGAAGAACTTCGATATTCCCAACATGGTAAATTACTTACTTAAATATACATTACATTTAAGGCAAGATATTTTTGATAATTTTGGAAAGGTATTTTGTACAACCAAATATTTTCTTTTCTTTACAGACACCGTAGTGTATTGTGGTTAAGCGCTGCAAGTGCGTTGTGGACTGTTCTCTTGAATCACACGCTCGATACTTTACTGTGACAATGGTGGACTGCCAACCAAAAACGGTTGATGGCGGTTGATTCGAATAACGGATACGTCTGTAAAACGAGTGATTCGCCTACACGGTTTTGCCGTTTTTGGCATGCATTCATGCCATGCATTCAATATTTAATATTTCAATATAAAATTTAATAAATGTTATTTTATGTAGTGTTATATTACTTATATTGTACATAGTATATTCCATAGTAATATAATTTTCAAAATTTTTAATAATTGATATATGTGTAACATGTTTTTTTTGTTAATTAAAGTATTATGTATCTTACCACTGTTGTATTCATTTAAAAATACTGAATTAGTTAAAATATACATTACATACCTGAAAACCGTAATTATATAATTATTATAATAATTCACATAATACCTATATCGTGAACATAAATGAAAGATTTTTTTACTATTTGTTTTTTACATTTTATTGAAAAACGAAAGCTGTAGTTACAGTCTTGTAAAGGTTGGACTGATATTTTAAGATAAGAAAATGCCGCGGCGCGGCCGTGGGCAAGGCACACTATTGCCACTCACGTTGTTGTGCCGCTGCTGTGTGGTCGTGTGTATTATAATAAAGTCGTCTTTTCAATCGTAATGAAATTGTACATTTATTTAATTTCTCCGTCCTACAATTGACTGCGACTTTACAAGTCTTATGTTAAAAAGCAATGCTAATATTTTTTGTCCCTTTGGATTTTGCTCTCAGATCATTATTTCACCAACAATAGTGACATTTTAGATTTTACTGTACGTTGCCGATCCGCTTTGTTTCATTAAAGTATACGTTTTCATCTTAATTTTTTATCAAACCCTACGATTTTGGTGTCCAAAAATCGGCCGTCGCCGTGCGCAACTTTTTTGTACTTAGCCTCTTTCCTTATTAGCCATTATTTTCCACAAATTATCAGATATTGTGATTGTTATCATGAATCGTACGAATCGTGAACATAAATGAAAGATTTTTTTACTATTTGTTTTTTACATTTTATTGAAAAACGAAAGCTGTAGATACAATCTTATGTTAAAAAGCAATGCGAATCTTTATGTCTCTTTGGATTTTGCTCTCAGATCATTATTTAACAAGCAATAATGATATTTTAGATTTTACTGTACATTGCCGATCCGTAGTTTTTTATTCAAGTATAGATTTTCATCTTAATATTTCACCTATACGGCTATACCTACGGTTATGGTATCTAAAAATCGGCCGTGGTCGTGCGCAAATTTTTTGTGCTTAGTTACTTTTCTTAGTAGCCATTATTTACCAAGCAGTATTAGGTATTGCGATTGTTATCATAAATCGAAAAAAGTGCCGTCTTGCCACACGCAAAATTTTCAAAAAATCTTAATTCCTCTTCTATTCATAAAAGGGCTCGCAAACGTTATAATAATGTTTTAATTATAACGTTATAATTGCAAAATATCAATTGAAACGAATATCAAAAAACGTAACGGAAAACAATAAACACTAATTTTAAACTATCAAAATTAAAACATATCATTAATTGAAATAATGTATAAACGTTATATATCAAAATATCAAAAAACGAAAAATAGAATTACCGTTATTTTAATATTTTTTTTTTCAATTTACTACGTAAAATATAAGCCATACACATATACATGGACGCGTACACGGGCGTCAACTAGACACGTGTATTGAGATATACGGTTTCCTATATGCCTTTCGCGAAAATTCTCTTTCTGCGTGTGATATCGCGAAATAAAATACTGTTTATTGTTACTGGACCTTTCAGATTATTTATGTTTACTTGATAGTAAAAATTATTCAAAAATACGTGTCTGAGAAGATGTCAGCTAGTTAGAAAAGTTTCTATTGGTCAACATTTTAAGAAAAATATTCTGCACTGGAATATAAAGTCAAAAATAAACCAAGGTTCTCACTGAAAAAATTTATAAAATCAAAAATTCAAGGATAAAAAATTAGGATTTTTATAATTAATGAAGTTTAATGAAGTAGGTACATGACGTTTATGAGATTTGAAAACGTGCTATAGTCTATGGAATATGAATGGATTTATTTATTTAGAAAATAAATCGATATTAAACCAAATAACGTTAAAATACCGATAAACGTAAAACGTAAATATTATATAACGATAAAACTTTCTTTAACGTTAAACACAAATAATCCATAACGCTAAAATATACCATAACGACAAACGCAAAAGGTAAATAACGATAAAAAACGTTAAAACGTTAAACATTATTATTTTTTCAAATGAAAGCCCTGATTCATAACTAAGAAACCGTTCAAACGCCGATAGATAGAGCGTCTAAATGCCTAAAAAGTTCTATATGTATCGAAATACAGTGGCGTAGCCAGGGGGGGGGGTTTAAGGGTTCAAACCCCCCCCTTTGCTTTTTTTGTATAACAATAATTATAGGTAATAATATTTCAATGATTACTGTTTTGTACTATTGAAATTATTTTATTTTATTTTACTTTCGGTCAAATATTTTAATTCGGAAATTTCAGAATTTTTATGTCACATGCTTTACAAAATAAATAGGGAAAAAACAAAAATAACGCTGGGTATTTTATCATTTTAGAAACAGCGCCCGCATGACGCAAATTTTGACACATCCTTTAGGCTACGTTAAGATGGGGGACTATTCGATTTGATTTTTTCACATATACGGATATTTCCACATGAGCTCAAAATATAACATTCGCTAATCGCTACCACTGCTCTATTCGATAAAATCCCATATACGGTATACGAGAAAAATATCGTCGCCTTACTGTATATACTGCATATTTTTCGTATGGTGAAACATTTGGAAAATTTATTATTAACTATCCTAACCGATATTACTAGTAATTAAGCGGCGTTGTCGTTGTTCTAGTGTCGTATTATTCATTTTTTTCTCTCGTCTCATTGAGTGTCCAAACCATTGAATTCGTTGGCCCTTCACGTAACTCGTTATGAAATTTACTTTGGTGATTTCCCTTATTTCTTTGTTTCTTCTTCTACGCCATCTGTTTGTTTCAGTATTAAAAACTGGTCCACATATTGTTCTCAGCACTCTATTCTCAAAGGATCTGAGTTTTCGTTCAATTTGTACTGTCATCGGCCATACTTCGCCCCCATAAGTTAACGTTGGTCTTACAATACTCATGTACAGGTGTATTTTTGTTCCTCTAGAGAATAGTTTTAACTTGAAATATTTTATTAGTGCAAAAAAGATCCTTTCCGCTTTGAGCAATCGACTAGTTATTTCGGCGTTCCAGTCGTTGTTACCAGTAATTGTTACTCCTAGGTACTTGAAGCTCTGGGCTTTCTCGAAAACGTAGTTATCTACTGTAAGGTCCTCCTCACCTCCTACAGGCAACGTTTCCATTACTTTCGTTCTCTCCTCATTTATTTCTAGGCCAATCTTTTTTGCTTCATGAATGAGTGTTTTGGTATTTCGCACTATCATTTCTTTATTTTCTCCTACTAAATTCAGATCGTCTGCGAAACCCATCACATCTAGCGTGGCTTTGCCAATATTTATTCCAAGTTTATTACTTTGTACACTGCGTATCACTTTTTCTAATGCTATGTTGAAGAGTGTTGGTGATAGTGCATCACCTTGCTTAAGCCCTGTTATCATTTCGAATTCTTTTGACACTGTACAATCCACTCTAACTTGGTATCTGGTCTCGTTCATGCACATTTTTGTTAGAGATATGAGTTTTTTTGGGAAGCCGAACTCATACATTATATTATATAGACTATCGCGATGAATGCTATCGTAAGCTTTCTTGAAATCCACAAAAACTTGCCATATATTTTGTCTGAATTCATACTTCTTTTCTATGAGCTGTCCTATAGTTGCGAGCTGGTCTATTGTGGATTTACCTTTCCGAAAACCACACTGATAGCTTCCTATAAACTCCTCAGCCAGTGGTTCAAGTCGTCCTAGTAGTATTTTGGAGAATACTTTATACACTGTATTCAGTAAAGATATTCCCCTATAGTTATTGCAGCTCATCCTGTCTCCTTTTTTATATACCGGGATGACTATAGCCTTGTTCCATTCTTCAGGTAGTTTTTCTTCATTCCTGTTCCATTTTCAGGTAGTTTTTCTTCTATCATATATACAATCATGATTTTTTATAGGTAATAATGTAATACGTATATTGGTAGGTAATGACTTGGTAAGGCTCGTATAGTTGAATTTAATATAAACTTGTAAATTATAGCACATTTATTTAATAACCCCCCTTGAACAAATTCTGGCTACGCCACTGTCGAAATATAGTTTACGGTAAAATTCGACTTTATGAAAAAACGTAGGTAGTATACGCGAGAACACATAGGAACGTTCGAATAAGTAAGATTTGTATAAAAAAATGATCGAACTCTTATTACACGTAAACCGTTAGAGATACGTAAAAACTTCAAAGGACCAAAAATGATCCCCGTATACGAGTCTTTCGGATTCCAAAGTATGGAGTCCGAAATCCAAAAAAAAACATTTTTTTTTCAGGGCCGCCCCCGATTTTCAAGTATTCATACCTCGGCTCCTATTCATAACTAAGAGACCGGACCGACGGCATAACGTTTCTCGTGCACTCCGCTATGGGATTCCGTAAAAAAATTTCTAACACATTCCCCTAATTTTCTACAAATCGTAACTCCCCCCTCCCTTAACCCACCGCGACAAAAGTGGTTCCTCCTGAACGCGTTGGAACACCCCGGTTCTGATTCCGAAGACCCGTATCGTTACGACCCTTTCCTACAGAGTTATACCCGAATCCCCTCGCAGGGATTTCACCACCCCATGAAACGGGTCTTCGGATAATGCTCTTCGAGGCGAATAAAACGGCGTTTGTTCGGAGGCTCTACGATAAAAACTCGAGAACTTATCACGATTCGAAAAAAAAGGGGTGAGGTCACCATTAGCATGTCATACACCGTACCGCGTAATACGGTAATACGTTGGTCCGGGGTCGATATCTTGGACGCGTTCAACGGTACCACTTTTGTCGCGGTTAGTTAGAAGAAAGGAGAGTTACGATTTTAAAAATAATTGGTGGGGGTAAATTGATTGAATTATTGATTTGCAAATTCTGAAAATCAATTTGCAAATTATTGCTATGGCTATCGTAGCGAAAGAAATGTCCAAAAAAACAGAAAAAAGTCGGAAAACATGGGTGAAAAAATGGATAGAAGGAAGAAACAAAGAAAATAACTCTAATAACCTAACTCTTCTCAAAAATTTTAAAGAAAATAATAATTTTAAAGAAAATCCTGAAGATTTTAAAAATCATAATATAATATTTTTGTGCAACTGCACGTACAATAAAGTTCGTGAAACGCCGCTGTATTCTCGGTATGCACTCCGAAATAAGAAACGTGGTAGTAACTACATACACAACTGCATAAACCGTAAGTTTATGGAACGCCGCTGTATGTAATGATACTATCACGAGAAAACGGCAATTGATCCCGTTAAAATTTTCATCCTATATTCTATTTTACTCCCATTAACATTATAAGAAGATTTTATTCGTATTTTTTGTATTTTTTATTTATTGTATTTTGGTGTTATTTTTCTCCTTTTGACGTGGATCGCCCCCCCTCGGGCTTTTTTTTCTTTATTTAACTAGAGGAGAAAATAGTAAAAATATCTTGCATACATATAAATTAAGACAATGGGATTTGTTCAGGCGTAATCGCTGTTGCCGGCGGCGCACGGCGTCGCCTTCTCTTTGGACGCAACTTTAATTAGCATAATTTTATTCGTAGTCTTGCAATCAGTCACCGACCGTCACACCGTGTGAGCGTACCTTTTACGTTGTTAATTTACTGCGTCGTGTAAAAGTGCGCACGATTTACCGTTCTTTTTTTTTGTCTTTTCGTCTG